>OY856415.1:181841079-181871079 GCA_963693085.1 Alisma plantago-aquatica
GTTCAAACTTGGCATTTAGGATTTCCACAAGCCACCACATAGCATAATTCTATCTTTTATTATGCTAAAACACTTAGGGCATGTTCAATATGTGACATATTGCAATATAACCCCTCATCTTGGGTAAGTTGCACTTTGGTCCAAAACAAAGGGACATTGGACAAACAACATTCAATCAGTTCCAAACTTGGAACATAAGTGTGGCAACACATCCCACTATCACACAGACAACGAGGTGTTACGCGAAAACGTGCGGAAAATACCATAAACCACAAATTTCCAAAAACATGAGTTAATTAAAACCGATTGTAGAAAGCGGATTAACTGAGAAACTATTACATTTAGGTCCTCATCCTGCAAGGAAACAGGTTATATAAACATTTACAAGTCTTGATACGTGTCCACAACTTAGAGGAACAACTGTCTAACCATCATATGAGTTCATCACTTGTTGATACATACATAACGGCCCACATCCGGCCAGCAGCAGGATATACAAAACATCAACAGTTATACATCGTGAAACAACGTCGAAATGCTTCCAAGGACCTGATAGTACAGGGATGACTCTAAGACTCTACTACAAACGACCAAAACAACATCATGTCCATCGCTTGCCTACTACTGCTCGTCTTGCTGCTCGGCCACAACTCCGCAACTACCACCATGTCTAGCCCGAACACCTAAAAAGGTTATAAACTAACGGGGTGAGACACACAGTCCCAGCGAGAAACATAACAGCAGGTAATTGATAAAAGGTATAACAAGAGTAGTCTATATAAACAAGATATTCATACCATCAAGCTTACCAGGTGTACAGAAAGTATAAACCCATGTATTTCCTTATGGAACATGATTAACAAGATAAGATTTATAAGGTCTTACTACATAACATAAGGAACGTATAAGTAACTGCGGTATAACAAGATTAACTACACAAGCAAGGCCTCAACCAATGTTTTGTGTTTTGTCTTAAGAAGTAAATACTATACGACTGGATTACGTATTATTATGCCTTGAGGAAGTGAGACATACCGCTCAAATCCAACCTTCGGTTACGAAACCCAAGTTGGTGCCATACAAGGTCAATGGAAGAGCCGGACTCCACGACCTCTCTGCCTCGTGGTCAGTGCACGAGTACAACACTAGCAGGACCGCAGTCTCTTGCTTAAGTGGCCTCAGCCACAGGGTCAGGATACCCTCTGCCTAGCCCGCCTTGGTACAGGTCTCGGCGCTAGTAAAATTGAGCCACAGGCCTATTCATCGTGCTCTAAGCCATGAACGCATTCATGCTCCAATATCACATATCCTGAGCCATGGGCCTGTTCACCATGCTCTTCACATACTGAGCTACAGTCCTGAATCCGCACTCTGGAGTCTACAACCGAAGTTGCACTCTTACCTCCTCACTTTAGGCTAGGAGAAACCTCGCATATTCAACAATATGCGCTCCGGGTTAACCCGTAGGAGAACCGTTTCACCATCACCAGCTCCTGACGATGATGGATCTATGGCCAGGGCAAACTACATGATTTATTCCACTGTGATTAGTTAGTATATTTTAAGTGGATTGCAAGATTCAACCAAGTTATATAACATGCAAACTGTATCAAGAATAAACAGCATGAAACACAACATCATGCTTTTACTGTAATCAACTTCATCCAGATCCATCACAAGGATCCAACATTACATGTTACCACTTGGCCTCTTGCCAATCATCTAGATCCATCTCTAGGATCACCACATTGCCATGGGATCTCAATCCCTTATCACATAATGCCACTGCCTCTCAAGGCATTCTTATCAACTTAGGCACTTTAGCCAAACTCAGGTGCTCAGTCCAAAACACATCATGTATGTGATGCGATGATTTTGAGTCGCATTAATAGACTTGTTTTACTTGTATTTTATGCATTTATTGGTCATTTTGGTGGTTAATATTGCATAATTCATTTACTTTAGTCTATGACCCTTCTCAGTGTCAAATATTCCTTATTTTAGTATTTTGAGCATAAATGATTACAATTATAAGTTTTATCTCAGCTTATGTGGTTTTGTGTTGCAATTTCAGGAAAAATGCATATCTGCAGTTGTCGATACCATCGACGGCTGTCGATACCATCGACACGACCACAGGCAGCCAGCCACAAGGAGTAGCACAAAGTCGATACCATCGACAGGGAAGTCAATGGTAGCGACTTACCATCAGGTTGTTGGCGAGAAGACAATCGATACTATCGACCACAAAGTCGATACTATCCACACGTGGAGTTTCAACGACGGTCAAGGGATAAAACCGACGCCTAAGGGTGTCGATACCATCGACTTGTGTCGATGGTATCGAGTCAGCATCAGGCGCAATGAAGAAAAGAAAAGAAGACTTGCCGATATCGCGCAGCATCGATACCATCGACTCGCGTTGATGGTATCGACACCGTCAGATGCAAGTTTGTTTCAGACCAATCTAGATCTGACGGCTGTGATATTTTTGCAACCTAACTCGGTGATTATACCTAATGACGGCGGCCAAGAGCAGGGTATCACGTCATTAGCCACTGTACACATCCCGAGAAGGTGTGGAGAGAAGAACGGAGCCCAGAAGCACGCCCCAACCGTTCTGGAAGCCGAAGAAGATGTTTTCCACCGCCGAAAGGCTGTAGATTGCGCATTCCACACCGAGGAACGCTTGGATCTTCTCCGTTCAGGGGTTTCATTACTTATTCACGTTTTTCTTCATGTTTCCACTTTCTTCACCCATGTTTTTCTCTGAGATGAACATGCGAGGCTAATTCCCTTTGTCTTTAGGACCGAGAGTAGCCTGGGGAAGCATTGTATGACATTTTTATCATAGTAATTCATCATTTGTCTCTTAAATCTGTGGTATGATTTCGTTTTCTCAATTATATTATTATGCTTGATCACCATAATGATAATCTAATGCCTTTAATTACTTTAAAAGAAGAATTAACGGTGGAAAAGAGACGAAATTCACATTAATTAACAAATCCCTTGAATAAGGTGATGTAAGGTTAATGGTGGAAACCCAGAGGTCGATTCTAATGCACCTAGTTTAGGGTATAGGTTACTACGCCGGTGGAATCGACCTAGACATAAGTAGTGAATTGTACCACGACAGTGGAGAATTCTGACTACAGGCCACTACCCGGATTGAGAGATGAACTTGTTTTACTATATAAAAATTCATACAATGAAAACCCGCGGTGAAACCGCAATCCTAAAGATCTCCATTTGAATTGATTAAATTTTACCTTTAATCGATTATTTTGTTTTATTTTATTTTCTGTTTTTTTTACAACAACTCTCAAACCCTTTTTAATCAGTTTAGATGATCGCAACCACTTAGTAGTAGTCTATCAATAGTTCAGTGTCCCTGAGTTCGACTCGGGCCTCACAAGGGCCTATACTACATTGACGCGTGCACTTGCGTTCGACGCACGGTAAAATCATGTCAAGTTTTTGGCGTCTTGTCGGGGACACGACAATTGTCGGCAATACGAGTGCTGCGAGCGGCCATTGTAGGACACCTTTTATTTTTATTATTTTGAAATCATTTCTAAAATTCATAGTCTATCTTTCCAATTGTGTATTCGTCTAGCACGGTACTGAACCGAAATTATTATTTTGCAGGTACTGTGCATGGTGCGGACGCGTAGCAGTGACTACACACAAAAAGCACCAGAGGTTCCACTGCCGGGACCAGACGACGAGGAGGATTACAATCAACACTATTCTGAAGAAATAGATTCTGACTCAGAACAAGAAGCCATGGCATAAGTGCAGACGATATGGGAGAAGATAAAGGCTTCTTCCTCATCTGCTTCAAAGGGGCCAATAAAGAAGCAGGCGATCAACATTACGACTTATAAGATTGATCCTGCATTAATCAACTTGGTCAAGTCAAATGCATTTCATGGGCTAAAAAATGATGACCCGGTGACTCACATTAGCCAGTTTGTGGAGAACTGCGATATGATAAAAATAGACAGGTTCCCGCAGGAGACACTTTATCTAAAGTTGTTTCCAAGCTCTCTGGCGGGGAATGCACGAGAATGGTTACATAATCTTGACGATGAGTATGCGGAATCATGGAACCACATGGTGGAAGTGTTCTTTGAAAGATTCTTTCCGCCTGAGAAGACAAATGATATGATCAGAAAAATCCATAATTTCAACCACAAGGCAGGGGATACCTACTCCGAGACCTAGGAACAGTTTCAGATAATGTTAAGGAGGTGCCCGCATCATGGGCTTGACAAGGAGACACAGGTCAAAATCTTTTATTTTGCCCTTTCCGAGCATGATAGAAGTAACCTAGACTCCGCCGGTTCAGGGTTCTTCTTAAACAACACAGACACGAGGTGTTGGGATATTCTGAAAAACATGGCCAAGAAGCAATCCTGGGGCGACAGAGATGCCGTAGAGCATGTTCGTGCTGTGAGGGAGTCAAAGGCCATCAAAGAGCTGAATGAGAAGATGGACCTTCTAGCAAAGAAACTGCTTGCAAAAGAAGACACAAAATTAGATGATGAGGCTCAAGTAAAATTCATGCGACAACAGCAGGGGTACCGAAACAATGATTATTCATGGAGGAATGACAAGAAATTTTCCTGGAAGGATCCAAATAATTTCTTGCAGGACCCCGATGCAAAACCCCAACCGGTGGTGGAGGATAAGAGAACTGAGTTGCTCAACCAAGTGATAAAGCAGAACCAGAACTCATGAACACTTTTTGCCAGCAGATCAAGCAACAAGGGGAATTCATGAATCAATTTGGGCAGACTCTACAAAGCCATGGGGCTGAGATGAGGACGATAGAGACATCCTTGGCACAAATGGCAGTTGAGATATCCAATTTGTAGAAGCCAGCACAACAAGGATTTCCAGGTAATACAAACATCCCAGGAGGAAATCAGCAGGCTAAGGCAATCTTACTATGGAGCGGCAAGAAGATTTTAAACCCCAGGGCCGATGAACCAAGCCAATCCCAGTCAGAAACCATAGGTGAGGCCGCAAAGGAGGTGCCAATTCCAGTCACAGAGCCGGTTGAGGACATAGCAGATGATGTCACAGCAGAACCCGTTATTGCTGAGGAGGAGACACATAAGAGGACGCCATATGTGCCGTCGCATCAAAGGGCACAGGCTATCCCGGTTCCATATCCAAATAGTGTGAAAGCAAAGAAAGTGGACGCATAGTTCAAGAAGTTTCTGGACAACTTTAGAAAGCTTTCTGTCAACATTCCACTTTTAGAAGCAATTGAGCAGATACCTTCCTATGGGAAGTTTTTGAAAGACATCATCACTAAGAAAAGGAAAATCCCTGATACTGAGGTTGTGGTTCTCAAGGAGCAGGTGAGTGCTTTCATCATGGGCACATTACCGCCAAAAAGGCAGGATCCGGGCTGCTTCAATATTTCATGCTATATTGGGAAAGTGAAATTCGGCAAAGCACTATTTGATTCAGGGGCAAGCATAAATCTTATGCCTCTCTCTACGTTCAAGAAATTGGGACTGAAAGAATCAAGGCTGAGCAATATGAAAATACAGTTGGCGGATAATTTAGTGGTGAAGCCGTATGATATTTGTGAAGATGTGTTGGTAAAAGTTGATCGGTTTGGATTTCCAGCAGACTTTGTTGTAATGGAAATGCAAGATGAACAAGGTAATGAGTTACTCCTTGGACGACCCTTCCAAGCCACTGCTAACATGATACTTGAGATGGGAAGAGGTCGTTTGACCTTGGGTATCGCTGATGATCAGTTTGAGATGGTCATGCCTTCCAGCACAACACAATCAAAAGCTAAGGAACAATGCTGCATGGTGAAGCACTTTGATCATAATATCTCTTTATGTCTAGGAAAGCCGTTTTTAGATATGGCTCATGTAATGACTAAGGTGGAGAAGGGGACACTGGTTGTATACATCATGGAGCAGACCAAGGTTGTGTCTCTTAGCAAAGCTATGGGTTTTCCCAAAGATGAAGAGGAGGACATCCCGCCTTCTACTGAAGATGAGGCCATAGCAAGTTCTATTTTCAATGCATATCCAGAATTACCACTTGAAGCCTTCCTGGTTAATATAACACATGATTGGATGAGAAGCAAGTCACTACAAGAGTTTGCCAAGATGCTTCAGGTGCTGCTGTGTTTCTATGCTAGGTACTATGAAGACCTTGGAGAACTCCCACCACCGCTTTAGTCATCCTTAATCAGCCCTCCAGAATTAGAATTGAAGTCATTGCCACTGCACTTGAAATATGAATTTCTAGCTGAGGGTGAGAAGCTTCCAGTGATCATTTCGGCATATCTGAGTGCCGAGGAGGAAGATCAATTGTTGATCGTGCTGAAGAACCACTGAGGTGCATTCGGGTGGTCGATCACAGACATCAAGGGGATCTCCCCTACATTGTGCCAGCACAAGTTCCGGCTTGAGGAGGGAGCCAAACCAGTAATTCAGCCACAACGTCGACTAAATCCTAGCATGATGGAGGTCGTCAAGAAGGAGGTGATCAAGCTCCTTTCTGCAGGTATTATCTATGCTATATTCGACTCGACGTGGGTGAGTCCTACACAGGTAGTCCCTAAAAATGGGGGAATTACTATTATGCATAATTTGTTAAATGAGCCAGTTACAACCCGCTTGGTAACCGGGTGGCGTGTATGTATAGACTACTGTAGATTGAATGCTGCTACGCTTAAGGACCATTTTCCTCTCCCATTCATTGATCAGATTTTAGAGCAATTAGCAGGTCGATCTCATTTTTGTTTTCTCGATGGTTATTCAGGGTACAATCATATTTCCATTGATCCTAAGGACCAAGAGAAGTCCACCTTCACTTGTCCTTATGGAACCTTTGCATACCGTCGTATACCCTTCAGTTTGTGTAACGCACCGGCAACCTTTCAGCGTTGCATGCTTGCCATTTTCTCCGATATGGTTGAACGTTGTTTGGATGTTTTTATGGACGATTTCTCCGTCTATGGTGCGTCCTTTGAAGAATGTTTATACAATTTGGATAAGGTTTTGCAACGATGTGAGGACACACATTTGGTCCTCAATTGGGAGAAATGCCATATGATGGTTAGTGAAGGGATCGTTCTTGGACATAAAGTGTCTAGCAAGGGGTTGGAGGTAGATCCGATGAAGATTGTAGTTATCTCTAAATTTCCCCCACCGAATTCAGTTAAAAAGGTACGGAGTTTTCTAGGTCACACTGGTTTTTATCGCCGCTTTATAAAAGATTTCTCAAAAATCGCCAAACCATTATCTGAGTTGTTGGAAAAGGATGTTGTGTTTGATTTTAATGAAAAATGTTTACATGCTTTTAATGTGCTTAAAGAAAAATTGATTTCCACACCGGTCGTGCCGGATTGGACAAAGTCGTTCGAACTAATGTGTGATGCATTGGATTTCGCAGTTGGGGTAGTTTTAGGACAATGTGTGGACAATAAACTCGTTGTGATTTTCTATGCGTCTAAAACTGTGAATGACGCACAGCTGAATTACACGACAACTGAAAAAGAGCTTCTCGCCGTTGTTTTTTCTTTTGAAAAATTTCGGCAATATCTTGTTGGATCTAAAGTCATGGTATGGACGGACCATGCTGCCATAAAGTACTTGATGGAAAAGAAAGATGCCAAACCTAGACTGATTAGGTGGATCCTACTTTTACAAGAATTTGACATTGAAATCAAAGATAAGGCGGGAATAGAAAATGTGGTTGCGGACCACTTGTCTAGGTTGGAAAGGGCAGATGAGAAGGACATACATATACCTATTACCGAGACGTTTCCTGATGAACAACTTGTATCTGTGAAATCGGAAGATCCTTGGTTTTCTTACATTGTTAATTATCTCGCCTGCAAAATTATCCCGGATGATTGGACATACCAAGAGAAAAAGAAAATTTTCCATTCTTTGCGATATTATTTCTGGGATGACCCTATTCTGTTGAAGCAGTGCAGGGATGGTGTGTTGCGCAGGTGTGTGCCGGAGGTGGAATATGAAAGTGTCCTTCGTCATTGCCATACTCTACCGACGGGAGGACACCATGGTAGTTCTAGAACCACGGCCACAAAACTTGAGAGTGGCCTTTACTGGCCTACTTTGTTCAGGGACGCCTATGACTATGTGCGGCAATGCGATTCCTGCCAACGGGCAGGTAACATTTCAAAAAGACAGGAGATGCCCCTTAATGTATTTCAAGAAGTCGAGGTGTTCGATCTGTGGGGTATTGATTTTATGGGACCCTTTGTGTCCTCCAATTCTAACTTGTACATTCTATTAGCTGTTGACTATGTATCGAAGTGGGTAGAGGCAATAACCACTAGGACTAATGATGCTGCCATAGTGTGCAGGTTTGTCAAAGAATATATTTTCTGTAGGTTTGGTATACCAAGAATGATTATTAGTGATGGAGGTACACATTTCCGAAATCAAAAGTTTGTGGCACTGTTGAGAAAGTACAGGGTACAACACAACATTGGTACCCCGTACCACCCGTAGACACAGGGGCAAGTGGAAGTCTCCAATCGGGAGATTAAGAAGATCTTGGAGCGCACTGTGGCTTCCATGAGAAAGAACTAGAGCACCTTGCTACCAGACACTTTGTGGGTGTATAGGACGGCATTTAAGACACCTATAGGAACTATGCCTTTTAGGTTGGCTTACGGTCGGGCCTGCCATTTTTCGGTGGAGTTGGAGCATAAGGCGCACTGGGTGCTGAGGAAGTTGAATTTGAGCTATGATGAAGCTAGAAATAAATGTTTGTTAGAGCTAAATGAACTTGACGAGATGAGGATGAATGCATATGAAAGCTCGCGGATCTACAAGGAGCGAACAAAGTTGATTCACGATCGACATATTCAGATGCGTGTCTTCAAGAAGGGAGATCGCGTACTCTTGTTCAACTCCAGGTTGAAGATGCATCCCGGGAAATTGAAATCTCGATGGAGTGGACCGTTCACAATAGAGGAGGTCAGGCCACATGGCATAATCGTGGTGTGTGATGGCGAGACAACATTCTTGGTTAATGGACAACGATTGAAGTTGTATTTCGGTGAGGATTACACAAGGAAAGTGAATGAGGTCAAACTCATTATGCTTCCGGATGCACGAGGAGCTTGATTTCGTCTAGCCTAAGACGTTAAATAAGGGCACTTGTTGGGAGGCAACCCAGCCATCGGTAGTTTTGATTAGTTTTGTTCATTTGTAGGTTAGTTTGATTTGATTTTGTTTTTAGTGTAAAAATGATACCTTGATCGTTTGTTCAATGTGCAGGATTGAGGCAGGGTCGATACCATCGACCCTTGAGTCGATGGTATCGAGATGGGTACACTTAGACAGCTGCAAAAATTTCTCTACGTCGATACGATCGACGGCCTCGTCGATGGTATCGACACACCAATAGGTTGATCGCAAAAATGAGGTCGATAGTATCGACATGTATGTCGATACTATCGAGATCTCTGGAGATATTCAGATGAAATTTGTCTTAGCGAAGTCAATACTATCGACGGGCCTATCGATTGTATCGACCCGACTACAGGTAGAAAGCGGCGGCCGGGCCTCGCAAGGGTGTTTGCCCTAAAGCAGAAGTTGATACTATCGATTTGCGTCGATAGTATCGACGTGACACATCACCGGTCCACGAGAGGAAATCAACGGCGATCGCTACATCAATAGAGTCGATCCGTGGGATTTGTCGATACCATCGACACAAGTCGATGGTATCGACGCGTCATCAATCTTGGCCCCCACATCGGGCTATCGATAGCCATCGATACTAGCAAAAGACCGGATTGTGCTACAGGTGTCGATACTATCGACCTGCGTTGATGGTATCGACGGGCACACAACAGTGATGACCACAACTATAAAAGGGATGGATTATTGTCATATGATGTCACACCTTCAGAGCTTCCCTCCTCCACTTGTGTCGTGCGTCTTGTTGAGCAATCGGAGCTCAGCTTCGAGCATCCTAAGAGCGCGTTCTTCCCTGAGCCTTCACCGAGCGGAGATTGTCTTCTCCAACCTTCACCGTGCTCCGTCTTCTATTTCTTCTTCTTTTACGACGATGGTGTGTACAGCCGGAGCTTCTTCTTCATGGGCAGATCCAATGGAGATCACCGAGTTCATCCCTCTGCCTACTGCATCTATTCCTCGCCCATGGATTGTTCATCCTTTCACGGAGGCCAAGAAGGTCTACGAGGAGCTGATGAAGAGAAAGATAGAGCCGACCCGCTACATCAATCGAGACATGGTTCGTTATCTTGGGTTCGAGACCAATCTTGCCTATGTTCTCAAGGGGCTGGCAAGGCATATGGGAAGGAGGCCCGATGAGATGGAATTCCATGCCGACGGCCAGCCATTCTTCAGTGAATGTCCGACATACAAGGAGCTAGTGACAAAGTTCATGGCATCGCTGGACATATGTGTCGTGCCAAACGACGTCATCACCACTGATCGAGAATGGATCAAGGGCCGCGTTTCTTTCCGGCTATACAACAACGATTACACTCTCACCCTCACATAGTTCAATTCCATCTACAACTGGAATCATGGGCGAGACCAGTACCAGAGGCCAAATAACAAGACGGACTATGATGCTATTTTCGCTGAGCTAGTGACTGTGCCGCCCGGCAAATCTGTGAGCTACCATAATGCGGCGATGGCAGATTTCGAGCATCCGTTCATGCAGATTCTTCACAGCATGCTCTGCACCACCTTGTTCGCTCGTGGTGACCTGTCTCTCAGCAAGTTTCAAGAGACAAACTTGTTTTTCCTACAAAAGTTGCTGAAGCGAGAAGAGTTTAATTGGGGCACGTTTTTCTTGACACGCGTGTTGGCTGTAAAGAGGAGTACGCGGAAGGCTCCAATCCACTTTGGAGGGCTCATCACACTGCTGGCCCACTATCTTGGGATAAATTTCTCCCAACTTACTCCCCTCTCCAACAGGAGCAAGGTCAACCTACAACATCTGCATCGCTCCAGCCTCATTCTGCTTCGTGATGGCCTGGCATATGCACATTGCCATGTTAATCACACATATCAAGAGTGTTCACTTCCAGACCCCATCTTCAACATCGAGGGCGCTCAGCATTTCTGATGGCCTGTCATCACCATCGAGGACTCAGATGAAGACGGAAGCAATGACGACGATGAGCATGAAGAGGAAGAGGAGGCTTTCACTCCTCTTCGGGCACGAGTGGCACCCAGGAAGCGTCCCTGCATGCATCCGGGTGCATCTTCATCTTCACAGCCTCCACCACCTCAGCCCTCTCCTCAAGGTGAGAATGTCTATTCCATGCATGGGATGTACCACGAACCAGCTGTTAGATAACGAGAGGGCCATTTTTTAGAATGAGCACCTCCTCCTCGACAACCAACAAAACATCCACGACAGGTTGCACAAGATGGAGATGCAGTAGCAGCCCTTCTATGACAACTACTGGAGCCAGAATTACTTTGGGGGGTATCCACAACCTCTGCCTATGCCCCAGTATGATCTGAGCTTTCAGGGGCAATACCCATCTTGGGACCCCATGGCCCCGCAGTACCCGCCTCCTCCAGAAGAATGATCAGTATCTCTGTTCCACCTTTTAAGGTTGTTTTTCACTATGAGGCCATAGTCGAATTCAAGCTTAGGGGGGAGTTGGAACAACTCTATCCTTTAGTTTTTAGTTTTTATTGTTTTTTCTTTTGTCATTTATTTCTCTTAGTTTTTAGTTTGTTTGTAGGATCCACACTCTATCTAGTGTAATTATGGATGTCTTAAGTCTTATGTCATCTCGTTGCTTGTACATGGGAATCAGGGGCAAATTTAAATTTTTTTAGTGTTTTGCAAGCTTGTGTTGTTCAACATTGAGCACATAGCTTAAGGAAATGATTGGGTTTATCAACTCTAAAATAGGAAATCACAACTGTACATTCCTAGGATTCATGAAAAGTGGACGGAACTGGTGGTTTGAGCCTAAACTGATCAAATGATAATGAGACTTTAATTTGAAATAAGAGAGAGAAACCTCTTAATTACCACACAGGTCTGTAAAGAGGGACACATAATAATTTTCAAAGGCTCAGTCAATTAGTCTTGTGATTTATCCACCCCATTGTTTCCATTTTCCACTTTAAGAACTGGAAGTACATTACGGTTTTAATCTCTTTGATTGCATCCTATGTAGATAGGTCTTGCATTGCAACTATTTTCACACATCTTGCATAAAAAAATGAAAAAATAGACTAGTTATACATGCACATTGTCCTTAGGTGCATGTCACTTAGTTGCATAATTATCATTTTGTAGCTGCATTCACATTTTTGCACATATAGACTATATCATGCATCTTATTTCTTTTGAAACATTAAGGGTGGTGAACTTGTTCCATACCTTCTGGATGCTTTAAATGTATAAGTTATGCAGAAATAAGTGAACCCAACAAATAATTTGTTGTCAGCTATGAAAATAAGGGCTTGAAAAAAATTTTTTAAAAAATTTGAAAAAAAATGTCGAAAAAAAATATTGAGAAGCAAGAAAGAGAGGGAGAAAGGAACATAGTCTCACTGCATTCTAAGAAGAATAAGTACATGATGTAGTTCTTTTAGATATTCCATCTCACCTTGAGACAGAATGATAGTGCATGCATCATTCCACCCAAATGTAGGAATTAGGGTATTTTCATTTGCATATGCATCATTTAAGTCATTTTTGCTTTGTGCATGTTGAAACTGTGTCATGCTTCCATTTCTTTCACTAGCCACCCATTCCATCTACTCGTTGCTCTAATTGGTAGGCCACCGTGATTTTCTCCTCACTCATTAATACCTAGAGAGCTGCTTCCATGTAGATGGTAGTTAGGGAGAGCAACGTAGAATAGGAGATCACAAGATGCACTGAGTCTGAACCAGAGAATTTTATTATGTTAACTGCCTTACATGATAGTGTTCATCAATTTTGTGTTTTTCCTTAAGCAGTAAATACTATACGGCTGGATTACGTATTATTATGCCCTGAGGAAGTGAGTCGTACCGCTCAAATCCAACCTTCGGTTACGAAACCCAAGTCAGTGCCATACAAGGTCAATGGAAGAGTCGGACTCCACGACCTCTCTGCCTCGTGGTCAGTGCAAGAGTACAATACAAGCAGGACCGTAGTCTCTTGCTTAAGTGGCCTCAGCCACAGGGTTAGGCTACCCTCTGCCTAGCCCGCCTTGGTACATCTCTCGACGCTAGTAAAACTGAGCCACTAGCCTATTCACCGTGCTCTGAGCCATGAACGCATTCATGCTCCCATATCACATATCCTGAGCCATGGGCCTGTTCACCATGCTCTTCACATACTGAGCTACAGGCCTGAATCCGCACTCTGGAGTCTACAACCGAAGTTGCACTCTTACCTCCTCACTTTAGGCTAGGAGAAACCTCACATATTCAACAATATGCGCTCCGGGTTAACCCGCAGGAGAACCCATTTCACCATCACCAGCTCCTGACGATGATGGATCTATGGCCAGGGCAAACTACATGATTTATTCCACTGTGATTAGTTAGTAAATTTTAAGTGGATTGCAAGATTCAACCAAGTTATATAACATGCAAATGGTATCAAGAATAAACAGCATGAAATGCAACATCATGC
The DNA here is from genome assembly GCA_963693085.1 of Alisma plantago-aquatica. Lineage (NCBI taxonomy): Eukaryota > Viridiplantae > Streptophyta > Magnoliopsida > Alismatales > Alismataceae > Alisma > Alisma plantago-aquatica. The sequence continues at coordinate 181,854,739 of OY856415.1, forward strand.
TTTTACTGTAATCAACTTCATCCAGATCCATCACAAGGATCCAACATTACATGTTACCACTTGGCCTCTTGCCAATCATCTAGATCCATCTCTAGGATCACCACATTGCCATGGGATCCCAATCCCTTATCACATAATGCCACTGCCTCTCAAGGCATTCTTATCAACTTAGGCACTTTATCCAAACTCAGGTCCTCAGACCAAAACACATCATGTATGTGATGCGATGATTTTGAGTCGCATTTACAGACTTGTTTTACTTATGTTTTATGCATTTATTGGTCATTTTGGTGGTTAATATTGCATAATTCATTTACTTTAGTCTATGACCCTTCTCAGTGTCAAATCTTCCTTATTATAGTATTTTGAGCATAAATGATTACAATTATAAGTTTTATCTCGGCTTATGTGGTTTTGTGTTGCAATTTTAGGAAAAACGCATATCCGCAGTTGTCGATACCATCGACACGACCACAGGCAGCCAGCCACAAGGAGTAGCACAGAGTCGATACCATCGATAGGGAAGTCAATGGTAGCGACTTACCATCAGGTTGTTGGCGAGAAGATAGTCGATAGTATCGACCACAAAGCCGATACTATCGACACGTGAGTTTCAACGACGGTAAAGGGATAAAACTGACGTCTAAGGGTGTCAATACCATCAACCTGTGTCGATGGTATCGAGTCAGCATCAGGCGCAATGAAGAAAAGAAAAGAAGATTTGTCGATATCGCGCAGCGTCGATACCATCAACTCACGTCGATGGTATCGACACCGTCAGATGCAAGTTTGTTTCAGATCAATCTAGATCCGACATCTGCAATATTTTTGCAACCTAACTCGGTGGTTATACCTAATGACGGAGGCCAAGAGCAGGGTATCATGTCATTAGCCACTGTACACGTCCCGAGAAGGTGTGGAGAGAAGAACGGATCCCGGAAGCACGCCATAGCCGTTCCGGAAGCCGCATAAGACATTTTCCAAGGCCAAAAGGTTGTTGATCGCGCATTCCACGCCGAGGAACGCTTGGATCTTCTCCGTTCAGGGGTTTCATTACTTATTCACGTTTTTCTTCATGTTTCCCCTTACTTCACCCATGTTTTGCTCTGAGATGAACATGCGGGGCTAATCCCCTTTGTCTTTAGCACCGGGAGTAGCCCGGGGAAGCATTTTATGACATTTTTATCATAGTAATTTATCATTTGTCTCTTAAATCTGTGGTATGATTTCGTTTTCTCAATTATATTATTATTCTTGATCACCATAATGATAATCTAATGCCTTTAATTACTTTGAAAGAAGAATTAACGGTTGAAAAGAGATGAAATTCACATTAATTAAGAAATTCCTTGAACAAGGTGATGTAAGGTTAATGGTGGAAACCCCGAGGTCGATTCTAATGCACCTAGTTTAGGGTATCGGTTACTACGACGGTGGAACCGACCTAGACATAGGTAGTGAATTGTGCCACGATAGTGGACAATTCTGACTACAGGCCACTACCCGGATTGAGAGATGAACTTGTTTAACTATATAAAAATTCATACAATGAAAACCCACAGTGAAACCGCAATCCTAAAGATCTCCATTTGAATTGATTAAATTAAACCTTTAATCGATTGTTTTGTTTTATTTATTTTCTATTTTTTTTACAACAACTCTCAAACCCTTTTTAATCAGTTTAGCTGATCACAACTAGTTAGTAGTAGTCAGTCAATAGTTCAGTGTCCCTGAGTTCGACTCGGGCCTCACAAGGGCCCATACTACATTGAGGCGTGCACTTGTGTTCGACGCACGGTAAAATCGTGTCAGTATGTCACCTCATCATCAAGAGTAACTATCAAAGCAATGTTACTCATCATTTTTACCTGGCTATGCATCACCTGCATGGTTAGTACAATCATCATGGATTAACAACAAGATAATATTATTGATATAGGGCAACATTGATTAGGTGATTTATCATTCATGCCTCAACCTGTGACCATAGATACAGTTCATGCAAAGCAATCTTATATGCTTACCATTATCTCAACATTATTCATATCATTGAGATGATTACACACACACTGGTAATATCATGGTAAGATACATAGATGTAGCATGTCAAGGTTTACTATCAAAACCTAACGTGATTTATCAACAAGAGCTAGCGCATAGATTTCATAAGAGATAAGACCCTCACTAGAAGTGCTTACTACCCTCACAAGAAGTGTGACGGGTAGGGCACCCTCACTAGAAGCGTCCACTATCCTCACCAAAGGTGGTATCGTGCAGGGTACTCACCCCTATCGCCCACCACTCAACTCATGTCGGCCAAACAGACCAGCATCTATCGTGCAACACTCCGTCAGCCATCCAAGATCTAATGGCGTCGAGCTACCATATGAACCAGGCGTGCAGCATAGTCCAAGTTGTGCAACGGTGCGTTGTGCATCTCTGTTCCGTGCAACAGGGACGACGAACATAACACCTATCGGGCAACTGAGCCCATGGGCGTGCCGCTCACCAGGTGTAATGGGCATCTAAGCAACGTGTAGCTCAGGCTAAGGGGTGTATCGTGCAACGCCACCAGACAAGGCATAACACTCACAGATATAATGCGTGTAGCCGAAAAGACATAACGCCCATCACAAAGCTAGTCACAACTATCAGCCGACACACAAGGCTAAGGTGTGACACCCGACACACAAAGGTCAATATCCAGGAGCCTGACACCTGACACAACACTACCAACTAGATAACAAGCTCCACACCTCAACGCACAACGACGTCAAACCATCACAAGGCTAAGTGTGTCGGGCATGTTACTCATCAAGGTGTGATACCCGACACACAACAAGGCAGGGACCATGGGTGACGCCCGACACAACCACCACATGTGTCGTCCAAAGCTCAAGGTCAAGAGGGATATTGGGAAACACCACCCCAAGGCCATAACGGTCAAGATGCAACTCCACAAGGTCGTCATCAAACTCAAGCACAAGGGTACCAAACCCTAATGGATCGAGGAGATGGCTCACCTCTCAACAACTAAGAGAGAGGGGTCTTGCAAATCTCTTGTCACCAATCGGGCAACACAAGGAACAACCCTAACAAGGTTCACAACCACCACAAAGCTCACCTTTCAAGTCCATGGTGAGAGGAGGGTGTTGCTCAAGCTACTAGAAAACAAGCTCACCTCTCAACTTAAACGAGAGAGGGGTATTTCCCATGCTACTAGAACTCAAGCTCGCTCCTCTAGACCAAGGAGAGAAAGGAGTGTTGCTCAACAAGGAACCCTAGAATACATGGTTCAGACAACAACTAAGCAAGAAGCTAGCCGATATGATCATAGAAACATATAAGAACATAAAAGAAGGTAGTATAGTTAGGGTTAGGAGTTATGTAACCCGCCTTAAGCAAGCTCCAAGCTCCTAGCTCCAAGAACCACCAAGGAAGAAGAGCAAGGCACTCTAGGGTTCGACCACCACTAGAGGAAGAAGAAGTCTCCAAGAAGGATCGGCCACCAAGCTTGCAAAAGAAGAGAGGGTATCGGGCACCAAGGAGAGGGAGACTAAGGAACTAAAGGGATCCTTAGAAAGGGAAAGGAAATGCATATATAGAAGGGGATGGAGGAGAAACCAAGGCAAGGTGTCGCCCACCTAGGGACACTTGTCCATGAGCAAAGCCACATGCCCTAAACACATGTCTAAGGCCATTGCCACATGCAAGCATCAAGCACCAAGTGTCCACTAGTGGTGACACAAATAAGGTCAAAGATGGTCAAAGGGTCCATGGGTGACACACCCACACAACATGGCTGACACACCCCCACCATGGCCGACACAACCCTGGGTGACACACCACCAGGGCGACACACATCCTGGGCGATACACCTAGGCTGACACAGGACACTCTTGCCTGACACATGGTCCAAAGAAACAAAGGCAAGACACCACAAAGCCCAACAAGCTCACCCAAGCCCAAAGGAACTCAAGCAACGAACCCAAACCTTCCTCTCAACACTAGAAGAAGCAAGGAGAGGGAGGAACACCTCACAAGGTGACAAACTTGCCCACAAACCCTAGACTTGGGTTAATTGCAAGTAGCACCTCCATCTCTCAACAAAGCACCAACAAACCCTAATCACCACAGAAGGTGATTAGCAAGCAACAAAGCATCAAGGTTAAGCAAAGCAAACAGGGTAAACCCTAAACGGAGGTCAGGGTCCTTACAAGCTAACCCCCTATAAAGGGATTTCATCCCCAAAATCCGAAGAGAAAAGCGAGAGATACTTCCTCCTCATCTCTTCCTCAAGCTCCCACGTGGCTTCCTCAATGCCACGATGATGCCAAAGAACCTTCACAAGAACCAGATCCTTCCTCTTCAACTTCTTAACTCTATTGTAAAGGATCATCACAGGAACTTCCTCGTAGGTGACATCTTCATCAAGCTCAACTTCATCTAGCTGTATCACTATTCCTGAATCCGGATGACTTTTCTTCAGCATACTGACATGGAACACTGGCTGTAACCTGTGCAACTCTGGCGGCAGCTCTAACTCATAAGCTACCTTACCAACACGTGCTATGACCGGGTATGGCCCCATATACCTGGGTGCTAGCTTACCCTTCTGGCCAAACCTTAGCACACCTTTCCACAGTGAGACTTTAAGATACACTTTGTCTCCTACCTGGAACTTCAAAGGTCGTCGGCGATTGTCTGCATAAGACTTCTGCCTGTCCTGTGCCGCTTTCAACTGTTGTTGTATCACCTTGACCTTTTCTGTCGTCTGTTGTACTAACTCAGGACCCAAAAGCTGATATTCACCAGACTCATACCAACACAAAGGAGATTTGCACTTCCTGCCATATAAGGCCTCATAAGGAGTGATGCCAATGCTCCGCTGGTAACTGTTGTTGTAGGAAAACTCTATCAAACTGAGATGTACGTCCCAACTGCCTAGGAACTGCAAGACACAAGCTCGAAGGAGATCCTCCAAAATCTGAATAGTCCTCTCAGACTGTCCATCTGTCTGCGGGTGGAAGGTGGTACTGAACCTCAACTGTGTTCCCAATGCTTTGTGCAACTGTTCCCAAAAACGACTTGTGAACTGAGGACCTCTGTCAGAAACTATCGTCGCTGGCACACCGTGCAAACGCACTATCTCATCCACATATACTCGAGTGAGCTTCTCGGCTGTATACGTTGTCTTCACCGGTATGAAATGGGCAGACTTCGTCAATCTGTCCACTATAACCCAAAAGGAATCATGATTCCTAGTTTTCCTGGGTAGACCAACTACGAAATCCATGGTTATGTGATCCCATTTCCATTGTGGTATTGGTAAGGGTTGCAACGTACCTTCCAGCTTTTGATTCTCAACCTCGACTTACTGACATACCGCACACTTAGCCACAAACTTGGCTACATCTTTCTTCAAGCCGGGCCACCAATACAAGTCCTTCAGACTATGATACATCTTGGTGACTCCTGGATGCATAGCATACATCGACGTGTGTGCTTCCTCGAGCACTAACTTCCTCAGATCATCAGCATCGGGGACCACCATCCTATCATGATAGCAAACTAGTCCATCCTCAGACTCATGGAACCCATCACGCTTTTCGCTGTCGAACTATGATCTGATCAACTATACTGTATAATCTGTTTGTTGTGCATCTTTGATATGTTGTCTCAACGTAAGCTTGACTTGCATCTGTGCTAAAAGTCCAGCTAACAAGGAAACCTCCATCTGTACATTCATCTGCCGCAAGGAAACAAGCATATCTCGTCTATGGCATATCAGGGAACTCAACTCTGCCTTCTTCAAAGAAGAAGACTTTCGGCTAAGCGCATCAGCTACCACATTCGCCTTACCAGGATGATACTCGATGGCGCAGTTGTAATCATTGATTAGCTCCATCCATCGGCGTTGTCGCATGTTCAACTCATGCTGTGAAAAGATGTACTTCACATTCTTATGATCTGTAAAGATCTGACACACTTCCCCGTAAAGATAGTGTCTCCAAATCTTTAACGCATGAACTACCACTGCTAACTCCAAATCATGAGTCGAATAGTTCTCCTCGTGTTTCTTGAGTTGTCACGAAGCAAAAGAAACCACATGATCTTCCTGCATCAGCACACAACCTAAACCTTTCTTGGAAGCATCGCAGAAAACAACATAGCCCTTCCCAGGCTCTGGCAGCACTAGTACTGGAGCACTAATCAGCTTTTCCTTCAAACTTTGGAAATCTTGCTGGCAACGATCATTCCAGACAAAAGGTACATCCTTTCTAGTCAACTTCGTCATCGGCAACGCAATCGCAGTGAAGTCCTTGATAAACCTCCGGTAGTAACCTGCTAAACCAAGGAAACTACGGACTTCTATCGACATCTTCGGTTGTCCCCATTTGCAACAGACTCCACCTTCTTCAGATCCACTTTGACTCCTTTTGCAGATATCACATGACCCAAGAAAGTCACTTCTTCCAACCAGAACTCACACTTACTGAACTTGGCATATAGCTGATGTTGGAGAAGAAGAGTCAACGCTAGACGAAGATGTTGCTCATGCTCTTGCCTGTCCCAACTATAGATCAAGATGTCATCTATAAAGACTACAACAAACTGATCTAAGAACGGACGGAACACTCTGTTCATCAAATCCATGAAAGCAGCAGGTGCATTGGTTAGCCCAAACGGCATAACCACGAACTTGAAATGACCATACCTCATCCTAAAAGCTGACTTCGGTATGTCATCCGTCATAATCCTCAACTGATGATATCGGGACCGTAGATCGATCATCGAAAATACTGTAGCACCACACAACTGATCGAACAGATCATCTATCCTCGGTAACGAGTACATGTTCTTGATCGTCACCTTGTTCAACTATCGGTAATCTATACATAACCTCATCGACCCGTCCTTCTTCTTAACGAACAACACCGGAGCACCCCAAGGTGACATACTCGGTCGGATGAAACCTTTATCCATCAACTCTTGTAACTACTTCTTAAGCTCTTCGATCTCTACTGGAGCCATCCTATATGGTGTCTGTGCAACTGGCTGCGTTCCTGGAACCAGATTGATCTCGAAATCAATCTCTCGGGGTGGAGGAACACCAGGGAACTCATCAGAAAACACATCCACAAACTCTCGGACAACCGACACCTCCTCAAGGCTAGGACCTTTCACCTTGGTATCCACAACGGTATCCACAACGTGAGCTAAGAATGTCTCACATCCTTGTCATAACAACTTATCTACCACCAAAGCTGACACCAAATATGTCAGAAGAATCTTCCTATCTCCTTGGAAGATCCACTTCCTACCGCCATCCTCAAACACAGCTTGCTTGGAACCACAATCCAAAACAACTCTATACTTCTCTAAGGTATCCATCCCAAGGATCACTTCGAAACCATGCATATCAAGTGGTATAAGATCCACTTGTATGTTGTGTCCCAAAAAAGATAAGACAAAAGATGGACACTCTTCTCGAAGTACCAAGGAACCATCAAGAGGGGTTTCTAACAACAAGCTATCCTTCTTACAACTAATAGGTAAATGACAGTTTTCAAGCATACTATAGGCGATAAAAGAGTGTGTAGCACCCGGGTCATCAAGAACAGATATAAAGCAAGAAGAAGACATATCAAAATGAAATAACTCCATCAGACATGTCACCACTCGCGGGTTGACTATCGCCTCCGGCTGACTCATAGCATAGAATCGAGTTGTTGCTTGCGGTCCACGTCCTCTGCTTCCTTGAGCAGACGATCCCGCTTGCGACATTTGACTGCATCCTCGCCCTCTACTACCACTGGGTTGTTGTCTTTCTGACCCCTATTGATTCTGTCTCAACTGCTGTGTCACTTTGACATCTCTATTTGGACAGTTTGACCTTCAATTCTCAATCTGACCACACAGATGGCATGATTGGTCTCGCTGTTGTGGCCTAGACGGCCCTGTCACTACCATAGAAGTTGTACTATGTGCCTTTGACGGTGAAGAAACATAACCTCTTCCCTCGCTCGGAGACCACTACGATGATACACTGGAGACTCTCATCACTGACAGTGCTGAAAACCTTGGCTTTTTGAAGCCACCAAACCTCTGTCCCTGAAACTGAGCTGGCCTCTTCTTAGACATAGATTCTCTTTTCTCCCTTACTGATCGTTCGATCCTCTGCACGGATTCCACAAATGTAGCAATCTGCTCTCTGTTCTCCAATGCAGAAACAAGTGTTGTCTTCTCAGTACTCAAACCCTTCTCAAAGCGTCTAATCCGCTCTTCGTCTGTCGCTGCCATGTGAGGACAAAACCTCAATAGATCCATGAACTTGGCCTCGTACTCAGTGATGTTCATCGTTCCTTGTTGTAGGCTCTCAAACTGACTGATCTTCTCATCCAGATACGTCTTCGGGAAGTATATGTTGATGAACTCATGCCGGAAAACCTCCCAACAGATCACCTCACGAGGTCACTTCTCCTCCTCGATGGTCCACCAGTGACCAACACTACCCTTCAGAAGGTAGACAACGTGCTTTACTTTGTCTGCTTCAGGGATGTCGAGGATCCGGAAAGCCTTCTCAAGACTTGTTAGCCATAGATATGCATCCGCTGGATCAGCCATTCCAGCATAATCTAAAGCTCCGACTTGGCGATGCCGCTCAAAGGTCTTTTCAATACCCGATGTTTCACCATGGGGAGCCTGTGCTCTCGGCGGAGGCACTGGCAATCTCTCTACCATGAGATTCATCGTAGCCATTATCTGCCCCATAAGCTGTTGATAGGCAGGGTGTTCAAGAATGGTTGGGTCAGGTTGGGGGACCTCAAGCACCCGATCTTCATGTGCCTGCCCTATAGCTCCATCAACTGATGCAGCATCGCTATGCTCAGCAACATGTTCTTCATGGTTTCCAGACATCTTGGCTTTTCTTCCGCTGAGGGCAGAAGATGATTGTGAGAAAATCTGGAAAACTCACACGAACAAACACAACCTAGTCTTAAATCCCTGTAAACTCTGTGAACCTAAAGCTCTGATACCAAAACTTGTGGCAACACATCCCACTATCACACAGACAACGAGGTGTTACGCGAAAACGTGCGGAAAACACCATAAACCACAAATTTCCAAAAACATGAGTTAATTAAAACCGGTTGCAGAAAGTGGATTCACTGAGAAACTATTACATTTAGGTCCTCATCCTACAAGGAAACATGTTATATAAACATTTACAAGTCTTGATACGTGTCCACAACATAGAGGAACTGTTTTCTAACCATCACATGAGTTCATCACCTTTTGATACATACATAACGGCCCACATCCGGCCAGCAATAGGATATACAAAACATCAATAGCTATATATCGTGAAACAACGTCAAAACGCTTCCAAGGACCTGAGAGTACATGGATGACTCTAAGACTCTACTATAAAATGACCAAAATAGCAGCATGTCCATCGCTTTCCTTCTACTGCTCGTCTTGCTGCTCGGCCGCAACTCCGCGATCACCACCACGTCTAGCCCAAACACCTAAAAATGTTATAAACCAGTGGGGTGAGACACACAGTCCCAACGAGAAACATAACTCCCCGCCGAAACTATAAAACCAAAGAAAGATTAAAGCAACAATAGTAGGTAACTGATAAAAGGTATAACAAGAATAGTCTATATAAACAAGCTATTCATACCATCAAGCTTACCAGGTGTACAGAAAGCATAAACCCATGTATTTCCTTATGGAACATGATTAACAAGATAAGACTTATAAGGTCTTACTACATAACATAAGGAACGTATAAGTAACTGTGATATAATAAGATTAACTACACAAGCAAGGCCTCAACCAATGTTTCGTGTTTTGCCTTAAGTAGTAAATACTATACGGCTGAATTACGTATTATTATGCCATGAGGAAGTGAGCCGTACCGCTAAAATCCAACCTTCGGTTACGAAACCCAAGTCGGTGCCATACAAGGTCAATGGAAGAGTTGGACTCCATGACCTCTCCGCCTGGTGGTCAGTGTACGAGTACAACACAAGTAGGACCACAGTCTCTTGCTTAAGTGGCCTGAGCCATAGGGTCAGGCTACCCTCTGCCAAGCCCGCCTTGGTACAGGTCTCGGCGCTAGTAAAACTGAGCCACAGACCTGTTCACCGTGCTCTGATCCATGAACGCATTCATGCTCCCATATCACATATCCTGAGCCGTGGACCTATTCACCATGGTCTTCACATACTGAGCTACGTGCCTGAATCCACACTCAGGAGTCTACAACTAAAGTTGCACTCTTACCTCCTCACTTTAGGCTAGGAGAAACCTCGCATATTCAACAATATGCGCTCCGGGTTAACCCGCAGGAGAACCCGTTTCACCATCACCAGCTCCTGACGATGATGGATCTATGGCTAGGGCAAACTATATGATTTTTTCCACTGTGATTAGTTAGTATATTTTAAGTGGATTGCAAGATTCAACCAAGTTATATAACATGTAAACTGTATCAAGAATAAATAGCATGAAACACAACATCATGCTTTTATTGTAATCAACTTCATCCAGATCCATCACAAGGATCCAACATTACACGTTACAACTTGGCCTCTTGCCAATCATCTAGATCCATCTCTAGGATCACCACATTGCCATGGGATCTCAATCCCTTATCACATAATGCCACTGCCTCTCAAGGCATTCTTATCAACTTAGGCACTTTAGCCAAACTCAGGTCCTCAGACCAAAACACATCATGTATGTCACCTCATCATCAAGAGTAACTATCAAAGCAATGTTACTGATCATTTTTACCTGGATATGCATCACCTGCATGGTTAGTAGAATCATCATGGATTAACAACAAGAGCATATTATTGATATAGGGAAACATTGATGATTAGGTGGTTTATCATTCATGCCTCAACCTATGACCATAGATATAGTTCATGCAAAGCAATCTTATATGCTTACCATTATCTCAGCATTATTCATATCATTGATATGATTACACACACACTGGTAATATCATGGTAAGATACATAGATGTAGCATGTCAAGGTTTTCTATCAAAACCTAACGTGATTTATCAACAAGAGCTGGCGCATAGATTTCATAAGAGATAAGACCCTCACTAGAAGTGCTTACTACCCTCACAAGAAGTGTGATGGGTAGGGCACCCTCACTAGAAGCATCCACTATCCTTACCAAAGGTGGTATCGGGCAGGGTACTCTCCCCTATCACCCACCACTCAACTCATGTCGGCCAAACAGACCAACATCTATCGTGCAACACTCCGCCAGCCATCCAAGATCTAATGGCGTCGAGCTACCATCTGAACCAGGCATGTAGCACAGTCCAAGTCATGCAACAATGTGTTGTGCATCTCTGTGTCGTGCATTAGGGACGACGGCCATAACGCCTATCTGGCAACTGAGCCCATGGGCATGCCGCTCACCAGGTGTAACAAGCATCTAAGCAACGTGCATCTCATGCTATGGGGTGTATCGTGCAACACCACCAGACAAGGCATAACACTCACAGATATAACACGTGCAGCAGAGAAGACATAACGCCCATCACAAAGCTAGCCACATCTATCGACCGACACACAAGGCTAAGGTGTGACGCCTGACACACAAAGGTCAACGTCTAGGAGCCTGACGCCAGACACAAAACTACCAACTAGATAACAAGCTCCACACCTCAACGCACAACGACATCAAACCATCACAAGGCTAAGTGTATCAGGCAGGTTACTCATCAAGGTGTGATACTCGACACACAACAAGGCAGGGACCATGGGTGACGCCCAACACAACCACCACATGTGTCTTCCAAAGCTCAAGGTCAAGAGGGATATCGGGGAACACCACCCCAAGGCCATAACGATCAAGATGCAACTCTACAAGGTCGTCATCAAACTCAAGCACAAGGGTACCAAACCCTAATGGATCGAGGAGATGGCTCACCTCTCAACAAATAAGAGAGAGGGGTCTTGCACATCTCTTGTCACCAATCCGGAAACACAAGGAACAACCCTAACAAGGTTCACAACCACCACAAAGCTCACCTTTCAAGTCCATGGTGAGAGGAGGGTGTTGCTCAAGCTACTAGAACACAAGCTCACCTCTCAACTTACACAAGAGAGGGGTATTGCCCATGCTACTAGAACTCAAGCTCACTCCTCTAGACCAAGGAGAGAAAGGAGTGTTGCTCCACAAGGAACCCTAGAACACATGGTTCAGCCAACAACTAAGCAAGAAGCTAAGCTAGCAACATACATAGCCGATATGATCATAGAAACATATAAGAACATAAAAGAAGGTAGTATAGTTAGGGTTAGGAGTGATGTAACCCGCCTTAGGAAAGATCCAAGCTCCTAGCTCCAAGCACCACCAAGGATGAAGAGCAAGGCACTCTAGGGTTCGGCCACCACTAGTGGAAGAAGAAGACTCCAAGAAGGATCGACTACCAAGCTTGCAAAAGAAGAGAGGGTGTCAGGCACCAAGGAGAGGGAGACTAAGGAACTAAAGGGATCCTTAGCAAGTGAAAGGAAACACATATATAGAAGGGGATGGAGGAGAAACCAAGGGAAGACAAGGCAAGGTGTCGCCCACCTAGGGACACTTGTCCATGACCAAATCCACATGCCCTAAACACATGTCCAAGGCCATTTCCACATGCAAGCATCAAGCACCAAGTGTCCACTAGTGGTGACACAAACAAGGTCAAAGAAGGTTAAAGGGTCCATGGGAGACACACCCACACAACATGGCCGACACACCCCCACCATGGCCGACACAACCTTGGGTGACACACCACCAGGGAGACATACATCCTGGGCGATACACCTAGGCCAACACAGGGCACTCTTTCCCGACACAAGGTCCAAAGAAACAAAGGCAAGGCACCACAAAGACCAACAAGCTCAACAAAGCCCAAAGGAACTCAAGAAACAAACCCAAACCTTCCTCTCAACACTATAGGAAGCAAGGAGAGGGAGGAACACCTCACAAGGTGACAAACTTGCCCACAAAACCTAGACTTGGGTTAATTGCAAGTAGCACCTCCAGCTCTCAACAAAGCACCAACAAACCCTAATCACCACAGAAGGTGATTAGCAAGAAACAAAGCATCTGGGTTAAGCAAAGAAAACAGGGTAAACCCTAAATGGAGGTCATGGTCCTTACAATAAGTGTGTCACATGACAACTAAACTCCTTAGAGGATTATATAAAAGTTCTAAGCAACTTTATTAGCCAAAAAAATAGGGTTAACTCATAACCCAAGTCAGGGTCACTACATAAGTTCTCCAAATACAAACTTAGGTTATCTCGAATTAATCTCATATCATCAATAGGTTATCTTGAATTAAACTCATATCATCAACATCAACATACTCATATCTTCAATATCAACATCAACATACTAATATCATCAACATCAACATCAACATACTAATATCATCAACATCAACATAACCATCAAGCTTAAATCTTCTAGGTTACATACAAGGGCTCTACACAAAACTAGATATCACAAATACGATCTAAACATTTCCATGTACATTACACTCACTACTTTTCTACCCATAGTAACATTATTAAATATACATATATACTAATACTTAATTTTTTTTCTTCTTCATCAAAACATGTGATGGAAACCACCATACTCCTTTTATATAAAACAAAATAAAAGCAATTTATCACACTCATTATGCAATCTAGTACCGTGACACCATAGAGGACTAGCAAGAACATGGACTTCTTTAGATATAATAATCACATGCTACAAACATATGTTTAGGATTTTTATCTATAGGATCTACCTTTTCACACCCCCTTGGCTCACAATCCATACTACAGGACAATAACATGATAAAATAAAGGTTTCAAGAGTTACACAAGTATGCACCTAGTTCTAGAACATCTAGTTTCTGACCTAGAGGATAAGTCAAACATAGTACACAAAGGACAACTTATTAAGTTTTATTGGTTTTTAGTATAAGGTTGAGTTTAGTTTGTGTCTCATGGTGAGAAAATGTTTAGTCTTGCTATCGTTTGTGCTCTTATATCATCTATCAGAGAACCCTTTATTTCTGGAATCTAAACTAAAAATGACTAAAAAGTCAATGGTGATAGGCTTCGAGTATCTGTCCCTAGAATTCTAATATAATAGTGAATGTCAAAGCACAAAATGCATGTCATACATAAATGATAAACTAGATGCATACACCAACAATTCTTCACGTGAACAAGAATTATTATTATTACACCATCATTCATTACATTGCTTCAACAAGAATTTTAAGAGTACATTATACAAGTTTGATCATGTACACTAAATTTGGATATTTTAAAAGGTAAAACTTGAACATATACTCACAAACCATCTTTTACCAAGTATCTCTAAACCTAAAACATATGTGAAACAAATATATCATCACAACGTTGTTGAGTACATGGCATGAATATACATATCTCTGAAGTTTGTATAATTTTAAGAGTTTGTAAAAGTAAATGATGAAGATAAATAAGAGTAAATTTCTTAGAAAAATGAATGCCCTTATTTTAGTTGTTTCACTCCATTATCCTAAGAAAATCGTGTATCATTAGGCCGTTGACCAATTTCCTATCGAAAAGGGTCTGTGAGAGTGCTTAAGGCACAAAGAAATTAGCTAATCATGTTTCTTCATGAGGAACCTCATTTGACTAGTGTCATTTAGCAATCCCTATTATGTTTTTTAATAGTGAACAATTTATATTATGTGTTCAAGTTATAAAATGATTTTATCGAATCATCAAGTACAATATAAACATAATATGCTAATATTTGTAAGTATGAAATCATACATACATATCCATGTTTATGAAAGAAAGCCATAATCATACAATTATTAGACCACATACATGCGTTCAGAGGTTCTTAACATAACGTTGATAATCTAGATCATAAGTAGTCACCTGATCAATTGCATAATCGATCATTAAGAATGGTTCAACATATTGCTTACATATTAGGCCCATGATTAGGGTTTTGTTAAATTAGGTTTTAAATTGGTTATTTAGATATTTATGATATTTTACTAATTTAAGATGAATTGGCTGAAAACTAGATTTGTCCTTTTTTTTAAAATGAATCTTCAGACCTTCTGAAACAGATGGCCCCCCCATTATTCCATCATTAATTTGTGGTTCAAGCTTCAAGTAAGTTTGTGTTTATATGATTATTATGATGTTTGAAGCATATAGTTGGATTTAAGGGTCAAAAGACTCATAATAGGTTAAGCATGATTATGATTCACAAGTCATTATATTCAAACATGGAATATGGTTATGATAAACAAAAAAAGTAAATAACACATCTCAAAGATAGGTGGATGCCCTTCTAGTTCTAAGCATCATCATCCAATTGTGGTTCAACATTCTAACACACATGTAATTTTCAAAATAGTACATTTATAAAGGATAGACATATGAACTAGATGATACATCATCATCAAAGTGATCATAAGGATAGAGAAATTTTTTAATGTAGGAGAGGACATAAGATTAAGGTCTATATCAAGATTATATCACAAGGAAAACAAACAAGCCATACATGTCACACATAACACTATTATAGGATTTAGAGTTACATACAACACTATAACACAAAAGAGGTTGGTATAAGGAATTTAGGCCACAACACATCATAATGTTACTAATGAATAGGATGTACTAGAGTCTAATGAAAGATTTATGTGTAGGTCATCATGTAATTGGTGTATTTCCATGAATTGTCATAGATTTTCACATGCATGTCTTAGGTGACATATGAATTAAACATAGCAAGAAGGATTATGCTCTTGGTCATACATGTGACATAACATCATATGGTTATTGATTCTGAGTATGTGAAGCTTTTATGTCATTTAGAATCAAGATTCACCCAAAAAGATCAAGATTCATCATTTAAGGTCAAAGCAAATCATTCATAGGGACATAATGAGTGCATGAAAGTTGATTAGGAGTTCCATTATCTTAATAAGGTTACAAAGGTTATTGTTTTTATAATTAGGATTGTAGTGATGAAGTAAATAATCTAGCTTTATCATGATCAAACATTTAGTATCTGTAATATGATCCAATTTAGGAAAATAGGGGCTATAACGATGGGTTTAGGGCAAAGAAAGAAGTTCATTGTGTAGATAACATAGAGATGATCAATTAGATATGTAATTTTGTATCATTTGGCCAAAACATTTGAAAGATATGATTTTTTGCATTTATGCATAAATAATGGTAGATATATGGGAATGTGTTACATATTTATTTGATCATGAAACTAGACCGTCAATTT
>OY856415.1:181876079-181971079 GCA_963693085.1 Alisma plantago-aquatica
TTAGAAAGTATGAAATATATCAATCTTATTTATATATTATTACTTATATATATACATCATTCTCTATGCAGGTCTTTAAAACTAACCCCACTATAGGTAAAGCCTTAAAAGATGTACATGCTCCATATACAATGGATGTATTAAATGACGTAAGAGAAGAATGGGCAAGAGCCATACAAGCAGTGAGGATTGTAAGATATAATTGGGATGCTGATAGAGATGATGAATGATATTTTGTAAATGAATGTTTATACATGTGTTTCTACATGTTTGAATGTTTCTACATGTATTTGAATGTTTCTACATGTGTGAATGTGAAAATTGAATTGACGTCTGAATGTATCTACCTATGTGTGAATGTGTAAAAAGAATATTTGTTGATTTTATAGGTTTGTGGTTTGTTTGTTGGTTGATATCAATGGATGTCATAAACCTACAGTTCAGAACTGAACTGTAGGTTTCTACATCCTGCTGACAAGCCACAACAGGCCTGCAAATAGATACGAAAAAAAAATCAAACATAGGCGTCAGTTATTTGTTTAAAACCAACAACAAAGGCTTACATCATCGGTAAATAGCAAAAAACCTCCGACTAATGTTTCCAGACAGCACGGTCGTGCTAGTAAGCACGACTGTGGCGGCATGTGATATGGCATCGGTTACAACATCGGTTAATAGAAAAAAATTGCCGCCTAATTTTGCCAGACAACACGACCATGGCGGAAGGTGATATGGCGTCAGTTATTAGTAGAAAATCAGTGCCGATAGTGTCCTAGATGGCGCCCTTTTTGTGGCACGGATGATTATAGCGTCGGTTTAGTTACATATAACTGACGCCGATGGGGGGCCTGCTAGTGCATTTTCAGTGGTGCGAAGTATTTTGGCGTCGGTTGGAAAACCAACGCCGAAAGGGTTCAACTTTTAGCGGTGCCCACATAGGCGTCTCTTGGAAACCGTCACGAAATGGGCTTAAATAAACGACACCAAAGGATGGATCTGTAGTAGTGCTTCTAGGGTTGATACACTCTTGTACAATTATCTCTCCCTTGCTATCCCTTCCTTTATTGGGTAGGAATTTCTCAGGCTCTCTATTGATTACTATAAATAGAGATCTAATAAATTTTTAGAGCAATTGTCATGCCTAGGAAGCCCCCAATACCCCTCTATTTATAGGAGAGGCAAGGTCAGTTTTCCCAATCATTGCAGGAGTCTAAAAGGTCAAATTCATAATTTTTTTAGAACATTTGCATTGCGAACCGTTTGGTGTACACATCAACTATCGGTTGGTATGTGAGTCAATCAGTTCATATAGTTTCTTGTTTTGAATCAAATTGGTAATCAATGAATGATTAATGCACATCATGACACCAACACCAATCCTTGATCTAGTTGAATTGACAATCAAATCGGGCAACCCAAATGATGAATCAGTTAGTTCACATCACCAACCAGTTAGTTGGGTCATGCGAATTGGTCGGTTCACTATCTGAACCGGTCAGTTCGCACCCTGGTCCAACCATTGATAAGCTAATGTTGATTCATATTGACCTGACACTCCAACTGATCAGTTCAACACTTGGATCGGTCAATTTAGAGTCCAGTTAGTCAACTTTGTACCACAGTTATTTAATTGAATACCTAAACACCTTTAGTAATAAAATTAAACCTCATTCATAAATATACTCTTTTAAATTAAAGTGCATTCCTATGTGTGTGACCCTATACGTTCATGATTACGTTGGAAGTGAATGATCATAAAAAACTTATGACATCACAAGCAGATTGTGGCATCTAGTAAGGCATCCTTGCTACCCAAGTAATTCAAAAAGTTGGAGAACATCTTCAACCTACAATCCAGGCACATTATTGATGTGATCATATAGTTCTTTTTTCTTAGATATCCAGATAAAAATCGAGGCATGGAATCATCATCCTCTCAATGTTCAATTTATTTTCATTGAATTAGAGCTGACGATTTGAGATGCATGTGAGTTCACGTATCACATATAGAATCACAGGAGTACGGCTGTGTAATTCTCAGTTTCGCTTATCCAGAGGCCCTGGATATCAATATCCTATAGGAGGACAAATACTATCTACATCACTCACACTCTATCCCCATATGTCATAGTGCACCCAATTATCACCGTTATGGCAACCCTTATTCATGATTACGTTGGATGATGCTAAGAACCACACTCACCACTATCACTATGAGAGCTAAATATGACGACTATTCAAAGGTCTCCATGTATCACTCTCATGGTGGGTCTGTTTGATACATTGTTCTCTAATACATACATGTGTGCTTGACTTGATATCCCATATCATGACCAATGAAACTCTATCATCAGTCAACACACACTAATGTCTTATGTAATATTATTGTATATTTTGCTTCCCCAATAGTATCCAACTAGAGACTTAACAAGAATGTATGTACTCTTAACACTTGTATGATCTCATTATTCAAGTCACATACTTGAAGACATATGCCATCAAATAAAATCATTCTTCAAACATCTACTATGTATATGTCATCATCTCATGACTAAGACAAACATAATAGACCGAATTACCTTCATTATTAACAAATTAGGTATCTAATGCCACACTCCAATCATCATATGATGTGTCTTTGGGCATACATACCAAAAGACTCCCACTTTCACTGAGAGCCAATCATCTGTGAATCTTATTCCAAGTGATTTTAATGTATCCATCATGTCTATGTTGTGCAAGCACTTTTATATCGGGTTAGCAACAATTGCTTCTAGTCATTATTTTGCAAATTGCAAACCTCTTCTTTTTACAACATCTCATACGAGATGGAAGTGTTTTAGTATTGTATCTTAGATTCCTTACCTAACTAATATCTCCATTGTTGTCCTAGCATTTCTAGTGTGTCATCAATGGTTAGAGCCTCACACAAGTTCACCCATGTGAACTTCTTAATCCATACAATATCCTCTGTTGTTCTCATAACAAAAAAATACTTGGCTTATTTTATAGATTTTAACAATTATCATCAACTCAGAACCATTTCCATCTTACAGTTCTTGTTTAAGGTCAAACATAAATATATATATTGTGATCATTGATTTTTCTTGTCATTTCGAAAACTTGCATCGGTGTAAACCTTTACACCTAACTCTTCCTTATTATTATAACCATGGAACTGATCCTTTTAGTGTTTCACAAGCACCTACGGATGTTCTTTATGGTAGTCCAGTGACTCTCACTGGAATCTAAAAAATACCTTTTCATCATGTCTAATACCTACAAGATTGCTAGATAGTTATATATATATATATATATATATATATATATATATATATATATATATCCTCTCATCATGGTCCAATACATATGAGATAATTGGATATCCTATTTTCATGTCCAATGCAAATGAGATAACTGGATATCCTATCATCATGTCTAACACATGCAATAACTTGATATGTACATAACATTTCATTCAAGATATATCCAATTGTGAATGCATATGGCATCTATTCCATGTGTTCCTATTCATCACAAGAACTGGGACGCTAGAATAAATCCATGGAACATGGATAAGTTTTCTCTCATTGAGTCTTGCATGCTGAACCCTTCAACAACTTGCCAATGTATGTTCTCTTACTTACATTGAGAAGGTTTTCAAATCTATCTCTATAGATCTCAATTTCTATCACATATGATGATTCACCCAAGCCCTTCATAAAGAAGGTACTTTCCTTGCTAGGTATTAATATTTGTAGAATAAGGATGTTACTCCCCATTGTTATGTAGAATATAAATACACTCCCACTAAATCTTTTGGAATCACATATTCCATCCTCATTTTACCTCAAGTCAAACTCTTTGATAGTCTTGTCAAGTAGAAGATTCCAACTTTGGATGCTTACTTGAATTAGCAGATTAACCTTTGTACCTTAAAGACTTTATTTGCATTTTGTATTTATTACAACTTTAGGCCGTGCCACACATACGTCATTATTATTGCAATTAAGGAATGCATTTTTCAAATCCATATTCAAAATCTCACAGTCATACTAAGCTGCAACATCAAGTATGATCCAGATGGATTTAACCATGGTAACTGGTGAAAGACTTCATCATGTTCAACACCTTGAACTAGTTTGAAAATCTTTTCAACCAATTTACCCTTCCATGTTGGTTTTCTTACAAAGACCAAAATGCACCCTATGGGTTTGACCCCTTGAGGTGGATCCAACAAGGTCATACCTTATTGGAATACATGGAGTCCATCATGGATCTCTTGGCCTCAAGCAGTTTCTCATATTCTAGTTCCTTAATAGCTTTCTAGGTAGGTTGTTGACTCATCATCAATGATCCACTTACTGCCCTTTTTAGTTATAAGATATCATAATTTTTCAAACTCAAGGTGTTTTCTACTAGAATTATAAGGTTTTGTGTAACATAAGGAAGTTTAGATTCCACAACAATTTGTGATTCTCATTGTTCCTTTTTAGGTTCAATGTTTTCTGGTTTGTCTGAAACTTTTCAAATTATAGTTTTACATCCACTGATTCCATTGGAACAAATTTCCAATTAGGAATTCAGCCATCTTGGCAACAAAAACTTTGTTGTTGGATTCGAATATAAGTAGTTATTCAGCAAAATAACATTCGTCTGATTTGAGGACAAAGTCTTTTAAGAAACTATTTTCTTACATAAGCTTTCAATCCTAATCACAATAAAAGACACATCGGGACACCTCCCATGCCATATCTCATATGGTGTCTTTGAACCAATTTCTTTTTTTGAGTTAGGAGAGACATTAGTCTCCCCCCTCCCTCAAAGCCCGTGGCGGAGGCCAAATGCCCGGGAGGGTGGTAAATTCAAGGCGGCTTCTGGGAATTGAACCTGAGTCCCTTCATGAGGGGACGCCGTGTTTGACCACTTGGACCACTCCTTGCCGACCTCTTTATCATAAATCATATTCCTAATAGAAATTGGAAGATCAACTACATCTAGTTGACAATCACATCATGACTTATTCATTTTGTGATTCCTTCTTTCGAATACACTCTCATGATGCACTATCATTTTGTTTCAGGTGGACTTCATCATGATACATTATCATGATCTCCCAGAAGGTTCTCCAACTCTTGGTTTAAAATATTTCAACATCCATCACATCAAATTATCTTAATACTTTTTCCATGATAGTTACGTACTTCATTTATGAGATCCTTGAACACTTCAAGATATCAAAACTTGTATTTCATTAAATAAAATATTCCATATCTACTGATAGAATCACTACATCGTCATCTTAATTTTTTATAGTGAAACATAATGTTCTTGTCAAACAAGACTTATGATGTTTTCATCAATGGCAGGTACATAATAGCAATTCACTAATTCTATTATGTGCCCATGAAAGACAACTTCCAACTATAGGGGCAACAACCCTAGATCCATCCATTCCTTACTTACTTCTCAAGTAATCAAGTAAATATCACTACCTCCATATTTTTCCTGAGATCCTCTATGAAGAGAATGGTTCCATTCTAATGTCTAGATATTTGATGATGGTGGAACATTATTTCCTTTATACTTTAAGTGAAATGGAAAGATTCATTTTACACTTACCCTTCTCTAGACATTGAGTGCAAAAGACATGGACTTCATCTTAGCCTCAAAACTCTTCTCGACCTTGCCTTTTCCCTTGGAATCACTTCTCCTGATCACCATCACATATTTCTCCTTCTTGTGTGCTTCGACATTAATCAACATGTCAAACATTTAATAAAATGACTATATGATTCATTCAACTATTTGTAGAATCAAATCCATGGTCAACTCTTGAACTAAGAGAAATCCTAGTCTCTCCACATTCCCAATCATATTGAGCACATGAGACTCTATTGTATCTCCCTTTTTCTGTTTGCACTCAAACAATGCTTTTGAGACATTATATCGGCCATGTTTTACATGATTATTTATGATGTGTTACCAACCAGAGAATGTCCATATTATCATGTTGTTCGTGCAACTAATAGTTCATAAAACATAGCATGAGGTACTCCATGTCTATGACATCATTGGAATGCTTTAAGTAAGCACCCCTTTTAGCCTTAGGAACGTTTGGATCGAGTTGTTCTGTCTCTAGTCTTTCAAGGATGTAGAACTTTCACTCATGATTGATAAAACTTATTAAAGTCCTTAACCTGACATGGAATTAAATCTCATTTAGTTTTGTCCTTCTGGAGGAGAGATTGCAATAATAAGGTGTTTGTGTTTGTCTACTAAAGAAATTTAGCAACTTTTCAAACTATTTTTGATTATTTGAATTGAGAATAAAATAATAACGTGTTTGTGTTTCAATGTGTTTGTGTTTGTCTACATAATTAGGCCTTTAATTAATTATTTCTCACAATATTTTGTTCAAATTGAAAACCCTCATTTATTAATTTAGAAGATTACAAAGTACAACCTTCTAGTGATCCAAGATCCAAAACTATTGAATTATTTCCTAGACAATGTCAATATCCACAATCAATTATTAAGGCAAGTAACTTTTGAGAATTGAATCTTATACAATTTTTAGTTACATAATATGCACAACACCTTTTCATGGTCATCTGCATGCCTCTAGTTCTTACTTTCATTAAGGTCACACAATTAAGACTGACCTAAAATCCAACAAGATAATAATGCACACTGCTTGGCAGACTCACATTATTACCATCACACTTCCACAAGATAGATAGTGCACCACCCTTGGGATGCCCATGCTAAGTCAATTAAGCTTTTCATGTCTGTTGCTTATGAAAAGTATCTTAGAATTAATATTGTATTTAGAGATTTCATATATAAATACATATACATATCCAAGAACCACATACTTATAGTACATATCATATACATGCTAAAACCACAAACAAGAAATGCAATAATTAAAACACACTAACAATAGTTATGGCCATACTATTGTAATTCCTTGGAGGTATAAGGTATTACTACCACCTAGGATCCACATCATATGCAACATGTTGTTGATGAATAATTGTGCTTGAACCAATCTAGGTAGATCATTTTAAATTTTGAATCGATCAACTTGCCTCTTGGTTTCTCAGTCAGTCTCCTGAAGTAGTCGTCTGGTTTACAGGTCCAAGGGGCGACTGGAAACCTCTAGCTTATTGGTTGGGACACCAATCACTCTGTTCAACCTCTTGTTATCTATCCTCCTCAGTCCTCCATTTGATGAATATATCTCACAATTCAGTCAATTCGTCTTTGTGAAGATTCTCATCTCATCTCGAAACATAAATTAAAATTATCCTATTTCTTATTACATTGGATAAGGAAAACCTCGAGTTACATTCCAGGAGAAATAAGAAGAAGAGAACTAATTTATATTTATAAGGAAGAAAGAAGATCAGTACACATACTGAGTAATAACATGAATAAATAACCACAACCATGCACACAAAGATCTAGGTTTATTGGCAATAACCATGCTAACATCCACCATCACAACTGACTTCAGGGTGACGCGTGTAAATTTCATATATATCATATATATATATATATATATATATATATATATATATATATATTAATTAATTTGTTGAGTCGTACATGGAAATTAATCGAACATGCACATTAATCTTTTTTATATTAGTATCATATGCAACAAAATAATAAAAATAAATGTTATCATATCAATTTAAATTTCAGATACACCATCAATTGATGTGGCTCTAATACCACAGTATGGAAATTTGGCGCAGATACATGCAGCAGACACAAAAAAAATTTAAATGCATCTATTCCAAAACAATAAGATCTCATCAACAACAATGTATCTATGAAGGAAACTTTGCAAGGTTATACCTAATCCTAGAGAAAGTCCAATGACATTATCCTTGTTGTAGCATCATGCTTCTTCTTCTTCATGCAATAACATGCTCCTTCAGCTGTAGTAGGACTCGCACAATCACCAGCCTCTAGGTGTATCAGCTTGGAAAACAATTGATGATGTCGTCCTAGTGGCAAACAACGACCTCCCTCCTCTAGAGTAGTCCACGCGGTCCACCAGGAACTCCATGTTGCACTACCACAACTATCGGGAAGGAGTTATCCCTCATGAACGTCAACCTGCTAGAGTTGATACAGTCTCCCACTATTGTCTCTCCCTTTCTATCCCTCCCTTTATTAGATAGGACTTGTTCTGGCTCTCTATTGATTACCACAACCAGAGAGGACAAAAATGAGGCAATTATTTTTTCTAAGAAGCTACCAATACCCCTCTATTTATTGGAGAGGTTGGGTCCAAATAATTGTGAGAGTCAAAAAGGCCAAATCCATGAATTTTTTAGAATCTACGCATGGCCAACCAGTCGGTTGGTGTGCAAGCCCGTCGGTTCACTAAAAGAATCAATCGGTTTATGTAGTTTCTTGTTCTGAATCAAACCGCTCGGTTCGCACCCTAGTTTAGCCATTGATCAACCAATGTTCATTCCAATTGACGTGACACTCCAACAAATAGGTTCAACATTCGAACCAGTCAGTATAGAGTCCAGTTAGTCAACTTTGAATCTCACTTGTTTAATTGAATACCTAAACATCTTTAATAATCAAATTAAACATCATTCATAAATATACTTCATTAGTGCATCTACATTCCTATGTTTGTGACCCTAAACTTCCAAACTTATGTTGGCATTGAATGTCCATAATAAACTTATGACATCACAAGCACATAGTGGCGTCTCGCAACACATCATTGATACTCAAGTAATTCAGAAAGTTGGAGAAAAACTTCAATATACAACCTGTGATTAGTGTTACCATGATCGTATAATACCTTTGTCTTAAATATATGGATTGAAATCGAGACATGGAATCATCATCCTCTCAACATTCAATCCATGTTCCTCAAACTAGAGTAGACTATCTGAGATGTATATGAGTTCACATATCACATATAGGATCTTATGAGTATGGTTGTACAATTTGTAGTCTCTCTTATCAATCTCCAATAGGAGGGACGAATCCCATCTACATCACTCACACTCTATTCCCATGTGTCATAGTGCACCCAATCATCACTGTTATGGCAATCCTTATTCATGATTATGTTGAATGATGTCAAAGTACATGGACGACGTGTGATGAATGTAGTGGCATTAGGTCAAAGAACCAAAATCACCAGTATCACTATGAAAGCTAATTGTGACAACCATTCTAAGGTCTCCATGTATCACTCTATGGTGGGTCTGTCTGATACACTATTCTCTAACATTTACTTGTGTTTTTGACTTGATATAACATATCATGACTAATGAGACTCTATCTTCTGTCAAG
The DNA here is from genome assembly GCA_963693085.1 of Alisma plantago-aquatica. Taxonomy (NCBI): domain Eukaryota; kingdom Viridiplantae; phylum Streptophyta; class Magnoliopsida; order Alismatales; family Alismataceae; genus Alisma; species Alisma plantago-aquatica. Next base: position 181,885,422 of record OY856415.1, read on the forward strand.
ACACACTCTAGTCTCATGTATTACTATTATATTTTGGCTTCCACAGTAATATCTGAATAGGGACATAACAAGAATGTATGTACTCTTAACATTCATATGATCTCATTGTTCAAGTCACATACTTGGAGACATACGACATCAAATAACATCATTCTTTGGATATCTATTATGTATGTGTCATCACCTCATTATTGAGACAAACATAATAGATGAAATTACCATTATTATTATCAAATCAGGTATCTCATTCAACACTCCAATCATCATATTATTGGATCTCTGGACATACATACAAATAAAAGGAAGGGGAAGGACGATCATAATTTATCAAAAATTGTTGTTTGCTTATATTTACATGGTCAATTGGATAGGAATGGAAAATATTTTATAAATTATTATTTATTACATGGATATGTGGTCAAGAGAGAGACTTTCATTCATAAATACACCTCAAACAAAACTACTCTATTTAGTTGAACAGTAGACAAACTGAATGGAAAATATATCAGGCATAGATAACAACAAAAAAATTATGTTTTATTATGCATGTAAAAAGTTACAATTATTATTAAACTTAAACGACCATATGTGACATGTTATATTTATTATTATCTTCTTACAATTTTTATATTTTTCATATAATGTAATGCCATTTTCCTAATTTTTGCTCTTTTAATCCTTAATTTTCTCAAAGGCTACTCCAATAAATAGTAAATTTTTCTTCTATAAATATTGAACTACTACATAGTTAACTTGCAATATATCTTTGAATATGCCACTTCTTTGATAGAAAAATATTAGGTGGAAAACATTTTGTAAAAGGAATTTTTTTTTGGTAAATTCCTTTAGAAATAAACTATTCTTTGGTACTAAATTAATTGTTGGTGAGAAATTTTATTTTGAAACAATTTATTCGTTTGAATGGAAAAAAAATAGGTAGAAGAAAAATTCTTGGTGGTAGTTCTAAAGTATAAGAAAATAAAATTACCACAAATTTATTTGAAGGGCATTTTCTATTTGGAGGGAAACTAGTTCTTGAAGAGTACTTTGACTGAGATGAAGTTACTTTTAAATTGAGGATTTTAATATAGAGTAGTATTTTAATTGATAAATTTCAATTTAACACAAAAACTAAATGTTATTATTTTTTTGTGCAATACAGAATAGCTCAGTTACATCAGGACTGAGATCTAAACAAATTACAGATAAAGGCCTTGTCTTCTAGATAGAATGCTTCTCCTAGGGTTCGGCAGAACTGCCAGTCACCATCAGACACAGGTAGCTTGAGGTAGGATTTAGCGAGAATGTCCGTGAGCTTGTTCTGATTTCTCTTGATGTGGACGAGATCAGTGACGCTTATGGTAGCTAGAGCTTCTCGTACTTTGCAGACTGCCATGAGGTATTTCCCTGGGACCGTTTCTAGGCCTTTCACCCATTGAACTGAATTCCAGGAATCTGAGAGGAAGGTACCTTTGAAATGATTTAGTTGTCTTGCGAGTTCTGCCCCGTCAAAGATAGCCTTGAGCTCCCCCTCCATGGCATCAGTGCCTAGATGCAGACGAGAGGATCCCCGAATCCATTCACCTGTGATGCTGTGGAGAATAGCACATGTGCAAGACATGTTGGACCTGGATGAAGTGGCAACATCTACATGAAGGATGAAATTTGTGTTGTGCAGACGGATTGGATGATCCAGACTGGATTTCTCCAAATGATCAGATGAGTTACAAGAGAAGGCCAGGTCGGATGAGCGGGCTGCAGCATAGCAATGTGCAACCACGATTCGTGGGGGTATAATAGTTTCCTCAAAGATCTGCGTGTTCCTGCTTTTCCAGATCTTCCAGCAAGTGATGGCCAAAAGCGTCTTCCTGGTGGTCGGCACCTTGATAGTTCTAATATTGTAGTCCATCCAGCCCCGAATAGACTGGCTTTCATAGAATAGATTCACCTCCCCAGGCAGGATGAACGACCATATCTGTCTAGCCGACCTGGAGTCCCACAACGCGTGCAGGCAATCTTCTTCCCAGTTGTTGCATCGCTGACAAATTGGGTTGTCAGTCATCTTCCATTTTGCTCGCATGACGTTGGTAAGCAAACGATCATGCAGCGACAACCATAAATGAGCACGAAACCGGTGCGATACTGGTAGAGACCATGTCGCTGTGAACAAAGGTCGTGATGCTTCTGGCGTTGGCTGGCAGAGAAGGTTGTAAGCAGAGTGGGCAGTAAAAACGCCATAGCTATCCAACTTCCAGATGAAAGTGTCATCTCCATACAGGATTCTAGGAGTGGGCATATGAATAATGGCGGTGACTATTTCTTGTACAAACCAGTGGTTGAGAAAGTCCAGATCCCAGGATCCGTCATCTCGTACAAGGCTCGAGACCTTGAGGTCTGCAAGATTCTCTGGGACCGTAAGATCCGCTTTGATAACGGGTATCACAATAACATTTAAAAAAGAAAGAAAATATAGACTACAAAATTTAATAATAATTATTTGAATAATTAGTAGTTGAGTGAAGCTTTAAATAATTTACTCCACACCGTTCATGATGCTTTTCTGTGATGAAAAAAATAAACCAAATAGTTTCATTGATTTTCATTGGATAACTTTCATTTTGTCCATCATCCTACTAACTAAACAATATTTTTTATTTTGTCATCATTTCTTTCCCCACACACGCCCTATTAAAAAATAGACGAAGCAGTAGAAGGTGAAAGAGAGGGAAAGGAGAATCATAATTTAGTAAAAAAATATTTGATTATATTTGCACGATCAAGGGTTCTGCCGAACATCATTTCTCCCTACCAAGGTGCTTTTGTCAAAGACAGGAAAATTGAGGATTGCTCTCTCCTAGCGGCTGAATTCACACTTAAATTTAATTGGAAATCCAGTCCTCCGACAACCTACATTAAATTGGATATCACTAGGTTTTTTATTCTGTTTGTTGGTCCTATTTATGGGATTGTCTTTCTGGCCTTGGGTTTAGTGTGAAGTTTATCTCCATCCTCAAACAATGCATGGAGACTCCATCCCTCTCCCTCTTGCTTAATGGATCTTCGGTTGGCTTCTTCAAAAGTTCCAATGGTTTATGGCAAGGTGATCCCTTATCACCCCTTCTATTTGCTCTTGATATGGAAGGATTCAACAGATGTCTTGAGGTTTCATATGACAACAAACTCGTACGGAGCTATCCTATGAGTGGGAACATGGTGCTTAGCCATCTCCTGTTTGCAGATGATGCTCTTATCTTCACTGAGAGTCGGCAATGTAGTCTTACCAATCTCAAAAAGCTTCTTCTTGAGTTTGGTATTGTTTCTGGTATGAAGTGAAATCCTAATAAAACACATATCTTCCTATCTACTTCTTGTCGTAATAAGAATGCACTACTCAATTGCTTGGGTATTCAACAAGGCACTTGGCCCACGAAATATCTTGGATTTCCTTTGGCTGGCGGCAACCTCAGGAGACGTCATTTTCATGAATGCCTTGACAAACTTAGAGACATTATACAGAGATGGCATGGATCTAAAATATCAATGGCAGGACGCATCGTCCTTATCAAACACTGTGCCATGAGTTTGATTAGCTACTAGTTACGTATGGGAGACATACCTCCAGCAGTCCTACGTCGTATGGAACTGCTTCTCTCCGACTTCTTGTGGGGCAGTTCGGTGCACCCCTCCTGCTGGTCCCGTCTGGCCTACCCTTGTGGTGAAGGTGGTCTTGGTATCAAAAGATTAGATGAACTTGCTGACTATCATACTCTACGTCGTATTGAGAAGTTAAATCAGCAACAATGCATATGGAGCACTTGGATGTCTCGGAGATATGGGTCTTCCCTAGTTGCTGCTCTCAATAACACATCTACTTGTCATAGGCGTTTGGTCTCTCTTTGGCCCTCCTTCTCCATGTGGGCCGATAGTGATCTATGGGATAATACAAGGCAAAATGTCCTACTAACAAGGCCTTTGAGAACCTTTGGATCTCTAAGAACTATCCTAGATGGAGCCTTACTTCTTTTAGAGCTCTTGCCAACATTCTTCCTACCTTCAAAAAGATTAACTCTTGGTCAGGGACTCCTATTCCTGCTTGTTTACTTTGTGACCAACACAATGATTCCACTGCACACTTATTTGAGGGTTGTAAATTCTGGAAATACATATGGGGTCGTGCTCAACTAAAACTCAATATAAGATCTTCTTATTCTTTATATGGCTGCCTTATGGACCTCAGAAATAGGTCCAAACGATCAAGAATTATGGAGCTTTGGGCCATTACTGGTGTTGTCCACTTCATTTGGGAGGAACATAATAAACGGCTGCATAATGGTGGCGCTTCTGACTTTGTGGTCATCTTCAACCATCTAGCTTTAGAGATCAAGAGAATGTATTTTGCTTTTAAATCATATCTTGATATTCCTCCTATTATTGCTAGGAACTGGGATCTGTTGTAACCAGTTCTTACTAGGTTGTAGTCACAAGTGAGGGTGTGATTTGTAACTTTGTCCCCTTTTAGGGGGTTTGTGGAATATATTTACCCAATTTTCCAAAAAAAAGGGGATAGGGAGGAATAAATATAAAAAAAATACTATTTGTTAATGGATATATGAGCAGGAGAGAGAATTTCTTTCATCCACACCCCATACAAGTATAATTTTCTCTACTTGGATAGTAAGTAGTCTTAAGGGGATGTTTTTTACAGATAGACAACAATAACATACTTTCATTCTCTTTCGCAAATGGAACTATCAAAATAATAAATCTACATGATCTTACAAATTTTCTTGTATGTTTACATAATATAATGTTGTTTAATAAATTCTTCATTGTTCAGTCCTTAATTCTCTCATAGGCTGCTCCATGAAATGAGTTCTACATTTGTAAATATTGAATTATGTCACAAACAACCTACACCGTAAATATATTTGAAACAACAAAAATTTTGCACTATAATTAAGAAGATTCTTCTACTTACTTTGATGAAAAGGTATTTGACAAAAATATTTTCCAAGAGGGTAAAGTTTTAGAAGGAAATTGTTCTCTTAGAAGGAAACCATTGTTTGATACTAAATTAGTTATTAGAGTGAAAAAGTCTTCTGGATCGAATTTTTTATGTTGGTGGGAATAAGATTTTTGTACAAATAAAATATTGGACAAAACTTTACATATATAAGAAAAACATTTATCAACATAATTATATTTTTAGCGAAAAAAATTCTTAAAAAATACTTTAACTAAAATGAATTCACTTCAAAAGGGAAGATTTCTAATGGGTAGTAATAATTTTAATTAAAAACTTTTAATTTAACAATAGAATCAACCACTACTGCAAAATGATTTACTCCTAAAAAAGTAAGATAGAGATGTAATAATTAGTAGTAAATTTTTTTTGATGAAAAAGTAATATCTTTTTAGACAAAGTCATGGAGGGAAATGATTTATTTTGAGAAAAAATATATAGAGAAAAGATTTTTTAATTACATATCCAAAAATTAGTAGAGAGTTAAATTTATAGTAAACAATTTTATCACACACCATTCGTGATGCTTTAGTGTGATTACAATAATAAACAAAAAAATCATTGCTTTTTAGTGGAAAACTTTCCTACTTTCCATCATTTTACTAACCAAACTATATTATTTTATTTCTTTATCATTTGTTTCCGCCTCAACATCAATCTGATAATTTTATCAACAAAATTGTAATTGTATATAAGTAGGGGGCTAGGGGGCCCTAGACTCGATAGTTACATCATCCCTATCCACTATCGTTTACATCTTCCACCTTCATCGAGTTTTGTTGTGTTTGCAACGATGGGGAAGTCCTGACCAAGTAGGTATCATACTTTTTCGCACCTCTGCTACACCAAATGAGTAGAGGAGTGGTGCACTATACATGATGTCCCCACCATCAGACGCAACTGCAGGTCACCTTTATCCAAAAATCAAGTCTTGTCTTTACTTAGCCAAGTAACCTCTCACCGTTCACACAGATAGTTGCTTCTTCCTCCTGTGCCATACTCTTAGTTGACTACTTGCTTCACTTCATTCACGACATTGTTGTTTGAATCCCACCTTGGTCTTAGATGTAATCATGGGAAGCTATCTCATTGATAAGATTGGTGGGGTGCAACTCATACCAGTGCCCAATGAGGGAGGTTTATTTAGATTCAAGAATGTGTTGGAGACTCCTAGAAATTTGGTTGTATTTGATGAAGTGGAAGACAACATTATGCTCATCGACACTACTCAACACTAGTGGGATGTGTTTGTTCCTTATTTAAAATTTAGAAGCTACGAAAACTTCACACTTAGAGCCTAGAGGCCCATCCTCTTTATTATTGTTGTTATTGAAAGTGAGTTACAAAAGATAAACATTAATAATCCTTATTCTTGTAGAGTATGTACATTTGAGCATTGTCTATTGTATATATTTATGATTTTCTTGCTTTGAGTTTGTATACTCTTGTGAAATTTTCCAATTGACCATATAGTATTATTGCTTTGATAATTATGACTGAATAAATTACCCATTATACTGAGACCACCGCCAACCAATAAGACCTACATCGAATGGGTCAAATGGCTCTTACTTGGTAGTTGGGTCTGAGTTGGGGACCTCAATTAGAGTCCCAATAAACAAATTGTTAACCTAATACATACTTCCAAATCTATTGTGTACAATCGATCTTTTACTTATAATAGTATATCCTTTTACCTAGTAAATAAGATATCGACAACCAGATCTAACTCTCAGAATCTACATGCAACATCAAAGGAGGGAATTGAGCAATCAATCAAAGAAACAACAATATTTCTTGATTCAAACCAGGAGATATCTCCCACCATGCATCTAAAGTTGTAGTTAAGAAAGGAACAATTAATATCTTTGTTGGAATATATATATTTCGAGGGTAAGGAAGAAGAGCATGAGTTAGTAATTGTTTCCACAAGATACTTGCCATCAGATGACTAAGGGAAGAAGAAAAAGAAAATAAATGCATCATAGACACCTTACAAGGGCCCAATGCAAAACAAAACAAGGGCATTGAAGAGAGTTAAATCAGAGGCTAGAGCCAATGGACCAACATTACTTTCCACTCCAATTGCAACCATGTCTATGAAGACATTTATGGGACCTAAAAATGTCGAATGCACACCTCCAAAGTTGCATCAGAAGATTTATTTAAGCCTAGGGATGAACACCAAGAGAAATAGAATCTATTTATCAAGAGAAAGACTTGTTGAGAAACCCAATACATAGTCCTGAAAACTTTAGAAAAATTAGGAATTTACAAAAGAGTCAAGAAAATACAAGGAGGGGCCAACCTCTTTTATGCCTTTGTTTTCAACCAATAGTCCTACATGAATATAACAATTGAAGTTATCTGTTTACTGAAGAAACTATCAATGGAGGAGGGTGAGGAAGAAACTATTTGAGAGGCCTTCAAGTTGTATGTATGTATGTTCACAACCGAATAATGTTAGTTTATTAGTATAGAAAGGGTTGACCCAACATGACAACATTTTTAAGAATGATTTTAAACCATATTTCTTTCAACAATGATTATAACAAGAAAGTAAAGATCTATTTCTTGATGGTTGATTTTTCTAAAACAAGTATGGAAATATTACACGAAGAAAAAGAAAACAAATTTTATATTAAGAAGAATTAAGAGAAAGAGTTATGCTAAAAACAAATAAAAGAAAGTTATGATAAGATCAATTAAGGAAAGATTATCTATGAGAGGAATTAAATTTGGAATTAAAGAAAAGAGTGACTGAGAAACAAGCAATTGAGAAATGAGATTGAATCAATAATATAAGATATTGGAGCTATGGTTTCTTCCACCATAGCCTGTGTGAAGCTAGATCAATAAAACATGAATTAAACAAGTTAGATGAAGGTATGGAATGAAGCTAAAATCTGTTAGAATAAAACCACCTTATGAGCAGAGAAGAAAAAGCCCACGTATCCAGGTAGAGGTGGATGAGAATGAAGCTAAGAAGACTGATGAGATAGATAAAGAAGAAACATCTATGGATGATTAGTGTTTGGGTATACCTGGACCCCATCCCACCTCATCTATTGTCATTTGATGTTAAATACAATTGTATGGAATGTTAGAGGAATTGGAAATAAGGATACTTGTCGTGTCCTCCGAGATTTAATCTCTTTGAAGAAAGCATGTTTGGTGGGACTACTGGAACCTCACATTAGCAGTATTAAAGCTGAAAACACAATCAAGATGCTAGGTTTCAATAGATCCTTTCGATGTGAAGCAAGAGGTTTCTCCGGGGGTATCTGGGTTTGTTGGAAGGAGGAGGACTGTTCAGTCCAAATCATTAACTGCCACCGAAAATCCATAACCTGTAAGGTAAATAACAAGGTGTTGATTACCTTCGTGTATGCACATCCACACATTGCTATTAGAAATCTGCTCTGGAAGCACCTGGTCTCGATGGGGCGGAGCTTTACCATTCCTTGGATCGGCATTGGCGATTTCAGCACAACGCTACTGCCGAAGGAAAAAAGTGGAAGCATACATTATAATTTCAACGAAGCTTGTATCTTCAGCAACACTCTGATGGAGGTAGGCCTGACGGACCTCAGCTTCAATGGTCAGAAGTTTACGTATATACATGGAGGGTTGCAGCAGAGGCTTGATCGTGCAGTAGCCAACACTGAATTCCTAAATGCCTACCCAACCTTTATTGTCGAGCATCTTCCAAAGGCTTAATCAGATCACTGCCCCATTGCAGTAGGAAATAGAAAGAATGTTTACAGCCCCAACCGATTCTTTATCAAAGAATCCTGTTCCGTTTCAGAGGATTTTCAGAATATAGTGAAAGCTAGCTGGAACTCCAACTTAAACTTCAATGCAGCTTTAAAAAGATCACATAATAATATCAACAAATGGGCGGCAAACAACATGAAGAGCACTTTGAAAGATAAGAAGAGAATCATGAGGGATATCAACCTTTTACAGAAAAACCTTACTAAAAACTTCAATGAGATCACTGCCAACATGATTGTAAATTTGGAAGCACAGTATGGCGAGATTTTGAAAAAGGAGGAGGTATATGCGAGACAGAAAAGCCATATCAATTGGCTGATTGATGGAGACCTAAACACAAAATTTTACAACACTTATGTAAAACAAAGAAGACAACATAATACCATTACCATGCTCAGAAATGAAAATGGTGCATGGACCAGCAGCGAAGAGGAGATACGAGAGCTCATAATGATGTATTTCAAGAATCTTTTTACTGAACCTTTCACCACTTTTGCTACAGATATCAAGGAGTACTCAGGACAATTTAATAAATTGATCGAACAAGAATAGCAACTGTTGTGCTCAAAGTCCACTCTGGAAGAAATCCATAATGTTCTATCCAAACTTATTCCGCATAAGACACCTGGGCCTGATAGAGCGGATGGCAGCTTCATTATGAAAAATTGGCATACTGTTAAACATTCTCTGCTTTTGACCATTAATGATGCTCTTCAAGGTAGTGACCTTAATGAAGACATGTGCAAATCGAGTATAGTTTTAATCCCAAAGGTTTTGAATCCTGAACTATGTGAACAGTTTCACCCTATATCACTTAACAACCTCAGCCTAAAAATCACTTCTAAAATTATAGTGGAGAGGATCAAATCCTATCAAACTCACTGGATTTCCCCAGTGCAAAGCGCTTTTGTCCCTGGAAGAAGAATCTCAGATAACATCGTTATCACCCAAGAGATCATTCATATAATGAGGAACAGGAAATCAGGAAAGGGGATGATGGCAATCAAGATCGATCTGTCCAAAGCATATGATAAAATGATTTAGCCTTTCGTGAAGGATACTCTTGAAAAAATTGGTATATCTAACACCATCTGCAACTATATTATAAAGTCTATATCAACAGATGAAAGCTTTATTATCTAGAATGGTAGGGAAGCAGGAACGTTCAAATCAACTAGAGGTTTGAGGCAGGGTGACCCTCTCTCACCCTATCTCTTTGTTTTGTGCCTTGAACGGCTAAGCCAATCTATCAATAAGCTTGTCTCTGAAAAGAAATGGACTCCCTTCAAGCTCTACAACTCCGGGCCCAAAGTTTCTCATTTGTGTTTTGCAGACGACATGGTCCTTTTTGCCAAGGTAGATACTAGAGAAATGTGAACTATCCTCAGATGCTTCAAATAGTTTGGCAGGGTCTGTGGTCAAGCTATATCTATTAAGAAGTCTTCCATCTTTTTCTCTAGGAATGTGAGCCAAAGTATGAAATCTAGAATTGGAAGGATAAGTGGTTTCACTGTAACTAACAATCCTGGTAGATATTTGGGGGTTCCCCTTATACATGGTAAGGTTAACAAGGATACCTATAACTCTACGTTGAAGAGAGTAGAATCTGCTATAGCCGCGTGGTCATCTAGATGTTTAAACCTAGCTGGAAGAGTCTTCCTGGAAAAGTCGACACTCATTGCTACACCCAGTTATGTGATGCAGACGACTCTGGTTCCAACCAAAGTATGTGAGCGCATTGATAGCACAATCCGTAGCTTTATATAGGGTGGCAACCATAAGAGTCATCCACTTTCTCTGGTTGCATGGAACAAAATTACCTGCAGTAAGGAACATGGGGGTATAGGAATTCAAAGTATGAAGGACCTCAATTCTTCTCTCATCGCTAAGCATGCCTGGGATATCGCTACAAAGAGGAGTTCAAGTTGGTGTAAAAGCCTTGCATGCAAGTATATCAATCATGCCGAAGGAAAAGGAAGTAGCGTATCCAGACTGGGATGCTCAGCTCTCCACTATAAGGATTTCATTACTAATAACTCTACCTGGATACTGGTTAATGGGCAGAATATTAATGTCTAGTATGACAAATGGTGTGGTATCGAAGGAAGGTTACATCAGTATAGTCGTCGAACCATCCCTGAAGAGTCATAAGATCTTAAAGTTGCGAGCCTTGTTAATCTGAACAATGAATGGGATACTGAATTCCTTACTGACTGGTTTCCACAGGATATTGTAAATCAAGTTACCAGAGCAGATATCCCCAGACAGACAGAAGAGGAAGAAGTCCTAGCTTGGGACCACTCGGACACTGGTCAGTTTACAATCAAAAGTGCCTATCAACTCTTAAGACGAAACAAGGACATTAGAGTCTAGGGCAAGTGGAATATAATCTGGGAAGCAAAAGTAGCGAGTAGAGTAAGGTTCTTCATCTGGATGGTAGGCCACAATGATATTCTAACGAACAAGAAGAGGATGAACCGAGGTTGGGCTACCAATGTTGTGTGTCCCATCTGTGAAGACCAGGAGGAGTCCATTCTCCATGCCTTAAGGGATTGTCCCAGAGCTTAAGAAGTTTGGAAAGCCACCTTGAGTAACCAACTCTGGAATACCTTCTTCTTGATTACTGATATCTGGAGATGGCTTGAGAAATTTATTAAAACTAAAAAAGGTGCTAGTACGACTTTCATGATTGGATGCTGGCAAATTTGGAAAGGGAGGAATGCACAAGTCTTTGAAGGAACTAAATATCCTAGCAGCTATATAGCTCATCTTGTGAGAAAGGAATGTAATCTAACTGAGCTAGCCCTCAATTCGGTAGGAAGTAATAAAGGTAGCACACACCAGGAGGATGGAGGATGGCAGCCACTAGATCTGAATTGTTGGAAGATCAATACTGATGCGACCTTCAAAAGCAATAATGCTCCCTCGACAATTGTCATTGTCTGTAGAGACTGGAAGGGCAGATGGATAGGTGGCTGGGGTAAGAAAATATATTCCAATAGTGTGCTGGAAGCTGAGGTCAGAGTTGTTCACTGGGCAGTTGAGGTGGGAAGAGAACTTTCTTGCAACCAAATTAGTTTTGAAAAGGATTCACATAAGACTATAGAGGCTATTGAAGGTGACTTAAAGCATTATCCAAAGCTGTTTACCTGGTTAACAGAAATCCAGAACGGGTGGAAGGAGAGTTGGAAACTTAGATATGTCCCTAGAGAGAGAAATAAGGTGGTGGATGGCCTTGCTAAACATCACCAAAAAACCATGGATGGTTCCTTTGTGTACAGGGTACCTCCTAGTAGTCTAGTTAATAGTGTCAATTCAGATTCCTGTAATGGTAGTAGTACTACCAAATTTATTTTTGCTGAAGGATATGTATGCTGTAATGATCCCCAAGATTTTTCTTGCAAGAGAGGGGCAAGATGAATAAAAAAAAAGAACAAGAGTATAAGATGCAAAAATGAAATAACAAATTGGTGAAATCTAAAATGCAAGTAGAAAAATGTAGATCCCCTTCTTGTGGAGTCCCCCCCTATATAGGAGAAGGAGGGGTGGAAACCCTGAAGTGTGGGAGAGAAAAGGAACATGTGACGTCTACTGAGGAATTCAATTCTTGTATGGTTCAGATCCTAAATGAACCAGTTTAGGTTTGAAGGGGCACACATCTAGGCAAAAAACCAAAGGAAGGGTGGTGGCATCGTTTGAATATTTGATCTCTAAGCTAACTAAATTGGTTGTTTGAATACTTGAGACGCCTAATTTGCATTTGAATTTACTCAACCTAGGGACACGGGTAAAAACCCTAGAGATAGGGTGGCAACAAATTTTGAAATAGACCTGGTCATTGAGGAAGTTGAGCCAAACATTTGGAAGACTTACAACACTCATTTGGGAAACTGAGACAAGCAATTCAGAAGACTGGGATGCCAATTTTGGTTGTTGAATATCCAATGTGGAAGGATTGAGCTGAGTAGTGAAACGGTCGTCTGGGCTCTACAATGTGTCTTCTTGTATGAATAAAATGACTGATTCATAACATGAATGATTGGTTCAAGTGTTAAAATGGTAAAAGTTTGTAATGAAGGTGAAATCTACAAAATCTGGATTAAAAATATTGGAATTTGCATTATTGGTCAAGAAGTGACAACTTGAAATTATTTTTAGAAACTTAGAAAAAGGCCAATAAAGTTCTATGAAAAGATTAAGACAAATGAATTTGAAAGTGGCTGAATATGTATTCATGAGAATACCCCAAACTTGAACTTTTGCTTCTCCTCAAGCAACAAAGAATACAAATAATTCCAATTTGTATTAGAAACATGTCTATCCTCACCCTCGTAGCATTACTTTTTTCCATACCTCCTTTCTTGGCTAAGCGATCTGATCTACTAGAACCATGAAACACAAAATTCGACATTCCCTATTAAAACAATGTTCGTGACTTGTTTCTATATCAATACTTTGTAAGAAATGGACTTCATCTTACTTTACATTGGCACTCCTACTTTGATTTGAAGTATTGCACTGCACTGAGATGAATGAAGTATGGAAGACAATAATCCCTCTACTATTTGTCTTGGGATATTTTTATTTATAGACTGTAATTATATTTACTTTATCTTTTTATTTGGCATCTTTTGATGGTATGCCCCTATTATCTCTACAAGGGGTATGGAAGTGTTAAGATAAGGGAATGCATGCCACCCCATAGTTGGGGTTTGGAATGAGGTGATTTTGATTTTTTTTGTGAGAAGAAGATGGTGGAGATAATTTTTTTCATTTTCTCTCAAACTGAGTGTCATCACATCAGTTTGACTTTTTTTGTCACAACATCATACAAGAGATATGACACTCTAATCTACTAAACTAGAATAGGAAAAACTTGTGCTTGGTTCTAATCAATACAATAAGGCTCACCAACATTTCCAAGGAGTAATGCAATTTTTGGAGTCCTAGGTGACGTGGTGTTTTCTAGTCATGGCAATTTGTAAACATATTTGCAAGGATGATTTACTGAATTCAATGGGTAAATGATCCAAAATATATTAATATAGATTTTTGTCTATCCCAAGAAAATCCCAAACCTAAGATGGTGGGAAGAATATCAATGTGGTGGATATCGAGGCAGTGGATGGGCAGAAGAGGAGGTAGGGTTGTAGTAGTAATTCCCCCAATATAGGAATTTGGGGTCAGGGTAAGTGTGCTGGAATCCATACTCTTCATAGGAAGGTATGCTGGGAGCATAGTGGCCACAATCACATGCCATGACTCATGACAAACATCAAGTAGAGATGGTTCAGCTGATGTCCTTAACAATACAACTCCTGCTGAATCTGGTGTAGTTGTTCCATGATCTCATAGAAGCAATAAGGCTTGTTAGGCCCAACCTCATCTCTAATGTGCCTCCTGGTGAGACGGTGAGATGGTGGAGGAGGAGGTCCAGTTACATTGTCATTTGCCTCCAAATAGAACCGCAATATGTACATCAACAAGTAGGTCAAATCAAAGATCAAGTTTGCTGCTATGAATTTAGAATGTTGGGAAGCTTGAGGGAAACATGAGAATCTTTGAACATCAAGTAGTAGACTTCATATGCACCATAGTTGATGAACTTGATCCCTTTTAGATACAAAAGTTCAATAAGGTGGTTTTTGCACGGTAAGGGTGGGATAGAGATGTGAGTGTAGCCCAATAAAATGGCTAAGGCAGAAACTATATGGCCAATGTGCAAAGAATAAGTGGTGGTGTGGCTGGCCTGGGTGTTGATGAGATCGAGGATGGTGTTCTTCCAATTGAATGGCTCACCATTGAGAAGGCACCATAGTACATATAGATCTGGGTTGGTGACATTGCCTTGGGTTCCTCCTCTATTGAAGATTGTGTACGATGTGATGTTGTGAAGATATCTAATGACTAGGTTGTGGATTCTAGAAGCTTTGGGACCATTGAGTAACTTATGCAGGAATTCAGTGATGTCTACCTAAAATTTCTCCTTGTTGTATATGTTGGGGTAAGAGTCACAAGGACGCTCCATGCGACTAGAAAGGCAATTGAATTCACTATAGTCAAGGAATATGGAGGTGAGTTGTCTGATAGAGATATCCAATTCATCCCCAAAAATTTTGACTTTGCATCTAGAATTTCCTTGTGAGTAGTGGAATCATCAAAAAGTGGATATGAACTCGTTGGCAGGATCACTGTACATTGAGAGGATGCGGTAGGGGAATATGAGTTTATGGTTGCACCATAGGATGTTCTCTACATTATCCCTTATGCCAAGGCCATTGAGAGTGGTGTCTCAGGCCCATCTAGAAAGTTAATGGTAATAGAGAACATGAAAGCAAACCTCTATGATTGGTTATCATCAACAAAGTGGGAATAGCTTCCTGTAAGAGGGGCTATGTGGGGTGACCGAGGGGTGATGGAGTCTGGGTCATGACGAGATGACTGGCCTGCCTCAATATGCCAAAGGAACTCTTATTTGTCAAGGTAGTGAATCATCTCCTTGACTATCGAAAGGGGAGTCTTGCCACTACGTTCCCAGATATGTATCATGGGGCACAAGCTGGAGCGTCGTGATCGATCACGAAAAACAATGTTCTTTGTCGAGACTTTATCTTGTGTAAATAGTTGTGGAAGTTGTTGCATGATCCTTCTCAGGATAGGGCGACTGAAAGGGGGTCTGAAATGCTTGGTTGAAAAGGCGAGGCGATCATTTCTCCTACTGAAATGCTCATCTCAGAAGTAGAGATGCTCATTTGAGATGGCAAGGGTGCTTTCTAGATTGCTCGAACCACTCATTTGGAAAAGAGAGACGATTGGTTGATGGCCATGTTTTGCTAAGTGAAGAAATGAGGTTGGATGAGTGGAGTGTGACTACAATCACTGGTGAATGGCGGAACTGAGCATGAGATCGCCAAGTTAGTTTCTAAACACCTAATTCATAGTGGTGGCATGATGGTGGTGAGGATCTTGGTGGTGGGTGATTGAAACGATCGTCTTGATGGTGGATAAGGGGAAGATGAGTGAATGTGACATTGGATGGGAGTGGAGGATGGGGGACAACTGGCCAACTAAACAACTAGATGGCCAGTTGTCATGGTAGACTAGGCCACTAATGTCAAGGGAGATCGGGTCACTATTGGGGGATTATTATTGCTGTAAGATGTGGCTAAGGAAACAAAGGTGAGAGAGGCAAGAACTAGGGCTTGAGTTTCCATTGTGAGTGAATTACCCAACCCTTCTTGTCTAATTTTATAGAACCCTTGCGAGCAATGAACTGAGTGAATCAAATGGTGAACAATATGTTTCACAAGTTGTGTGTAAGATCCAAGGGTGATACAACTTCTAATGCATCCTCTCATTTAAATCACACATAGTGGCCTCAATCTGACTATTTTGTAACATGAAATGACCAGTTCATGTGTCGTGTGTGGTATAGAAATGTTTGAATTTCAAGCCAACCATTGAGTTAAATGTCTACCTTGAAGATTTATCTGATCGTTTCACTTCTTGAAATGACAAGTTCACTTTTTTATTGAAATCTAAACTAGGAACCTAAAATTAAAGCATGGTTATATAGGACATGCAATTAATAATAATTAAAAATAAGACAAAGCAAAGAGATGTTGAGTTGCCTCCCAACAAATTCCCAGTCTTACGTCGAACGCCTGAGACTTATACATATGAACTGATTCTGGCATGGGATTTGGTGGAGGTGGAGGATCACTTATTTCTAGCTCCACACATATAGGGACGTGATAAGCTTCAAATGCAACAAAATCCTCAGTGGTAGTGTACCACTTAAGAATGTGTTCATTCACTAGAAACTTACCTTGCCATTTGTCCCAAAGGAGAAGGGTGCCATGTGGATAGGCACATTTGACAATGTAGGATGCACACCATCTTGATTTGAGTTTTCTAGGAAAACCCATAAATATGGAATTATTTACTAGGACCTGATCACCCTCCTGAATGTCTTTCCATTGAATATGGACATCATGCCATAGTTTGGTTTGATATTTTGATATTGGGGAATTCTCATAGGTTGTGTGTTATAACATGGTTTTTACCATGTTTTAATATAGTTGTTTACAAATATTCTAATATGAAGGACACATTACAAAGATGTGTCTCTATGTGTCTTGTTTGGAAATTGTGGTTGGAAAGTGAAAATACTCCATATATCATGGATTTCATGAAGTTCATTGTTTTCAATAAACCATTAACAAATTTTGGACTAAGAAAGAGAGTAAAATCCAATAATAAAGAAATTACTAAACAATGTTTTGAATATGGAATTGTGTGGAATAATATAGAAAAGAGAGTTGTCATGTATAAATGAAGGATGAATACTTTATGAACTGTTGAATAAGAGAATTTTGGAAAATTGGACAAGTTTCCTAAAGAAAATCAGATACATGTGTTTCAGATAATGAAAAAAGTGATAATCTTACCAAGTTGGCAACACGATGTTTGGGACATTAATTAATATTATAATGATATGACTTTGGCATACTTCAAATTATTAAGAAAAGGAAGAGACTTCTAGATTTTTGGATAAAGGATATACCATCTGACAATGGTATTATTTTAAGAAAAGGTTAAAAAGAGCAAGTTTTGTAGATGCAAGATGTCCCAATGAATCCCATAATACTATATGTGAGTTGGGATAATATTAAACAATTACTATAATGGATTTAATGAATATATACATATATCAAGAGATAGAGAGAAAAGAACAATCATAATGGTGTGAGGATCATATCATCCAATGTGTACCATATAGAGAGATGGCCATCCCTTTATGTTTTTGGGTTGCCAACTCCCAAATAGAAAGGAGTACTCAATATCTAATGGGTTTCTGGAAGCTATGGTCATAATGTTTTAGAATAAGACATGATGTTTAATGCTCTTGGACAACTTCTCTTCTAGTGAATCATGAAACACAAATATGTCCCTCTCTCCCATGTGTGTGTAAGACAGGGAAACTCATAATTCTTGTAAATCAATTCTTGTCTCGTGCCCAAGAGGGAATATGTCCAAGCTTTGATGGATCTCTTCCTCTCTTCAAGGTTGACCGCATGGGATCCCTACATTTGTATAAATAGGTACACTCCCCTATACAACCTCTAGCCACTAGATAAGCTTCACCCTATCCATGGTGTAGCAGACTTGTAGAATAGTTGTGTTCGACAATATATTTTGTCTCAGCCAGAAATGAGGGTAGATCCCTCTCACTTATTCACCTGTGGCACCATCGTTCTCACAACACCCCTGTTCTAGTTGTTCATAGCAAGACCTACACATGTTTCTTGAAATCATGGATATCCATCCTACACTGGAAAAGACAGTTTGACTATAAGGATTCTCTAGTCCCTAGAAAATAACTATGATGGTAGATCTTGTTCAACACCTACATCATCCTCGATAGCCTCTGCTACAGCTTGCCTGAGTCTCTGTTGTAGGGTCCAAAACGCTTAAGTCAACAGATGGAGGAGGCCATGGTGCAATAGGGCAGTCCAAGGAGTTGTCATGTGGTTGAGGAAGTTGAGGTCATTGACTCTTAGATAGAGATATCAAGTAGATGGGAGGATGTAGGCCATGACACAATGGGGCAATCAAGGGAGTCGTCTGGTGGGTGAGGAGGTTGGTGTGATTGACTCATCAACAGAGATGTCAGGTGGGTGGGAGTACACCACCATGACACCTCTGGTGGAACCGTCCACATTATTCATTACCTGTGGTGACATGTAGTGATGGAGGGTCATTCATAACTTCAGACGTAACTACAACGGTTGTGACATGTATGCGCAGGAGAACGATCACACAAGAAAGGAAAAGAAAGGGTCAAATGACTTGATTACCCTGAGGCCTTGTGAATGGTATGAAGGGCATAAAAGTATTTTACCACATGTTCTTGAGCCAACCTAAAACAAAATAAACAGCTAAATATGGTAACATGGTTGCTTCTAATTGGCCTAATGATCTTTACTTTGCAATAATAATAACTAAGGATCGATACCTCAGATGGTGACACATAATATATGAAAATTGAACAACAATATGAGAGGAATCTTAATATATTAATTCCAGAGTCTAAATATTCTTCTAATTCCAAAACGAGTACAAAAATGGTTTTAAGTTGTGATTAGTGAATGGAAACCCTAATTTTGAGTAATTGACCTGTGGAATATTTTATAAAACCTCTCTTTTATTTGTATTACATGATAATGTGCAATATAATGGTGATTTGAGATGATAATGATACTAAGAATGATACTTCGGGTCCCTAATATTAATAATCATGTAAACAAAGTCATTAGGGTTTAATATCATATTTTCTGTTTCATGAAGGAACATAATTGAACCTTGTGCTTGTGATAAAATAATATGGTAGATTTGATGATCATCATTAAACTTAACATGAATTACAATTCTTAAGTCATTAAATCAATGAACATGGGAATTGGAGTAACAATCATAACCCTAATGATGACTCAATGTCAAGAAAACATAAACCATAAAATAGGACCAAGTATGGTTTAATCAATTTTATGTCATGGTGACACTTTAGGTTTACATACATGAAAATTTGTGATTGCTTGGAGTCATCTCTATTCATTAGATTGATTGAATGTGCTTGAAGTATATTGCATAATCTGCATGGCTCACCATTGAGGTATGTGGCTACACCTATGACTACCCGCATTAGTTTTCCGATGTTTATCAAGTGTTTCTTGAAGAATTAACAACTAAAATATTCGATGTTTGATTAAATTCATTCAATTATGATGCCACTATGAGTATCACGTAAGTAAATATTATGTGAAGAAAATGACAATTCTTATTTTCAAATATTAGATGCAATATATGTTGTTAGTTTACTTGCACACTTTTGCATGCACCCCATGTACAGAGTATAACTTGTTATATTGATCTGGGCTTTTGTTTCACAATGTTTTTGGTACATGCTAGGTAAGATGTTCTCGAGATGGGATGGACATAATAATTAATTGAATTTACTTGAAGACATTAAATTTCACTTGTAAGGAGGACTAGATAGATACTTCTTCTCACATTGTTCTCATATGTACAATACGATGAATGTTATGTAAGTTCTAGAGGAACATCTTGTAAAAAATATATATGAATAAATGGAAATGATTTACTATTGGTGCTCATTTATTTAAAATATGGATCTTTGGGAAAACTTTAGGTAATGGCTCTCATATCTTTGGCCATCCTTAATTGGGGGTTGCTAAAAAGTGAGGTCAATACATTTGGTAACAAAGCACCAGATTTTTCAAATAATATTTAACAATTTATAATTTCAAGTAATCTGTAGAAATATGAGGACATTCATATAGAATATTCTAAAGATGATGCTGTCTATAAGGGACCATGACCAGGGGCTGGCAAAACTTTCGGCATACAAGGACTCTTGGGCCCATGCATCCTACCAGGGAAAAGGCAATTGTTTTTGCTCGAAGTAAAATACCTTTAGGCTTACTTCTCATCTTGATTTGTCCACTTCTCATTTCCTCACTTAATAAACCCTGAAAGTAACTTCCCTCATCATCTGAAGTTATAGTTCTTCAGAAGTAGGATTAAGGAATCCTCCACCGATAATATTGCACATGTAATATGGAAATAATAATGTACATACAATGTGGATATAATAACGTGCATAAAATCTGGAAATAACAATGTAAATGCAATGTGGAATAATAATGTACATGAAATGTGAACATAATAATAAAGAAAAGAAAAATGTTTTGTGGGTTTTTCCTTGTGAAGGTAATCCTAAAGGAAACTAGTGTAGGTTTGAGAAAACCTTAGCGGGTCAATAAACATAAAATCCGTAAGATTCAAGTGTAGTTCCTAACGTAAAACCCTAATTTTGGGAAATGAGAGTAGCATGGTGATATAGATCTCTACCATATGAACCATGGAAATAATAATAAAATACAAGTAAATGTAGGTGACTCGGTCTTCCATGCATATGTGTGTGTGGAACAAAGCATTAATGAGAAGAGTTTTGAAGAACATAAGTAACCAATGGTTATATATGAAAATGATATTTTGAATATAACCTTGAACCTCCCATAATAGGTTTGGAAGTTTGAATATGGAAAGAAAATCACTGAGATGACTATGACCTATTCCCTAGAGCGGAAGGTTAGAAAGATCAAGACCCTAGAGGGGAATTTCAGAAAGATCAAGCCCCTGGAGAGGAATATCACAAATGGTCAAGCCCCTAGAGGGGAAGGACGACATAGTACCAAGCCCTTGTAAGAAAAGGTCTATCCCATGGATGGGAAGGTGAACATGGAATCAAGCTTCAGATAGGGAAGCTGGCTTGAGTCTACAATGTAGATGACCAAACCCTAAATAGGGAAGGTCAAGCCCCAGATTAGGAAAGTCGGTCAGGCACCAACACTTTAGAGGGGAAGGTGGCCCAAGTCCACAGTAGGGACAAAACCCCATGATAAGGAATCCAAGAGATTGAGAAAATAAGGGTTGACATGTTTTAATAAAAACCATGCATAACAATGAAAATATGACACCTTTAGGGATGGTGTCCCAACATGGAGTGTGTCAACCCCAAGAGTGCGAAAAGGACCTATGGGGAGGCAAAACCCTAGACATGTGGGTTCTGGTTGTGAAAGACAGCGAAAACTCCTCCAATTAGCCAAGAAGGCACCCTAGGCTAGGACCTCCCCTAGAAGGATGACATGATAAACCAATTTAAGGATTAAGGCAACCTCGAATGTCACCTAAAGTGTAAGAATTAAGGACATAAAATATGAAAGCCACTAGTACATAACCGGCCTTTAGTGTCAGTTATTTATGGCCTTAAGTGTCAGTTTTAATGTGACACCTATGTGGGCGCCGCTAAAAGGCCAACCGTTAGGCGTCACTTCTCAAACCAACGCCACAACCCTTTGTGCGCCACCGAAAACGCGCCAGTAGGGGGGTATAGGCATTGATTATTAGCATTGAAACCGACACCATATACCTTCACGCCACAAAAAGGGCACCATCTGGGGCACTATCGGTGTTGGTTTATTAGTGATAACCGACACCATCTCACCCGATGCCACGGTCGTGATGGCCAACACGGCCGTGTTATCTGGCCCACTGCCACAGCCATGCTGGCCAGCACAGTCGTGGTGTCTGGCCTCATTAGGGAAATCGACGTCGGTTATTGATAACCAATGCCACATCACATGCATTAGGTGTCATTTTTAATTATTTATCCGACAATGTAACCATTTGTCGCCGTTTTTAAATAAAAAACCGACGCCTATTGCAAGTTTTTTTTATCAGTCTGCAGACCTGTTGTGGATGGTCGCTGGATGAGAAACATGTAGTTCAGTTATCAATTGTAGGTTTTACAACATCCATTGATATCAGCCAACAACATGCCACAAACCTACAAAATTAACAACATTAATTTTCACACATTTAGCAACATGTAGTTCCATTCGATTTTCACACATGTAGAAACATTCATGTAGCAATCTACAGTTCCATTCATTTTCACATTCACACATGTAGAAATATTCATATAGCAACCAACAATTTTATTCATTTTCACATTCACACATGTATAAACATTTAGAAACATTTAGAAACATTTAGACATGTAGAAACATTCACACATATTATAATTCAGAAATTCATTTACAAAATATCATTCTTTAGTCATTATTCACTATCAACATCCCAATTATATGTTAAAACCCCCACTACTTGTATGGTTGTTTCCCATTCTTCTCTTACTTCATTTAATTCTCCCATCGTATAGGGAGCATGTACATCTGGTAAGGCCTTTCCTGTAGTCTGGTCAGTTTTAAACACCTGCAAAGAGAATGATGTATATATATAATTAATGAGCTATAAATAAGATTGATATATTTCATATTATCTAATGAGACTATATATAATACCTCAGGAATGGTATCAATGTCCACTGCGGCATATTTGATAATCATGTGCATAAATCTTATCACATAGTATGCACATGCCCATCCGTTGTCTTGTGTAGCACACTATAAATTGAAACATACAAAATATTAAAAAATACAACTAATTAAGCATTGTTCACATAAATAATATATGCATTGCAGTTGGGAACTTACTTCCACGTTCTTCCAAGTTATTTGCTGGTTCTTTTCCCTGGGGACCTTTCCTCCATCCTTTTTGAACTCATCTAAACCCCAACATGTTAATGTAACACAGTAGATTGCATAATTAAATAGTACTGTAATAACATATGTTAACGGATATGAAAATGAAATAGTTCTCACAGGAATAATGCCATTTTCATTGTGTGTCCATATTTTGAATTCAATTTACTCCCCTTAGGATCTAGATATTAGACAGTGAACGTCTCGGGGACAATAACTAGTAACTCCCAATGCATACCACTAGAGGTAAAAAAGTTAAAAATTAATAACTCAAAATCCACAATAAAAATGTAATTTTTTTAAGTCCAAATTATAATAAGCAAAGTAAACTTACTCCACATTGAATGGATCTATTATCAACATCTTCTTATTTATAGCAAAAGTAGTAAAAGCATCACAGTAGTATTGTTGAACTGATGGAGGGTCTTTAGCTACTAGACTAATCAAAGATGGAATCAAAAATCCTACATGCTCGAATGAAAAATATGCACATATCTTGTCTAAGTAGCTTCAAAACATGTATTACATATGCATTAATAAATAAGAAACCAGATCACCAGATCCTACACAAGGTATATGAATGTATAAAGAAGATCTCACCTTATCCATAGCTCTATCATAGATGTGTTCAACCAATCATATCGAAACTACTCCAAAATATCTTGTATAAATAGATTGGTTTCGTATGATTGACATGCAGCATCCGCATCTATAGAAACAGTTATAGGGAAATTTATAACATGTTCGCCTAACTATATTTCCATACCCCTACAATTAGGACCTAACAGGATAGGTAGGTCATGTGGAACCCAACTTGTTAATGTAGGAGGTGGAGGTGGAGGCCTATATGCTCTGGGTGTCTTCTTATTAACCTGTATATATATATATAATTTCAGATCAATTGCCATCATATACACACACTAACAATTTAAGGTAATGTAAATTTACCATACATTTTTAGTATAGAGGACATCCGCTTTTGGCCACAATATCACTCCACCTTCTGCCTCACCAAGTGTTTCATAATCTGGGTGGGAATATGGCAATGGAAGATCCATCCATTTGGGGAATATACGTATCAGGCTCACACGAACCCAACCAGCTGGTAATGGAGACCCATGAAACATTTCCCCTAGTAGGGATGGGTAAGTCGACGCCTCTGCAATGACAAATTCTTTACTTTTTAGACGGCATGGCTTCAACCCCTACAAATTTTTTTGTAAAGAATGTTATATACATATATAGATATCATCTTGAAAGGATTAGTTACTATGTCATAAAAATACTTACAGCAGATGTGCTGTCACTTGCTCATTGAAAGGTCTACAGGACTACTCCCAACCTTTGTAGTAGGAGTAGAGCGGGATGCCATAGGTACTGTCTACTGAGTGGAGGTCAGTGATGCCTGTCACTTGCTCATTGCTTCTTTGAGTTTCCTATCAACTAACTTATCTACCTATACATGGATAAAAGAAACATTAGCTTCTGATTATTAAATTATCTTTTACAGTAACATTATAAAGAAAGAATAGGTTACCTCTTCTTGTGAAAGTCCCACTTTTGGGACATGTTTCCGCTGGGATGGCCCAAAGAACGCTTTGATGCCCACACCAACGTCTGCAGCCCTAACACGTCCAAGATGCTCTCGGTTACCCAGAGCAACTATCAATTCATCCCTTGTGCCCTCAGGGATGAACTTGCCTTGTTTCCTCAGCTCGTGCATCTCCCGCTAATCGCCAAAACAAAAATTTTTAATTAAGTAAACATCCCAAATAATCAATATTCGAATGATTGCTCTAAGAGTTGTATTTTACCATTTTGGCAGCCGCCTCAGCGGTTGCGGGCTTCCTTATTTCTCCCTTCTTATTTTTCCTCCCATCTATCCACATATCATGGCGAGGCAGTGGTGTGGAACCTATAGTAGAGTACTCCTGAGTAGTAGTAGACTGGGCATTAGACTCATCCTGTAGTCTTTGGCGAATGCCTGCATACCCCTTTGGACCCATTGTGTGGTCATGCACATTCAGTGCACGCCTTGCATTTTGCGCCTCACTGAGGGCCTAGTTAGGTAACACTAAATGTTAATCATGAATAGGTGAATAAAACATATATTAATTAAATTGGGAGTGATGCCTAATACCCTGAATTCATCAGTTTGTCTTGAAGCAACAAACGCGTCCCATTCTTCTTAGTCCAGGAAGTTCCACTGTTCAGTGTTTGTCTTCTTCTTCTTACCACCTTCTTTTATGTATTCTCGGGTGAGATTTGTCCTATAGTTCCTTAGGACTCTCCCACAGCGTTGCATCACGCATTTACGATGCAACTTTTCATCCAATTCAAATATACTATGTAAAATAGAATTGCTATTAACTAGTATTCAAAAAATTAGTAATGTACAAAATATAATTGCAAATTAATAATAACGCACGCATAAATCCTTCCATATTATGTATTTCTTCCCCTTAGGAACTTTATGCTAAGAATCTATCTTACAACCACAATGGCTATGAGTATCATACCCATGATATGAAACAAATGAATTGCGATTCACTCCAATTGCATTTCCTGCATTATCAAAATCCACAACAAGTTTGGGTCCATTTCCCCTTTGCGCTATTAACTTCTTCATCACAGTGATGCCCCTTCTCTTGTCAACTTTTTGTTGTTGTTGATCAAGTGCCTCAAGTGCTTTAGAGGGTACATGTGCATCATCAACCTAAAATTTGACAAAATGAACACATTTACATGATATAACTATAAATGGACATGTACATATAAATATATGATATATTTTTAAAACTTACATTGTGAGGCGGCACATTGATGTCCTCACCCTCACGGTAATCATCAACATGCTCATCAGGAGAATGCTCAACCATCTGAAAGTCCACATTCATATTGTAAAGTTCACATTGTAAAGTAATTCACATTGTAAAAGCTCACATTGTAAAGTTCACATTCACATTGTAAAGTTCACATTCAGAAAAATAAAACATATAAAAAAATATAAACATGCCTCTAATATTGCGAGTTTTTATCAATTAACAATCCTTCATTGTGATCTCCGCACAAGTACAAGTCATCATTAGCTTCAATATTTGCTGGTATTGGCAGCCCAACTGAGAATGGACTGGAGTCATCATACTTATCATTGTACTCTTTTTCATCTATGGGATCTTCAATGAACTATCTTTTACAATGAAGAACAACCGACCATTTATCATTTGCAGGATCATCGATATAAAATACTTGTTTCGCCTGTGATGCCAATATGAATGGTTCACCCTTCTCGCCAATCTTTTCAAACTTTACTAAAGTGAAACCCAATTCATCCACTATAACTCCTTTGGTGTTATCAACCCAATTACATTTGAAGAGCGGAATTCTGAAATCTATGTAGTCAAACTCCCATATGTCTTCAATGACACTGTAATCTGACATTTTAGCTTCACGTGGACTCTTATCCTTTGCACTTACAAAAAACATAGTCGACGCTTGAAGGGTGACCCCACTGTTTTGTACGACACTCTTATCATCTTGGAACTTTGTGTAATATGTGAATCCATTAATGTTATACCCTTCATAATACATAGCATTCAATTTTGGTTTAAAGGTGAGGCATTTGATAGTTTGAGTAATATCATCTAGTGTTTCACATAGTTGATGTAAGACTTTATCTTCAAACCACTTAATAAATATCTTTTTATGCTCTCTAGCAAGCCACATTATATTGGCTCTAGGATATTGTCTCTTGATGAAATAGGTATGTTCCTCGATATAAACACTCACTTCATCCATGTTGTGTAAAATATACAAGTGACCTTGTTCCAACTGCTCATGGCTGATTACTTTCACCCGTGATCCAAAAATTCCTTTGCCAAATTGCTCCTCAATATTCTTGTTACCCCTACTATTAGGACCTAACGGGACAGGTAGGTCCTGTGGAACCAACTTGGTAATGTAGGAGGTGGAGGTGGAGCCCTAGATGCTCGGGGTGTCTTCTTTTTAACCTGTATATATATATATTTTCAGATCAATTGACATCATATACACACACTAATAATTTAACGTAATGTAAATTTACCATACAGTTTCAGTATAGAGGACATCTACTTTTGGCCACAATATCAGTCCGCCTTCTGCCGCACCAAGTGTTTCACAATCTGGGTGGGCATATGGCAATGGAAGATCCATCCAATTGGGGAATATACGTATCTGGCTCACACGAACCCAACCAGCTGGTAATGGAGACCAATGAAACATTTCCCCTGGTAGGGATGTGTAAGACGATGCCTCTACAATGACAAATTCTTTACTTTTTAGACGACATGGCTTCAACCCCTACAAATTTTTGTGTAAAGAATGTTAAATACATATATACATATCATCTTGAAAAGACTAGTAACTATGTCATAAAAATACTTACAGTGGATGTGGAGGTGGTGGGTCTACATGATTACTCCCAACCTTTGCAGTAGGAGTAGAGCGGGACGCCATAGGTACTGTCTCCTGAGTGGCAGTCAGAGATGCCTGCCACTTGCTCATTGCTACTTCGAGTTTCCTATCAACTACCTTATCTACCTATACATGGATAAAAGAAACGTTAGCTTCTGATTATTGAATTCTCTTTTATAGTAACATTATAAAGAAAGAATAGGTTACCTCTTCTTGTGAAAGTCTCGCTTTTGGGACATGTTTGCACTGGGATGGCCCAAAGAATGCTTTGATGCCCACAACAACGCCTGCAGCTCTAACACGTCCAGGATGCTCTGGGTTACCCAGAGAAACTGTCAATTCATCCCTTGTGCCCTCAGGGATGAACTTGCCTTGTTTACTTAGCTCATGTAGCTCCCTCTAATCACCAAAACAAAATTTTGTAATTGAGTAAACACCACAAATAATCAATATTCGAACGATTGCTCTAAGAGTTGTATTTTACCATTTTTGCAGTCGCCTCAGCAGTTGCGGGCTTCCTTATTTCTCCCTTCTAATTTTGCCTCCCAGCTATTCATACATCATGGAAAGGTAGAGGTGTGGTACCTATAGTAGAGGACTCTTGAGTAGTATCAGACTGAGTAGTAGACTTAGCCTGTAGTCTTTGGCTAATGCCTACATACCTCTTTGGACCCATTGTGTGGTCATGCACATTCAGTGCACACCTTGCTCTTTGTGCCTCACTGAGGGCCTAGTCAGTATGCACATTAATGATTTGGTTAGTAGCACTAAATGTTAATCTTTAATAGGTGAATACAACATATATTAATTAAATTGGGAGTGACGCCTAATATCTTGAATTCATCAGTTTTTCTTGAAACAACAAACGTGTCCCATTCTTCTTTGTCCAGGAAGTTCCACTGTTCAGTGGTTGTCTTCTTCCTCTGGTCACCTTCATTTATGTGTTCTCGGGTGAGATTTTTCCTATAGTTCCTTAAGACTCTCCCAAAGTGTTGCATCATGCATTTACAATGCAACTTTTCATCCAATTCAAATATACTCAGCAAAATAGAATTGCTATTAACTAGTATCCAAAAAATTAGTAATCTACAAAATAGAATTGCAAATTAATAATAACTCACGCATAAATCCTTCATATTACGTCTTTCTTCCCCTTAGGAACTTTATGCCAAGAATCTATCTTACAACCGCAATGGCTATGAGTAGCATACCCAAGATATGAAACAAACGAATTGTGATTCACTCCAATTGCATTTCCTGCATTATCAAAATCTACAATAAGTTTGGGTCCATTGCCCCTTTGCGCTATTAACTTCTTCATCATAGTGATGCCCCTTCTCTTGTCAACTTTTTGGTGCTGCTCATCAAGTGCCTCAAGTGCTTCAGAGGGTACATGTGCATCATCAACCTAAAATTTGTCAAAATAAACACACTTACAGGATATAACTATAAATGGACATGTAGATATAAATATATGATATATTTTTAAAACTTACATTGTGAGGCGGTGCATTGATGTCCTCACCCTCACGGTAATCATCACCATGGTCATCAGGAGAATGTTCAACCATCTGAAAGTTCACATTCACATTGTAAAGTTCACATTGTAAAGTAATTCACATTGTAAAAATCACATTGTAAAGTAATTCACATTGTAAAGTTCACATTGTAAAGTAATTCACATTGCAAAAGTCACATTGTAAAGTTCACATTCACATTGTAAAGTAATTCACATTGTAAAGTTCACATTCAAAAAAATAAAACATATAAAAAATATAAACATGCCTCTAATATTGCGAATTTTTATCAATTAACAATCCTTCATTTTGATCTCTGTGCACATACAAGTCATCATTAGCTTCAGTATTTGCTGGTGTTGGCAACCCAAATGAGAATGGACTGGAGTCATCATACTTATCATAGTACTCTTCTTCGTCTATAGGATCTTCAATGAACTGTCTTTTACCATGAAGAACAACCGACCATTTATCATTTGCAGGATCATCGATATAAAATACTTGTTTCGCCTGTGATGCCAATATGAATGGTTCGCCCTTCTCGCCAATCTTTTCAAAGTTTACTAAAGTGAAACTCAATTCATCCACTATAACTCCTTTGGTGTTATCAACCCAATTACATTTGAAGAGCGAAATTCTAAAATCTATGTAGTCAAACTCCCATATGTCTTCAATGACACCGTAATATGACATTTTAGCTTCACGTAGACTCTTATCCTTTGCACTTGCAAAAAACATAGTCGACGATTGAAGGGTGACCCCACTGTTTTGGATGACACTCTTATCATCTTGGCACTTTGTGTAAGATGTGAATCCATTAATGTCATACCCTTCATAAGACATAACATTCAATTTTGGTTTAAAGGCGAGGCATTTGATAGTTTCAGTAATATCATCTGGTGTTTAAGATAGTTGATGTAAGACTTTATCTTCAAACCACTTAATAAATGTCTTGTTATGCTCTCTAGCAAGCCACATTGTATTGGCCCAAGTCTTAGATTCCTGACTTCCTCACCAAATTCAGGGTACAATAGATTAATATTCTTCCACTGTGGGGAATCAGACGCATGTCGTAGGATCCCATCATTATTTCTCTTAACATCTGCATGCCACCTCAAATTATTTACATCTATCGGATTGGCAGGCAAGCGTTGAAATCGTGATATTATAGGCAAATACCACATCACCTTGGAAGGAGAACCAGTTTTGGACTCCCCCGAAGTCGTCAATTTATACCGTGATGCACCACATTTTGGACAATCTTTCAAATCCACATAGTCCTTTTGAAATAATACACAATCATTCGGGCATGCGTGTATCTTCTTGGAATCCATTCCCATTGGGCACAACAATTTATTTACCTAGTATGGTGAGATTGGTAGCTTGTTTCCTTCAGGAAGCATTTCTTTCAAAAAAGACAACAATGACGTGAAGCTTTTGTCCCTCCATCTATTGTTAGCTTTTAGCTTATACAATCTCATCACAGTGCTAAGCTTCGTAAACTTAGTACAACCTGTGTACAATGATATCTCAACATCATGCATAATGTTTCTAAAAATGGGAGGTGGATCGATGTGCTCTACCACACAACTATCCAGCATTGCATCAACGATGTCTACTGGAACTGGTTCATTCACATCTACGTCATCGGAGGAAATTTCTTCTTCCACACAAGAACTGCTATCGACATCCACTGGTTTCAGGTTTGAAATCTCTCCATGCTAGTGCCATTCTATATAGCCTTGTATAATCCCGTTGCACATGACATGACTTTTGATTTCGTCACCAGTGCTGACTTTCAAGTTGTTACCGCAATGCCTACATGGACAGTAGAACCTATCTCTAGGTTGTTTCCTATGTTCCTCGGCAAATCTAATAAAATGGTCAAGACCAGATATAAACTTTGAGGCGCAGTGATGGCAAATGGACATCCATGATCTATCCATTGTATGTTCAAAGAGAAAACAAGTATATATTACAACAAGATTAGGGTCTACGGTTAACAGATTAGAGTTTTTGCATGGTTAAAACTTTAGGCCAACAAATACATGTTCTATCATTCTTATATATAATAAATGTGTACTACCTATCCCATTCTTGAACACCTAATCTCACTAGTAAGTGTATAATGTGTATTGGGTTTTCAAGAAAATTTCAGCAACATTTCCCTGCTGTTCTCCAAGTACATATGTACTTAGAGAACAAACGGGGAAATGCTGCCAAAATTTTCTTGAAAACCCAATACACATTATACACTTACATCCTAAGTGAGATTAGGTGTTCAAGAACAATCCCAAACCGGGGACTATCCAAGATTTACTCCTAATGAGTAAATTTTGGACGGGTTTCTAGGCCAACAAATACATGTGCTGTCATTCATATATATAATAAATGTGTGCCACCTATCCCATTCTTGAACACCTAATATCACTAGTAAGTGTATAATGTGTATTGGGTTTTCAAGAAAATTTTGGCAATATTTCCCCGCTGTTCTCCTAGTACATATGTACTTAGAGAACAAACGGAGAAATGATGTCGAAATTTTCTTGAAAACCCAATACACATTATACACTTACATCCTAAGTGAGATTAGGTGTTTAAGAACAGTCCCAAACCGGGGACTGTCCAAGATTTACTCCTAATGAGTAAATCTTGGATGGGTTTCTAGGCCAACAAATACATGTGTTGTCATTCTATAACATTGATTTCAACATTTCAAGTGTCCATGCATGTTCATCATCAAGATAAAGATTACACATAAATTAGTATGACCTAGGGATGGAGAGATTCATAATTGATTTCAAAATTTCAATCTAGCTCATGCATTATCATCAATCTACATCATACACTAGGGATTCATGTAGATGTTAGGGTGACACATCACTACAAAATCAGAGATTTAACATTAGGGTTTTAATATCTTACATAGATTGATGACACGATTTCAGCAATATAGTTAATTCAAGATTATGGTGAATGTGTATTAGGGTTTTAATATCTTAATTCAACATACATCAAAATTTATAGAATTAGGTCAAGCATTAGTATTCAATTGCAAATGCATCTTCTTCTTCCTGCTCCCTTCTTACTAAATGGATAAAAGCAAGGCCACGACCGTGTGGGCTGGCCATGGTCGTGGCTGTGTTGGCCTACCACGGTCGTGCTGGATAGCACAGCCATGGCCAGCCCACATGGTCTTGGCCTTGCTTTAATCCATTTGGCAAGGAGAGGGAGCAAGAGGAAGAAGAAGAGGTGGAGCACCAGCCCACATGGTCTCTAGTGTTGGTGCATGTTGTGAAATCCCACACGGAGTAGTGTACCTGCTTGAGGGAGGAGGAAGAAGAGCAGGAGCAGGTACCTTCAGGCAACCGGTGAGGAGAGCAGGGCAACCGGTAGTAGGAGAAGTAGGCGGACTAGGAAGACTGCCGGCAAGGAGAGCAGTAGCAGCAGCGACATCGGCGAGGAGAGCAGCAGTAGTAGAGGCGTCGACGACGAGCAAAGAAGGAGAGGCAGGCGGCGGCGGTGGCGAGCAGCTGCAGCAGCAGTAGGCGGCGGCACAGAGGCAGGCGTTAGGTGACCAGAGAAAAATCGATCGATGAAATAGAAGAAAGGGGAAGAGTCCATTGTGCGTGGGGGCTATTAAGTTACTAAAAGGCGTCGGTTATCCATAAAAACTGACACCTTTATTATTAAGCGTCAGTTATCCAAAGACCATCGACGTCAATTGGACATTCCTTTACCCTATTTGTTTTGGCAGGGATGGCGCGCGCACCCTTATCACGTCAGTTATGTTAAGAAAACCGACCCTCATATTGGAACTTTTAGTGCAAATTTTATCTTCATTCAGTGTCAGTTATTAGGTAAAACACCGACGTTGTATCTGATACTTTGGCGCAATTTTTTTTCTCTTGAAAAAATTGGATTTCGCGGGCTACTTTAGGCGTCGGTTTCATTTCTTCAACTGACACTGAATCAAAAGCGATACCCATGTCTAGTTGGTATTCAAATATAGACGTCGAATGTCCTTATTAACTGATGTTTAATGTTAACAACGTCAGTTTTACTAAAAATGGATGCCTCTAAAAGTGACGTGGAACGTTGTTTCTATAGTAGTGTAAGTGACTTGCTCTAAGTGCAAGTGGGAGTCTATTGGTATGTATGCCCATAGAGCAAGTCATGTGATGATTGTAATGGGATACTTATTAAATGATTTGAATAATAATAAAGGAAATTTCTGATCTATATGTTTTAACTGTTTCTATGATGATAGTGTAACATGATAGATGTATAAAGAATTGTTTTACTCAATGATGTATGATTTTTGGTTGAGGACCTAAATGATGAGATCATACAAATGTTAAGAATATACTTTCTTGTTTAGTCCCTAGTCGGTTGTTATTGTCGAAATAACCATAGACATCAATAACACTAAAGACTAGATTGTGTGTTGGTTGATGACAAAATCTCATTAGTCAAGATATAGTGATGTCAAACCAAGCACATAGGTACTTTTTAGAGAACAAGTATACCAGACAGACCCACCATGAGAGTGACACATAGAACCATGATTTGGTAGTCACATTCAACTCTTGTAGTGATGGTGGTGAGTGTGATTCTTTGACCTGAAATCACTACACTCAATACATGTCGTTGGGTACACTTTGACATCATCAAATGCAATCCTGAAACATGGGTTGCTATAAAGGTAATGATTGGGTGACTTTTACACATGGGGATTTTGAGGGGTGAGTGATAGATATGGGATTTGTCCCTCCTAAGGGAGTTTGATGTCCATGGCCACATGATGAGTATGATTGAGAAAGGCATGAGAATGCATGTGTGAATCAATATGTGATATTGATGTCACACATATCTCACCCAGTCTGCTCTGAGATTAAGGAAATGGATGAACGTTGAAAGGATGACTGTACCATGCCTTGAGTTCATTCAAGACATTGGTGATAAAGGAATTATACATTCACTATAACACCATTCACGGATTGTAGGATTGAAAGTTGTTCTCCAACTCTCTATTTCACTTGGATAGCACTGATGTGTGACTAGGCACTGCTCTTTGCTTGTGAAGTCATAAGTGTTATGGACATTCACTGCCAATGTGAAATGGACCTACAGGGTCACACACACTAGGACATGTTCTTGGAAGAGGTGTTTCTCCATAAATCTTATTTGTATTGATTACTAAAGGAGTTTAGTATTTCAATTAAACACCCAATCGATTGATATCTCAAAATCATAGTGTTCAAGGTGTTGGATCAGATGATTAGAGTATCAGGTTGATTGAAACTGCAATTGACTGATTTGTTGCCCCAACCGATCGACTCATAGAGATGAACCGATCGGCTCAGGATGGTGAGCCGACCGGCTCAGGTCAATGAACTGATTGGTTCACATTGTTGAACTGGTCAGGTGACCAACTGAGTTTGGTTCACTTGTTCAAATTTGATTTGGACAAGGACTAATAGTTGATTAGTTAGAAATAAACATGGAAAATCAATTTGAGTTGGACCAAGACCACGAACCGATCAGCTCATGCTTGAACTGATCGGATCAAGGGCCCAGACGATCGGTTCAGGGCTGAATCGATCGGTTCCATTGGTGCAGTTTGTCAGATTTTGTTGAAAAATCTTGAAACCTTCTACTCCTGCTTTAATCCCGCATTGCCCGGGGTAGAGAACCCTATCCCATGACCCTCCTATATATAGGGGTGTTGGGGGCTTCTCAGACAGTACAACTCAGAACACCAGTTGCTCTGCAAACTTGTCATTCTCTCTGGTTATGGTAACTAGGAGAGCCCGAGCAAGTGCTACCCGATAAGGGATGCACAACAAGGGAAAGACAACTTCAAAAAGGCGACTGGTGGAAGGAGAGTGTGTCAATGACTAGTATGTTGATAGGTGGGTACGACTCCTTATGGTGCCTTGTGCGACAAGGCGATCGAAGTTCTAGGTGGTCCATGTGGACTACTACAGAAGCAGGAGACTTCTGCCACTCGGAGGACAATTGTCGATCCCGACATTCCCAATGAGACCAGGAGCTGCACAAACACCGTCCAAGACCGGAGGTGAAGACCGCGCAATCCGTGAGGTAACATCGCCGAGCAAGCCTCAGGACAAGGTATGTCTCTAAAACCATCCTTCCTATTTTATAGATGTTGACGCGATTCATTTATACTGGGTTTGGGGAGGAAATTTTTGTTTTCGTTGCCTTCTCTTCCTCCTCTAAAACCCAAACAATGATATCTACACTTGCCATAATAAAGAAGGGGTGGCCAAATGCAGTGCTTGTAAACTTTATCGTGCTCTCGTCAATGAGGCATGGTTGAGTAAGTTCCCTTACAAGATGAAGATTAGAACATGTGGTTTCTCTGACAATTTTGCCATTAATGTTGATCTTAAAAAGTTGGTGATGAAGAAAAGTCTTTTTCGCTTCCTATATTTCTGGATGGATTGGCATGGATGTCAAGAGCTATTCAATGAAACATGGTCTAAGTAGGTTGTTGGTAATCCTCTCTTCAGTTTTTCCCAGAAACTTAAACTTGTCAAAACTGAACTCAAGAGATGGTCGAAGGAATTTGCCAATTTTAAGAACCTCATTTCTAAAGAAATCATGGAAATGGATGACATTTCAAAAGCTCTTAGGAGGAATCCTCTCAATACTGATCTCATTCATGTAGAGAAGGTTACTCATGATAGACTCAAGCTTCTATCCAATGTTGAAGAAAAATACTTCTGGCAACATAGCCGCTTTGACTGGATAGCTAATGGTGATAAAAACACCAAACTATACCACTCTACAGTCAAAAAAAGAGATGCTATTAATACTATAACTGAGATTTTTGATGATGTAGGTAACTCTCTGAATGATGAACAGGAAATCACCAATGAAACTCTTCAGTTCTTTGAAGGTTTGTACAATTAGCCCAATACCTCTTCTTCTTGTATTGGCAATGCTTTTCTAGATTGTGAATGGACAAAGATGATCACTGATGAAGACAATGATGCTCTTTGTAAAATATCTGATGTTCATGATGTCAAGGAGGCAGTCTAGGAAATTGGACCAAACAAAAGTCCGGGACCAGATGGTTTCAATGGGTTTTTGTATAGATCTAATTGGAACCTCATCAACTAAGACTTAGCAAAAGCTATCCAATGGTTCTTCAGTGGTGGTAACATGGTCCGGCAAGTCAATCATGTCTTCGTTACACTCATTCCTAAGAAGGATATGGTCATTTCACCTACTGATTTTTGCCCCATTTCATGCTCATCTATGTTATACAAAATTATCACCAAGATAATTACCAAAAGGCTCACTCTAGTGCTACCAAGAATCATTTCCATTAACCAAGGTGTGTTTGTGAATGGTAGAAGCATAGAGGACTGCTCCATGTTAGCTTCAGAGTTCACCTTAAATTTCAACCATAAGAACAGTTCTCCTTCAACCTGCGTCAAACTCGACACGACTAAGGCATTCAATATTGTTTGATGGTCTTATATGTGGGATGCCCTTCAAGGTTTGGGCTTCAATGACAAATGGATTTCCATGATCCAGCAATGCGTTCAAACACCATATTTTTCTATGTTATTGAATGGTAGCTCGGTTGGCCTATTCAAAAACTCTAATGGACTTTGCCAAGGAGATCCATTGTCCCCCTTGCTATATGTTGTTGCTATGGAAGGTCTGAGTAGAAAGATAGACAGTGCACACCAACTGGGACTTCTCAAATCATTTATTGTCAGACGCACCAGAGTCATGAGCCATCTACTGTTTGCTGATGATGTCCTAATCTTCACTCAAGTCCGTGCTCATAGCCTGAAGAACCTGAAGCAACTCGTTCTGGACTTTGTCAAGACCTCAGGCATTAAGTATAATCCAAGCAAGACACACTTGTACCTTTCGAAATCTTGTAGAGATAAAGAGAGGTTAATCTCCATCCTTGGTATTCAGAAGGGTGAGTGGCCCACCAAGTATCTCGGCTTCCCCTTAGCTGGTGGCATAATAAGACGTAGACACTTCCATGGTTGCCTAGACAAACTAAGGGATATGATTTCTAGATGGCCAGGTTCAAAGATATCTATGGCAGGAAGATTAGTCCTCATCAACCACTATGCTATGGGGTTAATTAACTACTGGATTCGCCAAGGTGAGGTCTCATTTGTTGTTCTGCATAGAATGGAGATCATGATGAATGATTTTATTTGGTGCAATCTGGTTCATGTTGTTGCATGGTCCAAGCTCTCTTTTCCAAGGAATGAGGGTGGTCTCAATCTCATGACCCTTAATGAACTGGCTGATTTCCACACACTCAGGAGAATAAAAAAATTGCTACATAGTGACTCAGTCTGGAGCATCTGGATGAGGAGTAGATACTGGCCCAACCTTGATGTTATTCCTTCTCAAACATGGGGTTATTCCACTACTTGGAGAAGAATGGTTAAGTTATGGCCACAGTTCACCAATGTTGAAGATTAGTTCATTTGGTAGAGCTGTCATCAAAGAATACCATTGATAATGCTTTCAAGAATCTTTGGTTCAAGTCTCATAGACCAAGGTGGAGCTTAGCTTGTTTTAGACCTATTAAACACATGTTGCCTACCATGGATCGTATTAAAGCTTGGCATCCTAATGCTAATGACACCTGCTGCCTATGCCTATCATCAAATGAATGTTCTGATCATCTCTTTGGTAGCTTCTGTTATTGGATATACATTTGGGGACAGGCCCAGCTCAATATCAATGTTAGATTGCCCTATTACCTATATGATTGCCTTAAGGTTGCAAACTCAAGAGGAGGACGAAGAGCTCTGGAAACTATGATCTTATGGACGATCACTGGATGTTTCTAAATCATTTGGCAAGAAAGGAATAATAGGAAGCACGGATCTCAAAGTAAAGACTATTTATTGCTCTTCAATAATATTGAAAGAGAAATTAAATTTCTCTATAATATGCATAAAGAGAAATTAGTCAATATCTCTCCTATTGTAATTAGGATTTGGGAACTATAACCAATTCCTTTTTTCACATAATCATGTATGCTATAAGCTATAGTTTGTAATTTTGTCCCTCTTGCAGGGTTGGAAATATATTTACCCAAAATTTCCAAAAAAAAAGTATAATCTTCACTCCTTATCATAATTCATGATATAAAAATCCCTTAAAAGTATGGTTTAATATTGTTTAAGATTTTTTAGCATGGTATTCAATTATTATCATGATTAATGATATCAACATCAATGAAAATACTTATTTACATGGTTTGACATATGCTTTCTAGAATAGATAAATGATATACTTTTTAAAAATATTTTTTTACTAAATATCATTGGACTTCCTTTCCATACCCTAAGATTTTACCTGAAGTTAGCATCCTAGATGATAATTAAGCATGCCTTTGAGCAATCTAGTTTTGTTCTCATTTGATTTCCCTTATTTCTCCCTATTATTTGAGTCATGTGATACTATTGAAAAGTGGAATTCCATCAGACATTTCAATGGTGACTAGAAGCCTATTTTACTGATGCATGTAGCCAACAAATAGGAAAGGTTATTTAATTTGTTCCATGCGAACATGGGGGACTCCTTAACCTCTTGCATGCTCCTGGACATAGATTTTTCTAATTAATTCCACAATCCTACAAGTTTAAATTTTAGGTGTCACAGTGAAATACTCAACTAATGATTCATTTATTCATGGCTACCTTTTGACCACATTTACTTTTACTAGCCATCATATTGAGTTGTATATCATTTATGATGTGCTTTTAATTCTAAACCTTATATTGGGAGATGTGTTGGTAACAGAGTTGGCATGTCATGGTCGAGGATTGATACATTTGGGAT
Source organism: Alisma plantago-aquatica (assembly GCA_963693085.1). Taxonomy (NCBI): domain Eukaryota; kingdom Viridiplantae; phylum Streptophyta; class Magnoliopsida; order Alismatales; family Alismataceae; genus Alisma; species Alisma plantago-aquatica. Next base: position 181,924,244 of record OY856415.1, read on the forward strand.
CTGGATCTAAGTCCTTTATTGTTAGAAATGGATGAGTATAATGCTCTATCATACTCAGGCCCACACTTGGGTTGGTCATATAGAGTTAGGAATGATCATGTTAGTAATGGGGAATAATTTCCTACAATGATTAAGCATGCTATCTAATGATACTCCAAGTGACATTTTGTGCAAGGAGCACCCTATTCTAGTCTTGGAAAGGCGATTAGTGGCTGATGTGGTAATATGATTCATTTTGTATAGCAAGCAGTGTGCACGAGTGGTTGGGGGTGTGCCAGGATACTTACTAGTGGTTTGGTAACCCTAATGGCCAAAAGTCTTGACTAAGAAAGTTTTTGTGGTTGCAAGCCAGTTGCCCAAGGTGAATTGACACCTTCTTTGAGAGTTACAGTTAAACTAGTTTATGGAATAAGGTCTCCCACTTTATAGAGATTATTTGATAAATACCTATTTATGCGCCTCAATATTGGTCTAGCATTTTGATAGAGTTGTCATATTATTAAATACTTTATGAATATCTCCATATACACATTCTTTGCACGTCATGTTAAAATACCAATATCGTCTATATATGCTCTTCACACTGTATGGACATTTGATGCTTTAGTTATTTGAGTAATACATCAAGAGTGTAATTTTGTTAATAGAATGTTGTTGATAATCTCTTCTTTCGATACTTAGACATTTGTCTAACCCATATTCTCTCACTTGGGCTGCAACATATTTGTCCATGTTGTAGATTATAATTTTTGTAGGACCTTTCCTTGTGGAAGACTCATCTTGAAAACATCATGAAGGGCATCAAGAACCAAAGACTAATCAAGCTTAATTTTTAAATTCATGTATCATTTATGATTGATGAAGGAGATAATGTAAAAATATCTTTTGTAAGGGTGTAATATTTTGCAATGAAATATTACTTATCTCACTCTTGTGCTTTGATTCTTGGTGCCATATTAATGGCTCAGTTTTGGCTATTTGATTTTCTAAGGAAGAAAATCAGGTGGTTGAATCTTGGATGCTATAAAGATGGCATCCGAGCAACAAGGTGAGACCTTACACAAGGAAAATTGTAGAAATACAAGTTTAAAACTAGAGTTTGTATAACCTTAAGTAGAATATACTAAGATAAGTCATAACCTAAATCTTATAATTTTCGAGCACGAAAATTCTTTGAAGGGGTGGTATATGTGACATCCTGATCTCCTGCCCAAGTTAAAACTCCTTATTTAGAGCTATTCATAAAAACAAGCTTATTTGAGAAAGTTTTTGTAAAAATCAATTTTACTTTTAAAATAATCTATAATGATTTACTTAGAAGCTTTTATATATTGAAAATATAATTTCAGTACACTTTGTAAATTTTTGAAAAATAACATTTATGTGGGTAAGCATGCAAGACGGTAGTTTGGTGGCAAGAAGGTTGCTTATAGAGGCAAGCATGTAGCTGGGTAGCAAGTAGATAGCTTGAGAAAACACACTACTTGGTAAACAAAGTAGCTTAGTGTCATGCTTATCTCTTAAGCACCTAACACATCCTAATGTTTGACACATATCCTACCATGTGTCAACTAATCCTTGATAGATATATTAAGATGGCACATATGCATCCATGTTTCATATAGCCATGAATTTATCTCTCTTAAGATGACACATACACGTCTATTTGTCACTTAATTAAAAATCATCTCTCTTTTGATGACACACATATACCCATGTGTCATCCATATACTTTTTCAATTAGGACCATGCTACCCTCCACCATTCCTATAAAAGGAGCCCTCATACACCCCACCATCATCATAAATTCTCTCCTCTTTATCCCAAAGAAAATGTTGACGTCCCTTCATCCTCCTTCCCCATCTACTTCACCATAAACCTCCAATAACCCTACAGATGAGCAAAGCACTCTGTCTTTCTCTATGTTGGTGAATGGAACCACCTACCAACCGACCCTCTCTCTATAGAAACCTACTACCTCCCTCCTCCACAATAGTAAGAGAAGCTCAATACTATATATTCCAAAACTATCATTAAGTTTTAAACCATCCCTCTTCTACTCTAGTCAGAGAAATCATAGAAGTTGTTTCGGCTGGGAACCAAGATCGATGTGATGGCAAATGTGATAGAATGTTGCCCAAATATATCACAATTGGATATATTTAATGATGTTAAGGATGTCTTGTTGATTTATGTATCAAGTACATATAGAGGTATGGTTTTGGTTGTTTTCACTCTTGACATAATGTCTTAGGTCACCACTAATGAAAAGTAGGGTTTAGTATGGTCCTCACTCCTTGCAATATTCTCATTTACTTTTACTAGCATCCCAAATTTTCAATGACAATTTAAGCATAAAAATGAGGTTTTACTTAAAAAAAATAGTTTAGGGCCCTAATGCAAAATACCGTGAAATGAAATTTCATGGAGAGTTATAAAGTGAGAAGAAAAAACGTGACTCTAAATTCCTTTCCCCTTTCATATGCACATTATGAATTTCAATTAATTTAAATGTGATGTACCATTAGTTTCCCTTTTCCCATTTTCTCTCTCCTACAATTCATGATTCTTAGAGGACATAAAAGAACAATATAAGAGATTTGAAGTTCAAAAATCGTATAATTAGTTAGAAATAGGTAATTACCTCATTTTTAATTCAATGACTATAAATTAAGGGAACCATGTATCACATAACACCTTTTAGTTTAATAAAATAATGTAGAATGACATTAATGGAAATTATGGGTTAAACATATGAAAAATGTAAATATAAGTGCATATCAAGAATGTAAATTCATTGGACATGTGGTCCAAATATGGGTGCATTGTTACTATGTTTGACCCTCCAAACTAATTTAGGAACATTTGAATGCAGTTTAATAGGAAAACTATGCATATATGCATTTAATGCATTGTTTCCCTATGTCTCGAATCAATTTATTTTGTCACACATTTCTTTCCCTCTTAGATGATCATCAAATGCCATTATTTAATATTTTTCTGATGTGACATCTATAAAAGCATAAATTACCTATGTTTTATTCGTAGTCTGAGCCCAATAATAGGTGTTCTCTGTTCCAATTCATATCCAGATCCTCTCTCATCAGTTTTGTGAAATTATTTCTCTTGTGTCTTCATCTATCTCCCATGAATTCAATGAACCCTCATTCACCCTTTCTCATGGACTATACAAGAAATGACTAAATGAGGTGTTCTCCCTCTTTCTACCACCATTTTCAGCCGCCACCCAAGAACTCCTCTCACCCATTTAATGATTCCAACAAATCCACTAGCACTTAGGCTATTCTCCTCCACCCTCAATTGGACAACCAAAACCCCAAGAATCAGTGACCTTCTCCACTTGTTTTTCGGTGACGACCTTCTCCTCGATGTCCAAAATGTTACTGTGGGTAATATTGAAAGAAAAGTAAGCATGTACTTTTTTGTGACTTTCCTTTCATCTTTCCCATTGACCTTGCGATGGCCCAAGCCATTGTATCCTATAGAACTCAGATGAGGACCTCACTGACATTCATGGATATGATCCTCTAATAGCCCCTGAATCACGAGAACACTCACTATGTCATCCCCTTGACTCCAAATTACATTTTAGGCTTTCTTTGTGGTCTTGGCTCTGTGTTTGTAGTGTTTCCCTCACCTATTCTTCCAGCATTGGTTGGTCATCACCATGGCCTAGTTCTCAAGCACTTGGGCATCAAAGAAATTCCTTTTTTGGCTCACCCACTTTGTCTCAATGTCAGAAAGTGGTTGGAGGTCTTGACATCCCACAATTGATCACCTTTTTGTGAGCCTTAATCAGAGGGAGCACCTCTAGTTGCCATAACGTCTGCCATGGAAATAGAGAACAACAAAAATGGTGAAAATAACAGGATGCCCTCAACATATTGATCAACCATTTAATATTTCAAGGAAAGCCCTTGATTCCAAGAAAGCCCTTGAAGACCCCTTGAGGTTCATAATTCAGGAGCATATAAAAACTAATTCAATGCCATTTATCTTAACATTCACTTTAACATTAAAAAGATCCTTGAACTTTAACATGACGAGATTTCTCCCCTTGAATCATAATGGGATTTCTCCCCTTGAATAATAATGGGATTTCTTCATTATAAACCATAATGGGGTTTCCCCTTCTGGATCATGATTCATTAACCTTAATTCAGAATGAATAATCATTACAAGGGCTTTACCATAAACTATAAGTAATTAATCAATCAAACAATGATAAGTATACATGATATCTTCTTTGGGAAAGCATTTCATAAATCATGAAGCATACTAAAGAGCATAATCATTAGTAACATGCATTAAACAAAATTAATTTTGATAAGCATGCATGACCCACTTACCTAGAGTAGGTCACCTTAAGGTCAAGTCCCTCACTTGATTGAGCCTCTAGACACCTACAATTTGATTATAATCATAAAGTGTATATGAATTCATAGTCATGAGAACCCTAAATTCGTTCATTGAATTATTGAAGGGCTTGAAGGTGTAAAACATTGTTTGAAAATAGGTTAGATCAATAGAAAATCGAAAGAACTTTAAAACAAATATTTTCCCATCATTTTTAGAGATCATATGCAAACGTTATGATTTTTGCAGTATGGACCAATCAAAGTTTAGCAAAATTTATTATGACATCAATTAAATTCAAAATTAATTCAATGTAAGTGAAAGGGCAAAGGACTGAGAAGACTATGGTGAGCATTACATTGCATCAAACATTTGGGGGCCAAATCGACATTGAGCTATAAAGCTTTATTTGTGGCTGATGCATCAATCTTGTGCGTCGAAGGGCTATGTCAAGTTATTTTATGTCAATTTTACTAATGTCAAGATTATATTTGTTTTTATGTCATATAACGTGCCAAATCCCGCATACTGATGTGATGTTTGTTTTGCATGGATGGGGATGAGATGTCCGCAAGACTTTGAGCAAGTGAAGAATAAAAAGGAAAAATCAAGACTAGGATATCTTGAAGCTTTACCTGATAGGGTGCCATTTACCAAGCCCATTTGGAGATTGAGATGTCATTTATGTCATATTTAGCCATGCTGCCAAGTAAACTAGGTTTCATATATGAGTATTATGTAGTCAAGAACTATGTATGAATCAATTGTAAATCAATGCAAGTGTTTCATTTACTTTAATTGCATGATTAGCATATTGTGAAACCTACATTGAGTAGAAATGCTTCCTTTCATGTGATATGAAATACTACTTATCTCACTCTTATGCTTTGATTCTTGGTGCCATATTAATGGCTCAGTTTTAGCTATTTGATTTTCTAAGGAAGAAAATCAGGTGGTTGAATCTTGGATGCTACAGAGATGGCATCAGAGCAACAAGGTGAGACCTTACACAAGGAAAATTGTAGAAATATAAATTTAAAACTAGAGTTTGTATAACCTTAAGTAGAATATACTAATATAAGTCATAACCTAAATCATATAATTTTCGAGCACGAAAATTCTTTGAAGGGGTGGTATATGTGACATCATGATCTCCTACCCAAGTTAAAACTCCTTATTTAGATCTATTCATAAAAACAAGATTATTTGAGAAAGTTTTTGTAAAAATCAATTTTACTATTAAAATAATCTATAATGATTTATTTAGAAGCTTTTTTATATTGAAAATATAATTTCAGTACACTTTGTAAATTTTGAAAAATAACATTTTGGTGGGTAAGCATGCAAACCGGTAGTTTGGAGGAAAGAAGGTTTCTTATAGAGACAAGCATGTAGCTGGGTAGAAAGTAGATAGCTTGAGAAAACACACTACTTGGTAAACAAAGTAGCTTAGTGTCATGCTTATCTCTTAAGCACCTAACACATCCTAATGTTTGACACATATCCTACCATGTGTCAACTAATCCTTGATAGATATATTAAGATGACACATATGCATCCATGTGTCATATAGCCACGAATTTATATCACTTAATATGACACATACACATCTATTTGTCACTTAACTAAAAATCATCTCTCTTTTGATGACACACATATACCCATGTGTCATCCATATACTTTTTTCAATTAGGACAATGATACCCGCCACCATTCCTATAAAAGGAGCCCTCATACACCCCACCATCATCATAAATTCTCTCCTCTTTAACCCAAAGCAAAGGTTGACGTCCCTTCATCCTCCTTCCCCATCTACTTCACCATAAACCTCCAATAACCCTACAGATGAGCAAAGCACTCTGTCTTTCTCTATGTTGGTGAATGGAACCACCTACCAACCGACCCTCTCTCTATAGAAACCTACTACCTCCCTCATCCACAATAGTAAGAGAAGCCAAATACTATATATTCCAAAACTATCATTAAGTTTTAAACCATCCCTCTTCTATTCTAGTCAGAGAAATCATAGAAGTTGTTTCAGCTGGGAACCAAGATCGATGTGATGGAAAATGTGATAGAATGTTGCCCAAATATATCACAATTGGATATATTTAATGATGTTAATGATGTCTTGTTGATTTATGTATCAAGTACATATAGAGGTATGGTTATGGTTGTTTTCACTCTTGACATAATGTCTTAGGTCACCACTAATGAAAAGTAGGGTTTAGTATGGTCCTCACTCCTTGCAATATTCTCTTATCTAAGAATCAATGGAAACTATGATTTTGTATGGTCTTCAATTCTTGACATAATCTCTTATATGTCCACTAATGAAATGTAGGGTTTATTATGATTTGATTTAGTTAATTATAATCTTCACTCCTTACCATAATTCCTGATATCAACATCCATAAAAAGTATGGTTTAAGATTGTTTAGAATGGTATTGAATTATTATGATGATCAATGATATCAACATCAATGAAAATCATGATTTAGGTGGTTTCATATATGCTTTTTGGAATAGATAAATGATATACTATTTAAAACTATTTTATTAATAAATATCAATGGACTTGCTTTCCATACCCTAAGATTTTACATCAAGTTAGGATCATATATGATAGTTAAGCATGCCTTTGTACATTCTAGTTTTGTTCTCATTTTATTTACCTTATTTCTCCCTATTATTTGAGTCATGTGATATTATTGGAAAGTGGAATTACATTAGACATTTCAAAGGTGACTAGAAGATTGTTTCACTGATGTATGTAGCCAGTAAAGAGGAAAGGTTATTTAATTGGTTCTGTGTTTGTATGGGGGGACTCCCTAACCTCTTACATGGTCTTGGACATAGGTTTGTCAGATTCAATTCCACAATCCCAAAAGTTTACATTTTAGGTGTCATAGTAAAATAGTCAACTAATGATTCATTTATTAATGGATAGATTTTAACCTCATTTACTTTTACTAGCCATCATATTGAGTTTTATATCTTTGATGATGTCACTTTAATTCTAAATCTTAAATTGGGAGATGTGTTGGTAACATAGTCATCATGTCTTAGTCGGGGATTGATACATTTGGGATCTGAATCTAAGTCCTTTAGAGTCAGGTGGATGAGTATAATGTTGTATCATTCTTAGACCCACACTTGGGTTGGTCATGTAGAGTCAGGCATGATCATGTTAGTAATGGGGAATAATATCTTGCAAAGATTAAGCATGCTAACTAATGTTATTCCAAGTAGCATTTTGTGAAAGGATCACCATCTTTTGGTCTTGGAAAGGCGACCGGTGGTTGCATATGGTGATATGATTCATTGTGTTTAGTAGTGTGCACGAGTGGCTGGGGGTTTTCTAGGGTACTTACTGGTGGTTTGGTAACCCTAATTGCCTAAAGTCTTGATTAAGCAAGTTTTTGTGATTGCATGCCAGTTGCCTAAGGTGAATTGACACATTCTCTAAGAGTTGTAGTTAAAGTCGATTATGGAATAAGGTCTCCCACTTTACAAAGATTATTTGATAAAAACCTATTTATTCTCCTCGGTATTTGTCTAACATTTTCATAGAGTTGTCATATGATCAAATGCTTTATGAATATCTCCACATACACATTCTTTACACATCATGTTAAAATACCAATATCGTCTATATATTGACTTCACACTAGTATGGACATTTGATGCTTTAGTTATTTGAGTAATACATCAAGAATGTATTTATGTTAATTGTAAGTTGTTGCTAATCTCTATTTTCCATACTTAGACATTTGTCTAGCCCATATTCTCCCACTTGGGCTGTAACATATTTGTCCATGTTGTAGATTATAATTTTTGTAGGACCTTTCCTTGTGGAAGACTTATCTTGAAAAGATCATCAAGGGCGTCAAGAACCAAAGACTAATCAAGCTTAATTTTCAAACTCATGTATCATTTATAATTGATGTAGGAGATAATGTAAAAATATCTTTTGTAAGGGTGTACTATTTTGAAATGAAATATTTCGTATCTCACTCTTATGCCTTGATTATTGGTGCCATATTAAAGGCTCAATTTCAACTATTTGATTTTCAAAGGAAGAAATCAGGTGGTTGAATAAGGGATGTTACAAGATGCTTTTGTCATATTGCTCAACAAAAAAGATATGTATTTCTCTATCGATTCAATAACCAAAAGAATCTTGATAACCATGATATGGATTCTAGAAATGCATTTCTCATTTATGCTCTCTAGATGACAATGCTATAACTATTCAATGTTCGAGTTATTATGTCATTCAATATAGATTTCATACACATTTGTCTCATATAGTTTATAAGACATAGGAAATTACATATAAGATCTCATATTTTAAAATCAAACATGAATTTATTCTTGTCCATATAATATATATGATATATTCATTAATGGTAATTATATAATAGCAATTCATTAATTCTATTAAATGCCCAAGAATGACAACTTCCAACTATAGTAGCAACAACTCTTACTTGGAATAGTTCTAAGTTGATTCTTATTGGGTCCTGAATTGGAGATCTCTATCTCTTTCTTCTTCCTTTGTTCCTTTCAAAGAAAAGGACTAATTCCTCTTGCACTTACCCTTCTCCTTATCTTGAGTGCTGAAGACATGGACTTTCGCTTAGCCTCAGAATAATTCTTGGCGTTGACTTTACCCTTGGACTCACTTCTGCTGATCACCATCATGGATTTATCCTCCTTCACTCTTGCTTTAGCATCAAATTCCAAGTAGTTATGACGGTGGCTTAGCCAAGTTAGTCAAGTAGTAACACTTGATAAACTGGTTGTATATGATTCAAATAATGTTTGTAAAATGATATCCGTGGTCAACTCTTGATCTAAAAGAAATCCTAGTCTTTACACATGCCCAATCATTTGAGCACATGAGCTCTACTAGATCTCCCTTTGTCAAATTGCACTCAAAAAGCACTTTGAAGACATTATACCTTTGTATCTTTACATTATTCTTAAGATGTGTCACCATCTCGAGAATGTTCATGTTTACATGTTGTTCATGCAACTCATAGTTTGTACAACAAAGCATAAGGTTCTCAAATGTATATGGCATCATAGTCATGCTTCCTATAAGTATCCATTTTATTCATAGGCGCATTAGGAGTGGGTTTCTCTAGCACTGGTGTTTCAAGGACATAAAGCTTTTGTAGCATCCCAAATTTTCAATGACAATTTAAGCATAAAAATGAGGTTTTACTTAAAAAAAATAGTTTAGGGCCCTAATGCAAAATACCGTGAAATGAAATTTCATGGAGAGTTATAAAGTGCGAAGAAAAATCGTGACTCTAAATTCCTTTCCCCTTCATATGCACATTATGAATTTCAATTAATTAAAATGTGATGTACCATTAGTTTCCCTTTTCCCATTTTCTCTCTCCTACAATTCATGATTCTTAGAGTACATAAAAGAACAATATAAGAGATTTGAAGTTCAAAAATGATATAATTAGTTAGAAATAGGTAATTACCTCATTTTTAACTCAATGAATATAAATTAAGGGAACCATGTATCACATAACACCTTTTAGTTTATTAAAATAATGTAGAATGTCATTAATGGTAACTATGGGTTAAACATATGCAAAATGTAAATATAAGTGCATATCAAGAATGTAAATTCATTGGACATGTGGTCCAAATATGGGTGCATTGTTACTATGTTTGACCCTCCAAAATAATTTAGGAACATTTGAATGCACTTTAATAGGAAAACTATGCATATATGCATTTAATGCATTGTTTCCCTATGTCTCAAATCAATTCATTTTGTCACACATTTCTTTCCCTCTTAGATGATCATCCAATGCCATTATTTAATATTTTTCTGATGTGACATCTATAAAAGCATAAATTACCTATGTTTTATTCGTAGTTTGAGCCCAATAATAGGTGTTCTCTGTTCCAATTCATATCCAAATCCTCTCTCATCAATTTTGTAAAAAAATTTCTCTTGTGTCTTCATCTATCTCCCCTAAATTCAATGAACCCTCATTCACCCTTTCTCGTGGACTATACAAGAAATGCCTAAATGAGGTTTTCTCCCTCTTTCTACCACCATTTTCAGACGCCACCCAAGAACTCCTCTCACCCATTTAATGATTCCAACAAATCCACCAACACTTAGGCTATTCTCCTCCACCCTCAATTGGACAACAAAAACCCCATGAATCAGTGACCTTCTCCACTTGTTTTTTGGTGATGACCTTCTCGCTGTCCACAATGTTATCGTGGGTAAAATTGAAAGGAAAGTAAGCATGTACTTTTTTTTTGACTTTCCTTTCATCTTTCGCATTGACCTTGCGATGGCCCAAGCCATTGTATCCTATAGAACTCAGATGAGGACCCCACTGACATTCATGGGTATGATCCTCTAATAGCCCTTGAATCACGAGAACACTCACTATGTCATCCCCTTGACTCCAAAATGCATATGAGGCTTTCTTTGTGGTCTTGGCTCTGTGTTTGTAGTGTTTCCCTCACCTATTCTTCCAGCATTGGTTGGTCATCACCATGGCCTAGTTCTCAAGCACTTGGGCATCAAAGAAATTCCTTTTTTGGCTCACCCACTTTATGTCAATGTCAGAAAGTGGTTGGAGGTCTTGACATCCCACAATTGATCAACTTTTTGTGAGCCTTTTTCAAAGGGAGCACCTCCAGTTGCTGTAATGTCTGCCACGGAAATAGAGAACAACAAAAATGGTGAAAATACCAGGATGCCCTCGACATATTGATCAACCATTTAATATTTCAAGGAAAGCCCTTGAAGACCCCTTGAGGTTCATAATTCAGGAGCATATAAAAACTAATTCAATCCCATTTATCTTAACATTCACTTTAACATTAAAAAGATCCTTGAACTTTAACATGACGAGATTTCTCCCCGTGAATCATAATGGGATTTCTCCCCTTGAATAATAATGGGATTTCTTCCTTATAAACCATAATGGGGTTTCCCCTTCTGGAGCATGATTCATTAACCTTAATTCAGAATGAATAATCATAACAAGGGCTTTACCATAAACTATAAGTAATTAATCAATCAAACAATGATAAGTATACATGATCTCTTCTTTAGGAAAGCATTTCATAAATCATGAAGCATACTAAAGAGCATAATCATTAATAACATGCATTCAAACAAATTAATTTTGATAAACATGCATGACCCACTTACCTAGAGTAGGTCACCTTAAGGTCAAGTCCCTCACTTGATTGAGCCTCTAGATTACACCTACAATTTGATTATAATCATAAAGTGTATATGAATTCATAGTCATGAGAACCCTAAATTCGTTCATTGAATTATTGAAGGGCTTGAAGGTGTAAAACATTGTTTGAAAATAGGTTAGATCAATAGAAAATCGAAAGAACTTTAAAACAAATATTTTTCCATCATTTTTAGAGATCATATGCAAAATTTTGATTTTTGCAGTATGGACCAATCAAAGTTTAGCAAAATTTATTATGACATCAATTAAATTCAAAATTAAGTCGATGTAAGTGGAAGGGCAAAGGACTGAGAAGACTATGGTGAGCATTACATTTCATCAAACATTTGGGGGCCAGATCGACATTTAGCTATAAATCTTTATTTGTGGCTATGTATCAATCTTGTGCGTCGAAGGGCTATGTCAAGTTATTTTATGTCAATTTTCCTAATGTCAAGATTATATTTGTTTTTATGTCATATAAAGTGCCAAATCCCGCTTACTGATGTGATGTTTGTTTTGCATGGATGGGGATGAGATGTCCGCAAGACTTTGAGCAAGTGAAGAATAAAAAGGAAAAATCAAGACTAGGATATCTTGAAGCTTTGCCTGATAGGGTGCCATTTACCAAACCCATTTAGAGATCGAGATGTCATGTATATCATATTTAGCCATGCCGCCAAGTAATCTAGGTTTCATATATGAGTATTATGTAGTCAAGAACTATGTATGAATCAATTTTAAATCAATGCAAGTGTTTCATTTACTTTAATTGCATGATTAGCATATTGTGAAACCTACATTGAGTAGAAATGCTTCCTTTCATGTGATATGAAATATTACTTATCTCACTCTTATGCTTTGATTCTTGGTGCCATATTAATGGCTCAGTTTTGGCTATTTGATTTTCTAAGGAAGAAAATCAGCTGGTTGAATCTTGGATGCTATAGAGATGGCATCAGAGCAACAAGGTGAGACCTTACATAAGGAAAATTGTAGAAATATAAATGTAAAACTAGAGTTTGTATAAACTTAAGTAGAATATACTAAGATAAGTCATAACCTAAATCTTATAATTTTCGAGCACGAAAATTCTTTGAAGGGGTGGTATATGTGACATCCTGATCTCCTGCCCAAGTTAAAACTCCTTATTTAGAGCTATTCATAAAAACAAGCTTATTTGAGAAAGTTTTTGTAAAAATCAATTTTACTATTAAAATAATCTATAATGATTTATTTAGAAGCTTTTATATATTGAAAATATAATTTCAGTACACTTTGTAAATTTTTGAAAAATAACATTTTGGTGGGTAAGCATGCAAGCCGGTAGTTTGGTGGAAAGAAGGTTGCTTATAGAGGCAAGCATGTAGCTGGGTAGAAAGTAGATAGCTTGAGAAAACACACTACTTGGTAAACAAAGTAGCTTAGTGTCATGCTTATCTCTTAAGCACCTAACACATCCTAATGTTTGACACATATCCTACCATGTGTCAACTAATCCTTGATAGATATATTAAGATTACACATATGCATCCATGTGTCATATAGCCACGAATTTATCTCTCTTAAGATGACACATACACGTCTATTTGTCAATTAACTAAAAATCATCTCTCTTTTGATGACAGACATATACCCATGTGTCATCCATATACTTTTTTCAATTTGGACCATGCTACCCTCCACCATTCCTATAAACGGAGCCCTCATACACCCCACCATCATCATAAATTCTCTCCTCTTAATCCCAAAGCAAAGGTTGGCATCCCTTCATCCTCCTTCCCCATATAATTCACCATAAACCGCCAATAACCCTACAGATGAGCAAAACACTCTTTCTTTCTCTATGTTGGTGAATGGAACCACCTACCAACCGACCCTCTCTCTATAGAAACCTACTACCTCCCTCCTCCACAATAGTAAGAGAAGCCGAATACTATATATTCCAAAACTATCATTAAGTTTTAAACCATCCCTCTTCTACTCTAGTCAGAGAAATCATAGAAGTTGTTTCGGCTGGGAACCAAGATCAATGTGATGGAAAATGTTATAGAATGTTGCCCAAATATATCACAATTGGATATATTTAATGATGTTAATGATGTCTTGTTGATTTATGTATCAAGTACATATAGAGGTATGGTTTTGGTTGTTTTCACTCTTGACATAATGTCTTAGGTCACCACTAATGAAAAGTAGGGTTTAGTATGGTCCGCACTCCTTGCAATATTCTCTTATCTAAGAATCAATGTAAACTATGATTTTTTATGGTCTTCAATTCTTGACATAATCTCTTATATGACCACTAATGAAAAGTAGGATTTATTATGATTTTATTTAGTTAGTTATAATCTTCACTCCTTATCATAATTCCTGATATAAACATCCATAAAAAGTATGGTTTAAGATTGTTTAGAATGGTATTGAATTATAATGATGATCAATGATATCAACATCAATGACAATCATGATTTAGATGCTTTCGTATATGGTTTTTGGAATAGATAAATGATATACTGTTTAAAACTATTTTATTAATAAATATCAATGGACTTGCTTTCCATACCCTAAGATTTTACATCAAGTTAGGATCCTATATGATAGTTAAGCATGCCTTTGTACAATCTAGTTTTGTTCTCATTTGATTTACCTTATTTCTCCCTATTATTTGATTCATGTGATATTATTGGAAAGTGGTATTACATTAGACATTTCAAAGGTGACTAGAAGATTGTTTCACTGATGTATGTAGCCAGTAAAGAGGAAAGGTTATTAAATTGGTTCTGTGTTTGTATGGAGGGGACTCCCTAACCTCTTACATGCTCTTGGACATAGGTTTGTCAGATTCAATTCCACAATCCCAAAAGTTTACATTTTAGGTGTCATAGTAAAATAGTCAACTAATGATTCCTTTATTAATGGATAGATTTTAACCTCATTTACTTTTACTAGCCATCATATTGAGTTTTATATCTTTGATGATGTCACTTTAATTCTAAACCTTAAATTGGGAGATGTGTTGGTAACAGAGTCATCATATCTTAGCCGGGGATTGATACATTTGGGATCTGAATCTAATTCCTTTAGAGTCAGGTGGATGAGTATAATGTTGTATCATTCTTAGACCCACACTTGGGTTGGTCATGTAGAGTCAGGCATGATCATGTTAGTAATGGGGAATAATATCTTGCAAAGATTAAGCATGCTAACTAATGTTACTCTAAGTGGCATTTTGTGCAAGGAACACCATATTTTGGTCTTGGAAAGGCGACCGATGGTTGCATGTGGTGATATGATTCATTGTGTTTAGTAGTGTGCACGAGTGGCTGGGGGTTTGCTAGGGTACTTATTGGTGGTTTGGTAACCCTAATTGCCTAAAGTCTTGATTAAGCAAGTTTTTGTGATTGCATGCTAGTTGCCCAAGGTGAATTGACACATTCTCTAAGAGTTGTACTTAAACTCGTTTATGGAATAAGGTCTCCCACTTTACAAAGATTATTTGATAAAAACCTATTTATTCTCCTCGGTATTGGTCTAACATTTTCATAGAGTTGTCATATGATCAAATGCTTTATGAATATCTCCACATACACATTCTTTACACATCATGTTAAAATACCAATATCGTCTATATATTGACTTCACACTATTATGGACATTTGATGCTTTAGTTATTTGAGTAATACATCAAGAATGTAATTATGTTAATTGTATGTTGTTGCTAATCTCTATTTTCCATACTTAGACATTTGTGTAGCCCATATTCTCCCACTTGGGCTGTAACATATTTGTCCATGTTGTAGATTATAATTTTTGTACGACCTTTACTTGTGGAAGACTCATCTTGAAAAGATCATCAAGGGCGTCAAGAACCAAAGACTAATCAAGCTTAATTTTTAAACTCATGTATCATTTATAATTCATGTAGGAGATAATGTAAAAATATCTTTTGTAAGGGTGTACTATTTTGAAATGAAATATTTCATATCTCACTCTTATGCCTTGATTATTGGTGCCATATTAAAGGCTCAATTTCAACTATTTGATTTTCAAAGGAAGAAATCAGGTGGTTGAATTAGGGATGTTACAAGATGCTTTTGTCATATTGCTCAACAAAAAAGATATGTATTTCTCTATCGATTCAATAACCAAAAGAATCTTGATAACCATGATATGGATTCTAGAAATGCATTTCTCATTTATGCTCTCTAGATGACAATGCTATAACTATTCAATGTTCGAGTTATTATGTCATTCAATATAGATATCATCCACATTTGTCTCATATAGTTTATAAGACATAGGACATTCCATATAAGATCTCATATTTTAAAATCAAACATGAATTTATTCTTGTCCATATAATATACATGATATATTCATTAATGGTAATTATATAATAGCAATTCATTAATTCTATTATATGCCCAAGAATGACAACTTCCAACTATAGTAGCAACAACTCTTACTTGGAATAGTTCTAAGTTGATTCTTATTGGGTCCTGAATTGGAGATCTCTATCTCTTTCTTCTTCCTTTGTTCCTTTCAATGAAAAGGACTAATTCCTCTTGCACTTACCCTTCTCCTTATCTTGAGTGCTGAAGACATGGACTTTAGCTTAGCCTCAGAATAATTTTTGGCGTTGACTTTACCCTTGAACTCACTTCTACTGATCACCATCATGGATTTCTCCTCCTTCACTCTTGCTTTAGCATCAAATTCCAAGTAGTTATGAAGGTGGCTTAGCCAAGTTACTCAAGTAGTAACACTTGATAAACTAGTTGTATATGATTCAAATAATGTTTGTAAAATGATATTCGTGGTCAACTCTTGATCTAAAAGAAATCCTAGTATTTACACATGCCCAATCATTTGAGCACATGAGCTCTACTAGATCTCCCTTTGTCAAATTGCACTCAAAAAGCACTTTGAAGACATTATACCTTTCTATCTTTACATTATTATTAAGATGTGTTACCATCTCGAGAATGTTCATGTTTACATGTTGTTCATGCAACTCATAGTTTGTACAACAAAGGATAAGGTTCTCAAATGTCTATGGCATCATAGTCATGCTTCCTATAAGTATCCATTTTATTCATAGGAGCATTAGGAGTGGGTTCCTCTAGCACTGGTGTTTCAAGGAAATAAAGCTTTTGTAGCATCACAAATTTTCAATAACAATTTAAGCATAAAAATGAGGTTTTACTTTAAAAAAATAGTTTAGGGCCCTAATGCAAAATACCGTGAAATGAAATTTCATGGAGAGTTATAAAGTGAGAAGAAAAAACATGACATTAAACTCCTTTCCCCTTTCATATGCACATTATGAATTTCAATTAATTAAAATGTGATGTACCATTAGTTTCCCTTTTCCCATTTTCTCTCTCCTACAATTCATGATTCTTAGAGGACATAAAAGAACAATATAAGAGATTTGAAGTTCAAAAATGATATAATTAGTTAGAAATAGGTAATTACCTCATTTTTAACTCAATGAATATAAATTAAGGGAACCATGTATCACATAACACCTTTTAGTTTATTAAAATAATGTAGAATGACATTAATGGAAATTATGGGTTAAACATATGCAAAATGTAAATATAAGTGCATATCAAGAATGTAAATTCATTGGACATGTGGTCCAAATATGGGTGCATTGTTACTATGTTTGACCCTTTAAAATAATTTAGGAACATTTGAATACAGTTTAATAGGAAAACTATGCATATATGCATTGTTTCCCTAAGTCTCAAATCAATTTATTTTTTCACACATTTCTTTCCCTCTTAGATGATCATCCAATGCCATTATTTAATATTTTTCTGATGTGACATCTATAAAAGCATAAATTTTCTATGTTTTATTCGTAGTCTGAGCCCAATAATAGGTGTTCTCTGTTCCAATTCATATCCAGATCCTCTCTCATAAATTTTGTAAAATTATTTCTCTTGTGTCTTCATCTATCTCCCCTGAATTCAATGAACCCTCATTCACCCTTTCTCGTGGACTATACAAGAAATGCCTAAATGAGGGTTTCTCCCTCTTTCTACCACCATTTTCAGCCGCCACCCAAGAACTCCTCTCACCCATTTAAAGATTCCAACAAATCCACCAGCACTTAGGCTATTCTCCTCCACCCTCAATTGGACAACCAAAACTTAATGAATCAGTGACACTCTCCACTTGTTTTTTGGTGATGACCTTCTCCTCACTGTCCACAATGTTATCGTGGGTAATATTGAAAGGAAAGTAAGCATGTACTTTTTTTGACTTTCCTTTCAGCTTTCCCATTAACCTTGCGATGGCCCAAGCCATTATATCCTATAGAACTCAGATGAGGACCTCACTGACATTCATGGATATGATCCTCTAATAGCCCCTGAATCACGAGAACACTCACTATGTCATCCCCTTGACTCCAAAATACATTTGAGGCTTTCTTTGTGGTCTTGGCTCTGTGTTTGTAGTGTTTCCCTCACCTATTCTTCCACCATTGGTTGGTCATCACCATGGCCTAGTTCTCAAGCACTTGGGCATCAAAGAAATTCCTTTTTTGGCTCACCCACTTTGTCTCAATGTCAGAAAGTTGTTGGAGGTCTTGACATCCCACAATTGATCACCTTTTTATGAGCCTTAATCAGAGGGAGCACCTCTAGTTGCCGTAACGTCTGCCATGGAAATAGAGAACAACAAAAATGGTGAAAATACCAGGATGCCCTCAACATATTGATCAACCATTTAATATTTCAAGGAAAGCCCTTGAAGACCCCTTGAGGTTCATAATTCAGGAGCATATAAAAACTAATTCAATGCCATTTATCTTAACATTCACTTTAACATTAAAAAGATCCTTGAACTTTAACATGATGAGATTTCTCCCCTTGAATAATAATGGGATTTGTTCCTTATAAACCATAATGGGGTTTCCCATTCTGGAGCATGATTCATTAACCTTAATTCAGAATGAATAATCATAACAAGGGTTTTACCATAAACTATAAGTAATTAATCAATCAAACAATGATAAGTATACATGATATCTTCTTTGGGAAAGCATTTCATAAATCATGAAGCATACTAAACAACATAATCATTAATAACATGCATTAAAACAAATTAATTTCGATAAACATGCATGACCCACTTACCTAGAGTAGGTCACCTTAAGGTCAAGTCCCTCACTTGATTGAGCCTCTAGACACCTACAATTTGATTATAATCATAAAGTGTATATGAATTCATAGTCATGAGAACCCTAAATTCGTTCATTGAATTATTTAAGGGCTTGAAGGTGTAAAACATTGTTTGAAAATAGGTTAGATCAATAGAAAATCTAAAGAACTTTAAAACAAATATGTTTCCATCATTTTTAGAGATCATATGCAAAAGTTATGATTTTTGCAGTATGTACCTATCAAAGTTTAACAAAATTTATTATGACATCTATTAAATTCAAAATTAAGTCGATGTAAGTGAAAGGGCAAAGGACTGAGAAGACTATGGTGAGCATTACATTGCATCAAACATTTGGGGGCCAAATCAATATTTAGCTATAAAGCTTTATTGTGGCTGATGCATCGATCTTGTGTGTCGAAGGGCTATGTCAAGTTATTTTATGTCAATTTTACTAATGTCAAGATTATATTTGTTTTTATGTCATATAAAGTGCCAAATCCCGCTTACTGATGTGATGTTTGTTTTGCATGGATGGGGATGAGATGTCCGCAAGACTTTGAGCAAGTGAATAATAAAAAGGAAAAATCAAGACTAGGATATCTTGAAGCTTTGCCTGATAGGGTGCCATTTACCAAGCCCATTTGGAGATCGAGATGTCATGTATATCATATTTAGCCATGCCGCCAAGTAAACTAGGTTTCATATATGAGTATTATGTAGTCAAGAACTATGTATGAATCAATTTTAAATCAATACAAGTGGTTCATTTACTTTAATTGCATGATTAGCATATTGTGAAACCTACATTGAGTAGAAATGCTTCCTTTCATGTGATATGAAAAGTGGGTGTTACATTATGGTATTAAAGCAATTTTGGTAAATGGCCACTAGGCAGAGATGATTCTCATAGTCATCTAGGATGAATATGTGAGATTAGGGTTTAGAAATGGAATTCCCAAGGGAAGATACTATGACCTAGAATGACAAGTGTTTTCACCTTAGATAGGATAGGAAGGCCAAAGATAGATGTTTACCTAGTTTAGATGTCAAGTATTAACCTAAACCTAGATAATTATAGAGCTTCTTCATTCTCAAAGGCTATGGCCATACGATTGAGAATTGAAGAGGGATTTCTTAAGCATTGGAACTTTTGATGCAATTCCCCTTTCTTACTAATACATGTGGTATGGGACACATGTATGAGTAGGTTAGGGAGAAGTAGCATGCTAGGATCCCACATCTTTATGTATGTTCCTGATCAACACATATCTAGGAATGTGGTAGGAACCTAAAGACACAAGGTTTGATAGTTGTATACACCTAATGTTAGAAAATTCATGACAAGGTTGTGTTGGATGCCATAAATATAGTTATGAAAACCCTAAGTATAGAAGATAAGGAGTAAATATATAATTATTTAATGCTGACATAGATATTTTGGAATTTAAATGTCATTACCCTTTTCATGAACATTTTTGAATCAACATGAACCTTTTTGAAATATATTTCTTTTCAGGAAAATTTTAGTGTGTTAGCTACCAATAAATGAAGAAACCCTAAGGTGGGTAGTACCCTAGAAAATTTTGAGGATGAAATTCATTTAAGGTGGGTAGAATTGTAACATACCAAATTTTCAGTGATAATTTAAGAATTAGAATGAACTTTTATGTAAATAAAAATAATTGAGGGCCTTAATGCAAAAGACCATTAAATGAAATTTCATGGCGATTAATAAAGTGACAAGAACGAAATATGACTCTGAATACTTTTCCCCTTTCATTTGTGCATTATCAATTTCAATTAATTCAAAGATGATGTACCATTAGTTTCCCTCTTTCCATTTTCTCTCTCCTACCATTTGTGATGCTTAAAAGACATATAAGAGCAATATAAGAGATTTGAAGTTCAAAAATTATATAATTTGTGAGTAATAAGCTATTACCTTGTTTTTAACTCAAGGAAATATATTAAGGGAAAAATGTGTCACATAACACCTTTTAATGTATTAAAATTAGATAGAATGAAATTATTAGTTAAACATGTGCAACATGTAAAACTAAGGGAATAAAAAGAATATATACAACTTATTTGATAGGTGGTCCAAATTTGGGTTCATTTCAACTATGTTTGACAATCCAAATCAATTAGGGAACATTTGAATATGGTTTAATAGGAAAATTATGCATATATGCATTTAATACACCGTTTCCCTATAGTCCCATGTCATTTTATTCTGTCACACATTATTTTCCTTCTTACGTACTCATTCAACGACTAATATTTAAGATTGTTCCGATCTAACGGCTATAACATCATCAACTACCTCGGTTTTCTTCACGGTCTGAGCATAGTAACATGTGTTTTCCGTTCCAATTCATATGTAGGTCGTTTCTTGTTGATTTCATGAAATTATTTTTCCTATGTATTTATCTCTCCCCCTGAAATTCAATAAGCCCTTGCACATCCTTTCTCATGAACTATACAAGAAATGCTAAAAAGTGGTTTTCACCCTCTCTCTGCCACTAGTTGCATCCAACATCTAAGAACTCCTCTTTCCCATTTAGTGACTCCAACAGATCTGCCATCCCTTAGGATATTTTCCTCCCTCCTTAATTGGACCACCAGAACCCCAATACTACCTAACCTTCTCCACTTTTTTTCCAGTGACCGACTTCTCCCTGATGTCCATAATGTCACTATGGGTGCAATTGAAAGTCAAGTAAACATGTACTAGCTTCTGACTTTCTTTTCATCTGTCCCGTTCACCATGTGTTGGCCCAAGTTGTTGTATCCTATAGACCTTAGATGAGGATCTTGTTGGCATTCATGGATGTGATCCTCCAGTAGCCCCTGAATCACAGGAACACTCCCGACTTCATCCCCTTGACTCCAAAATCCTTTTTTTGGATTTTTTTAATGGTCTTGGCACCGTGTATTTAGTTTTTCCCTCACGTGCTCTTCCAATCGTGGCTGGACATTGCATGTTCTTGAACTCTCTGATGAAGGAACACTCACTTTGTCTCAATATCAGAAAGTGGTTGGAGATCTCTACATCCCGTGATTGATCACCCTTTTGTGAGCCTTGATCAGAGGTAGCACATCTAGTTGTCGTGACTTGTGTTGTGGCAATAGAGAAGATCACCAATGGTGATATTACCAGGATGTCCCTGCCATCATGATCAACCAGTTAATATCATGGGCATTTTATCCATTTGACGCACAAGTTTGATGCATCAGCCGTGAACCAAGATTTATAGGTAAATGCCAATTTTGCCCCCAAATGTTTGATTCAATGTTACACTCACCATAGTCTTCTCGATCATTTCCCCTTTCATTTACATCAGCTTTATTTTGAATTTTACAAATGTCACAATAAAGTTTCTTGAACTCTGATTGGTCCATATTGCAAAAATCATAACTTTTGCATATGAACTCAGAAAATGATGGAAAAATATTTGTTGGAAAGATCTTTTGATTTTATATTGATCTGGTCTATTTTCAAATGATTTTTACACATTAAAGTCTTTCAATAATTCAATGAACGGAATTAGGGTTTCAACACTATGAGTTCATATTTACTTTATCATATTTATCAAATTATAGGTGACTAGAGGGTCGATAAAGTGATGGGACATGACCTTAAGGTGACCTACTCAGCATAGGAGGGCCATGCATGTTTGGTACACGTAATTTGGTTCAATGAATGTTATTTATAATTATGAACTTTAGTATTCTTCGTGAATTATCAAATGTTTTCCCAAAGAAGACATCATGTATACTTATCATTGTTTGATTGATTGATAACATATAGTCTATGGTAAAACACTTATTGTGATTATTGATTCTAAATCAAGGTTAATGAATCATGCTCAAGAAGGGGAACCCAATTATGTTGTATGAGGGAGAAATCCCATTATGATTCAAGGTGAGAAATCCCATCATGCTAAGGTTCAAGGATCTTGTTTATGTTAATTTTAATGTTAATGTTAATGTTAATGTTAATGTTAATGTTAATGTAAATGTTAATGTTAATTTTAATGTTAATGTTAATGTTAATGTTAATATTAATGTTAATGTTAATGACAAAGTCAATGTTAAGATAAATGAAATCAAATTAGTTTTTATATGCTCACAGATCATGGACATCAAGGGGTTGTCAACGGTTTTCCTAGCATCAAGGGATTTCCTATCAATTGTGTGCTCCTAGGTGGGCATTATAGAAGGATGCATATACTTATTGTTCAATTCTTCATGTCATTAATGAATCATGTTTGCTTAAGAAAATCCATGTTCAAGTTTATGTCAAGTTATTTCATGTCAATTTTACTCATGTCAACATTATATATATATTTATTTCATATAAAGTGCCAAATATCGCTTACTAATGTGATTTTTGTTTTGCATGGATGGGGATGAGATGCTTGCAGTACGAGGAGCAAGTGAAGGATAAAAAGGAAAAATCAAAACTAGGAGAACTTCATGCTTTGCCTGGTATGGTGCCATTTACCAAAATGATCCAGAGATTTGGATGTCATGTATATCATGTTTAGCCATGTCACCAAGTAAACAAGATTTCATAAATGAGCATTATGTAGTCAAGAACTATGTATGAATAAATTTTAAATCAATACAAATGTTTTATTTACTTTATTTTCATGGTAAGCATATTGTGACAACCACATTGAGTTGAAATGCTTATACTCATGTGATATGAATATTGGGGTGTTACAACTTTTTCTGGCTAGTGAGAACATTTCTAAAATTTCTTAACCATTTGTGGAACTTTATCCTATTGTGTCCTTTCACAAGGACTGATTGTAATGTTAACATTGTTGTATTTGTCATTAGATTCTACAAAGAATTATTGCAAAATTTCAAAACATTTTTGATTAGTTTGATTTGATAAGCTAATGATTTTGATTAAGATTTTAATTAATTATCGATCCCACTATTTTGTTTAAATTAATAACCCTCTTGTATCGATTTTGAAAAATGTAGCATAAAGTATTCCACTTAGCCAAGATCCAAACCAATTCAACTATTATGTGGCCAATGCTAGTGTCCATATTGAATTATTGAGGTAGGCAACATTTTCCAATTGTATCATATGCAATTCTTGGATAGATGATTTCTGCAACTCCATTCCATGATCATTTGAATGCCTCTGGTGCGTAATCCCATTTAGAATCACTAGTTAAGCTGACACAAAAGCTAAGACGATAGAAATGCACGCTTCTTAGGCAGAACCTACATGTCTACCATCACACTTCCACGAGATGGATGACACAAAACACTTGGGCATCACCCAAGCTTGGTCAATCAAGCTTTTCATGTGTGTTGCTTATGAAAATCATCTAAGAGTTAATATTTAGATTAAGCAATTTATATATAAATACATATACATATCCAATCACCACATACTTTTCATACGTATTGTATATATTCTATAACTAAAAAAGAGAACCTGCAATAATTAAAACACAGTAGTTATGGTTAAGCCATACTAATGTAATTCCTTGGAGCCACTAGGAATTTCTATCACCTAAGGTCCACATCATATGCAACCTGTTGTTGATGAAGATTTGTTCTTGAACCAATCTAGGTTAATATGCTCAACTCTTGTACCGGTCGGCTCACCTCTTGGTTGCTCGATTGGTCTCCCAAAGCGGTCATCTAATTCTCAGGTCCAAGTGGCATATGGACACCTTCAATTGATCGGTTGGGCCACCATTCGATCAATTCATCCTCCTGTCATTGGGCCACCTCTATCCTCCAATCGATCAGTTTGTCTCATGAGCTGGTTGGTTTGCCATTGTGCAGATCACCATCTCATGTCGAAACATTAAACAAAACAATGGTATTTCTTATTACATTATAAAAGGGAAACCTCAAGTTACATTCGAGGGGAAATTGGAAGAAGTGAATTAATTTGCATTTGCAAGGAAGAGAGAGGCATGATACACAGAATGAGTAAAAATGGGAATAAATAACCACAACCATGCACACATGCACAATCAAGACTTATTTTAATGTGATGCATGTGAATCTTATATATATATATATATATATATATATATATAAAGTTTTTGGAGTGTATATGGTAATTAACTAGTTAATAATTGCATCATATGCAATAAAAATAAATAACGATCATATTAATTTAAATCCCAGATACATCATAAATCGATGAGGCTTTGATACTTCAGTTGGTAAATCGAGCGTAGATATAGGTAGCATGAACAAAAAAAATTAAATGCTTGTTTCCCAAAACAAGAAAATCACATCAACAATAATGTATCTGGGAAGGAAGGTTTACAAGGTTATACCTGGTCTAAGAGAAAGTCCAACAAAATTAGCCTTGAAACAACATCATGATTCTTCTTCTTCATGTAGCATCACACTCCTTCAACAACAACAACACTCGAATAGTCCTCTCCAGTGACCTTCTGGTGTAGCACTACAAACAATAGTAGACGATGGTTTCCTAGTGGTAGACAACATCCTCCCACCTCTAGAGTAGTCACCAAGAATTCCACACTGCACTACTAGAGACAATGGGAAGGATTTGTCCCCTTCTATTGGTGTACTAGTCACCGACATGCCCTCCCAGATTTTTCCTTAGTTGTTCTCTCTTTATATATCCCTCCCATTAGTGAGTAGGACTTGCTCAGGTTCTCTATTGGTTACCAAAACTAGAGAGGAAAATAATTGTTAGAGAAACATATTCTCAATTATGTGTGTGGGAAAGCCCCCAATACCCCTATATTTATAGGAGTGATTAGGGTCAGGGTTCCCAGTCTGCATAGTAGTAGAAGGGTCTGGAATCATGAATTTTCTAGAACTTGCAAATGGAGAACTTATTGGTTCACACACCAGACTGGTCGGTTGGTGCATGAGACAGTTAGTTAAATCACATTGGTATACAATGCCTGATTAATGCTAAACATGATCTCAACATCAATCCTTATTTTTATCAAATTGGAAACAAAACTGGGTCACCCAGAGGCTAAATCGATCATCTCACTTAGTGAAATGGTCATTGAACATTGTGATATGGTCGTTTCACAAGTGAAATGGTCATTTCAATTGTCCAATTTAGGCAAAGATTAACCAATATTGATTACAATTGACCCGACACTCCAACTGATTGGTTCAACATTGGAATTGCTCAGTTCAGAGTCCAGTCAATAAATTTTGAATATTAGTTGTTTAATTGAATACCCAAACACTTTTAGTAATCAAACTAAAAATAACTCATGAATATGGTCCTTTACTCTAAGTGTATCCTACGTGTGTGATCCTATAGGTCCAAAATGACATTGGCAGTAAATGTACATAACCAATTATGACATCACAAGAAAAAAACATTTCCTAGTCAAACAACATAGCTATCTAAGTAATTCAAAAAGCCATAGAACAACTTCAATCTACAATCCATGATTAGTTTTACCATGTTCATATAGTTCCTTCATCTCTAATATCCGAATTGAACTTGAGGCATAGAATCATCATCCTCTCAACATTCAATCCATGTTCCTTGAACTAGAGCAGACTGTCTTAGATGCATGTGAGTTCATATATCACATATTAAATCAGATGAGTACGGTCATAAAATTCTCAGTATAGCTTATCAAGAGGCCCTTGATATCAATCTCCTAAAGGAGGGACAAATACCATCTACATCACTCACACTCAGTCCTCATGTGTCACAACTACACAATCATCACTATTATTGTAATCCTTATTCAGGGCTACATTGGATGATGTCAAAGTATACCGAAAAACCTGTAATGAATGTAGTGACTTTAGATCTAAGAACCATAATTAACACTGTCACTAGGAAAGCTTATTCTGACTACCATTACATGGTCTCCATGTACCAATCTATCTGATACAGTGTTCTCTAACATGCACCAATGTGCTTGACTTGATATCACATATCATGACTAATGAGACTCTATCATCAGTCAACACACATTGTAGTCTTATGTATTATTGTCGTCTATTTTTCTTCCACATAATATCCATGTAGGCACATAACAAGAATGTATGTATTCTTAAAATTTGTATGATCTCATTGTTTAAGTCATGTACTTAAAGACATACAACATTAAGTAACATCATTCTTCATACATCTACTATGTATGTGTCATCATCTCATGATAAAGACAACCATAATAGACATAATTACATTTATTACTAACAAATCACGTATTTAATGGCACATTCCAATCATCATATGATTGTCTCTCTGGGCATACATACCAAAATTCTATACTATGGAGGTCAACTATGACCACAACTTTACAACAAACTGGTGATGCCTCCAGACATATTTCCAAATAGACTATACACAAGCACTCTTCTTCCTAAAAATCAACCATGTATCAAAATGAGGAAGAATATGTGGCTAGACCCCACAACAAAAAAGAATGAGCGTTGGCATGGGAAACAAGTTGATGTGCCATATAGAAACAGAAAGAGAACACTCTACAACCATCATACCCAACAACAAAGAAACATACTAGAAGCATAGAGAATAAGTAGACATCAGAAACACAACACACAACCCCTAGAAAAACTAAATTTGAAGCACTAGAGGTAGAAAAAAAGGAAGAATATCAACCTATAATAACAGACCAACCAACGAATGGAGAAATAGAAGTTCTGCCAAACTAGACCAAGAAGGATTTCTACAAGCAATGTCCCAAGGTCCAACTTGGATTGTCAAAGCCAGTTTCATAAATTTGACATATGGTAATGTGAAAGTCCTTCACTTGAATTCATCATCATGGAAAAGTTGAAGGAATACAATGACCTAGGAGATGTGCTCTTTGAAAAAGAACAAATCTACATTCTAAAAGACAAACTTCAAGACACCATGATTGTGTACATATATATGATAGTGAGCGTGATGATAGCCTACTAGTCTGTAACACCCAGACCCACTAACCAAGTTTGTAGTAGAGTTTCAAGAATGACGATAGGACCCACAAACCACTGCTAGCCTTACCTTTGTGCACTCACGTGTAATCTAGGATATAATTCTTGACTGGTCGCCAATCCTGGTACTATTCTGGGCTGAGCACACTTAATCACAAAGTTATTTAGTGATGGGTTCCTACAAAAGGAGGTGCACCTTGGTGATATGGGTAGTACAATCATTACTTCTAAGATAATATTATCGGATACCTCAATCCTGAGGCGTTACAATCTCCTCTACTTAGACTCTTGACATCCTTGTCAAGGCTCAACTATATGGCCTCATAATATTTCCCCTCAATGCAGACCAGACGGCTCAAGACTAGCATGCCACATGTCCATGTGAGCCCCACCTACTGGAGGGGTTACAACTTTGGTACCATTTGTAACACGTGGGATCACTATTCAAGGATATAGTAGAGTTTGAGGAATGACAAATGGCCCCACAGACCACTACTAGCCTTAACTGCGTGCTTTGTGCCACATAAAATTTGTGCCACACAAGAACATATAAATCTTGGGCACAAAATCCATCATAATAATAACAACCTGTATGCATGTGAGATAAGCATAGTACTAAAACAATATAAATAATAATGTTGGTCAAGGCTCACAACCTTGAAACTTGATAGAGTATGGCACACAACCATCTCCCCAATATATATAAAAGTGGGCACAAAACTAGGTTATGGGACACACAACCTCCATCTCAAAGATTTAACATGGACACATAACCAAAAAATCATGGTAATTGCACTACTCTACGGCTACTGAATCACAAGACATGCAAAAATGTAGAGCCAAGTATAAAGTATAGTCTTTCATAGAATAAGTAAAGTTGTCATCGCAAAGATTGGAAAAATATATATCAACCACATAAGTGGGAAAAAGTGGTACATATCATAAATTAGGGTTTCATTTTGAAGAAAAGTACCAGATAGAGTCATAAGAAAGTGCAACAAAGAAGGATGATCATAAGATCACATGGAATCAATTCTCAGGGGAGAGAGAGATTTTGTAGGCTATCCAAAGCGAGATAATTTGGGTTAACAATTCAAATAAGAAACAAATGATAATGCAATTATAAATTAAAAGAGGATAAAATTAGGTTAATTTCTCAATATGGAATAATAGGAATGCAATCTTACCTCGAGAAGTTTGTCGAATTTTCAAAGTCTAAATCTTAGATGCAAGGGCATATGTCAAAGCAAGCAAATCATGATTTGTTCACTACAACCATGATGATATGATGATGTTCCATTCTTTTTTTGGGAAAGGGGGCATCAGTGGTAGGAGATGTTGCTTCGTGATCATGGTGGAGGGGAAGAATATTGAAGGGAGAAATGAAAAGGAAAGCGTGATCAATCTTCTACATAACACTTACATAAATAGGGTCACATATAGAGAAAGGAGGTGAGAGCTTTTATAGAACCAAGAATAAGAGTCAATAGTTGTTGTCTTACCAGTTTCTATTTGCAGACATAAAATTTAGTGTAATAGGAAATCTTTAGATAAAACCAACCCAATTAAAGAAGAAATGTTTCCTTAGTACTATAATTTTTATTCTTTATTTTATATTTTATTTAAGGAAATAAACAATAACTAAATAAAGTAACTTTGACATGTAGTCTAATTATGTTGTGTGTAATACAATTTTAACGTGTCTTTCTTATTTTGAAACTATCCAATAAGTCATTTAATTCATTTGTGTCCTTTTAGCATTATCATGATAATATTATTTTATAATTTATTTATGGCAACTTAAAGTTATCCAATTGATGTGGAATATAATAAATAGAGAAACTAATATAATATAAATCTATGTTTGACATTATTTCTTGTTTTAGATTTTTAGTGGAATATTTAATATATAAAGATGTTTTGGTATTTTGTAAATAAATATTATCATAATGTATATTTTGTTTCTATATTTGGTTTATATGATATTTTTAAAAAAATTCTACTGATGAGGGAAACATATCATTTTTATATCTCTTTATATACATATTATCACACTATTTTCCATTGTGTGTGTAACATGATTTCCTTTTGAGGAAAAGGCATCTATGTAACTAATGTAAATATATATATTCTAATTTTGATTTCCAATTTCCCCAAAACTATTCTAAATGTATATATCACGAATTTGATTGTAACAATAAATTATAAGAGAAACATGTAAAGATATTCATGGTTTCTATAATATAACATTTTTGCTAAGTTTGTCTTAAATGATGATGAAAATACTAGATTGCCAATTTTCTAATTTTAAGAAATTGAGGAAAGTGGTAAGTTATTTTTTAGAAAAGTGCACAAGCAATATTGTTATAAATTTTCAATTGGTATTCAATTATTTATGAGATGGGTTTTATGTTGTGACCTATTCTCAATGGAATATAAACTTCATAATGGGAGTCAACTTCCATTATGGTAGGCTAGGGAGGATAGTTCTACCTACATGCCATTTATATATAAGAGAGAGAGATACAAAATTAGATTTTTTTTGAAAATCATATATCATATTTAATGAAACAATGTCTTCAAATTCTATCTACAAACACCATATTTAAAAATGAAAATTTTATTAGAATTCTATCACGATGAAAAATTTCAAACATTTACTGCAATTGATGAACTAGTTTTTGTAAAGCCATTTGTCCATCAAAGAAAAGAAAATTTTTCATATTAATATTTAATTAAACTTTTATGTATGTTTTCAACATAAATTCATATATATGTATATCATAATATATATCGTTACATTCTGGGTAAGTACTATTGGGTTTTTTACGGAATCATGACATAATTGTATAAATATATTCTAAAAAGTAGAAACTTAGAGTACTTATATTTTTGCATGTTACTCCAAACCACAACAATTCTTATATTGCTTTTCATAGAAATGTTTACTTAAACTTTTATTAGAATTCTTCTACGAAATAATGATTTAAGTTTCCCAACAAAGGTTAATTTTCTCATCAATAAGAAATCAACTTATATGGATAATTTCATAAGATGTGACTCTAATTTAAGAAATTGAACTAAGTATAATTCTTTAGCATATCACCCTATTGCAAGATAAATTAAACCAATCCATGTGTGCATATGGTCTTTAAACAATTTCATGTTGTAGATTGATCAATTATATATGCAATGGCACAAATATTGCCTCTATGATTATGAAGCCCAAGTTATGACTATTTAAAGATTCCTTGATTTATCTTTTCTTTAGGATTGTTTTAATCTATTTACAGCTCTTGGGCCATCCACTTTGAGATCCTATGAAGGGTTGTGCTGCCCAACCTCCCCCTTTTACCTTTGAAACACTAATTTTGCTCTTCTATATCACTATTGGATCATCGTGTCTTGGTTCCTTGGGTTAATCCAATAGCTCTTGGGTTATCACCTAGATCCCTACTACTGTTCACATGAGTGAGACATGGAGAATGAGCTAGCGCTAGATCTCTGCTCTATACCCCCTTCCAAGGAATTATTTGTCAAAAACCTCTTCCCCTCGTCCATCTCTCACTATTTTCCTCTAATTTTCCCCTTCTTGTTCCCTCGTTTTGGAAGATCCTATGAGCTTCATCAAGCTCCAATCTTGTTAGAGCTATGAAAAAGCTTAAGAGATTGCCCAAAACTTCATCGACAACATATAAGGTGTCCTTTGACCTCACTAAGGATGGGGCGGATCAGCTACCTCTCGGAACCTGGCGAGTCGTCGAGTTCGAGGGACTCTTTGGTCTGATGAAAGTACTGCCATGATTGGGGCTTGAGCGTGAAGGGTTGTGCAACCTGACATCGATGCACCACAACTATCAATCTTGTTGACTGGTCAATCGAGTAACTAGATCTGACAGCAAGCGTTGATCAGTAGCAAAGGGGTACGAGCGATCACAAATCACTGGTGGTAGAAACCAGGGGGTTAGCTATGATCGAGAACTGCCATCAATCAACACCAAGCATCTTCCCTAGAGGCATGGGTCCAGATGGACCATTGGATGAAAGATGCATTGCTCACCCCTATGATGAAATGATAAAGGTTACACCAAAGGTGTTTTCAATATAGTTTGTATGTGAATAATCAAAAAAGGATATCTCTCAAATCCCAAGTCCAAATATAGCAAACCAATATATCAAATCAATCTAAACAAAAAGACCTACATATTGGGATTGGTTCTAGACCCTAATTCAACTTTGTCTTCCCTGATTTTCTAAAAGATGATAACCTTAGATATATTGAATACATTTAATGCATTATTATGTTAAAGTTTGGACCTTTCATGCTCAAACTACTTCTGGTTTCTCAAATCAGTAAATTATAAGCTCTTATGAACATCTTTGAACTCCTAATCATCCTTATTGCTCAAGAATGTCCCTATTTGCCTTAAGTAACTTGCTTTTGGACCTTAATGAAGTATTATGTCCTATTGTACTAATGTTGCATATTAATGTTGACTAATGCTAATAAGCTTCCAAATCAGTAAGCTATGTTAGACCCCATGACTCTAATATTGTTCCCTAATCCCCTTTTTGTTATGCGGGCTGGATACGACACAAAGTATGTTTGGATGTGACTTTTTTATGTTAAGGCATGATTATACTTGAAATAAATTGTGACCTTTTCCCATTATTATTATTAACATCCTCTTATACCATTTGAGATTAGTAACCATTTTTGGATTTAGGACTCCAATTCATATGATCAATACCTTTCTCTATGTGGTGTTTGTAAGTCTAGTTTGCCTAATGTGAACTTTGTGCCTTGAATTGGGGTTCTTGTTCCATAATCTCACACTAATCTTGTTATTATGAACTCCCTTCTTTAATCTGATTTGTCTCTATTAATAACGTTGTCCTTTGATGTGGATGTCCGACTATGTCATATGTTGATTTTTATGTCATATGAACTATATTGGTGATTACATGCATGATTGAAATGTTTATTTTCAATGTTGGGAATATGATGCCTAAACCCTACAGGACATCCACCCATATTCGAATGTGATTCTTATGTTCACACCTTCTTGATCTAAATCACTCTTTATCGTTAGATCCCGTGTCTTACTTGTGACCTTGTGTGCCCTATTATGAGTCTTTTACCCTAGAATATACATGAGGAACATGAATCTTGTAATAGTCATATAAAATGCATGGAACCTCAAAATTACATGAAACTTGAACCACACCTTATGATGGATCCTAAATCAATAAGAGATCATCAAATGCATTGATAAGAAACTTGGAACCTAACTTGGCCAAAACCCTAAAATGAAGCTATTAGGTTTAATTGTGAGAATCTAATGCATGTAAGTAATCTTGTGCTAAATCAGGTGTGTCTTGTGGATATATGATCAAGGAAAAGTTAGATTTCAATCTTTGAATCAGCTACGAGCTTTAAAGAAGTATATGACTATGGATTACTTGCTTGAAATGTGATACATATGTATGCTTGTTTATTTTCTCATATATTCCATGTAGTATGTACTCAATGTTTGCCTCGTATCATTATTTTGTAACTTGCAAACATAAATTCGAACTCCATTATACAATGTTGAAACATGGTTAACTCCGGGTGATGGCCTTGAGGTCCCATACATATAAAAGGGTTAGGTAATCTTGAGTACCCCCTTATGCACTCTTCCAATGGGATGTAGTCAAAGGCCTTATGAACCTATGATCTTGTTAGTCTAATTGGAGTGGAATGACATAAAATATGGTCTCTTGTTTTGATAATAATTAAACTAGTTTATTCTTACTCGTTACTTCTACAAATCTTTTTAAATTATGAAAAGGTTATGCATATGTATCTTTTAGCCTTGTACTCAGCACCTCCTGTGCTTGACCTGCCTTGTTTCACATATTGTATAGGATCAAAAAAGACTAGAAGTTAATGGGTTTGGTGAGATATGCCAAGTGTGCTTGTTGTAAGATCCATGTTTAGTGGACATGAATGACTTGTACCCTTGACTCCTAAAATATGTAATGGAATTCGTGAATACAATGCATCTTGTATAATTATATACTTTTTGAATGATGAGATATTGTTGGTCTCTTTATCTTGTTATTTTTTCACGTATGATTGGCCTTTGTGCTTCCATATTCACACTTTGGTAATACCATCCTAGGGA
Organism: Alisma plantago-aquatica; assembly: GCA_963693085.1. Classification (NCBI taxonomy): domain Eukaryota; kingdom Viridiplantae; phylum Streptophyta; class Magnoliopsida; order Alismatales; family Alismataceae; genus Alisma; species Alisma plantago-aquatica. The sequence goes on from OY856415.1 coordinate 181,958,160, forward strand.
CGGATGCCTAGGTCCTATCTCCATTGACTTTACAATCATTTAGGGTTAGAATTTGGGTAACAAACGGTTCTGTGACGAAACCTCATGTCATGAATTGGAGATTCCATGAACCATAGAAGATACCATAGTATGAATGGGGAAGCAAAAACATAATTGAACAATAAACTAGTGTAATACACCATAAAAAATCTCAACACTCAACATATATATTATTACAATGTGTATTATTAGAAATTTACAATTACATATTTAAAGGAGAAATTTTACAAGTCTATAACCAAGTATGCTAGATAGCGTCTTTATACAATAGGTACAACGTGTACACTATCTCACAATCCATCTTTTCTACCATATTATCTCTGAACCTATAAGTATTAAAATAGGAAAACAAGTCAGCACAAATGTGTTGAGTACGTGGATCCCATAAAGGAAAATAAATACTAGAAACAAAACAAAATTGTATAGTATTACCAAACTATTGCTTGGTAGGATGTCAAAGAAATAAGAACAAAATTATATCAATATCTTAGTTTATTCAAAAATATTTTATTACGAATTTTCCTATTATGCTGATATCAAGAAGCGTGCTTACATATATATATATATATATATATATATATATATATATATATATATATATATATATATATATATATATATATATATATATATATATATGACTCCATTAACCCAATGAAATGGAAAGGTCCCATGGTTTCATATCTCTATACTAAGGAAGAGGTCACCACTTTGTACAAGTTCCACCCTTCGAGGTGAGGAGATCTCTTGTACCCAATATCAACATCATCATCATTACATGATCATTATAATTCGATTAGTCATAATGGGCATATCATTTATGTTCTATATTATTTGCAACACATAAAATAATATCTAAAGATTATTCAATAGAAAATAAATATCTCAAACAAGTACATAAGCCAAGGAATTTATAGAACATATCCAACTAGTGAAGAGGTGAAATAGAGTACATTACACCTAATATATGCTTCTAGTCCAAATGGACTTGATAGTCATCAAAGAGGATAGTTCCACGTACCTGAGTTTAAAGAATCCAAATTATTTTGGACCTTCTAGATCATTGTTCATCACTTGATCAATAACAACATACTGTCAATAATACATAGTTTTTCATTATTAGTAGTATTTAGGTTCATATTAGGGTTTGGTAAAACTGAGCTTTTACTAATCTTACATGTGCCTATGATATTTTTCTAATGATGCATATGTCATAAATATGGAGTGCTTAAATTTTGATAATTTTTGGTGGATGGTCTAATTTCTAGAATTAATGTGAGGCTAAAAACACATATTCATGATTTAATAAGGATATACCTTATATTCGTGGATACTACTCTGATCAGAGTCCATAAATGGATTCTAATCATGATATGGATTCGAGTATAATTTTTTGATAATTTATCTCAAATGGATATCATCTATTATACTCATACATCCTAAAATGAATTATCACCTTGTAAATTAAAAACCATCAACACTGAATAATATTATTTCTGAGAACCAAAGTTCTTTTATTGGAGGGTGGATGATCATAGAAAATGCTTTGGTTTCATATGAGGTGTTCCATACTATGAAACACAGGAACAAAGGCAAAGAGGGCTTGTTGGCACTTAAGCTTGATATGAGCAAGGCATATGACAGAGTAGAGTGGTCTCTCATGGGCAGGGTGATGGAGAAGATGGGCTTCCTGCTTAGATGGAGGTCTAAAGTTTATTAGTGCATGTCGAGCATTTCACATAGTTTCATCATCAATGGCGAGATAAGGGGAGCTACAAGACCAACCAGAGGACTATGCCTAGGTGACCCTATTTCTCCCTATCTTTTTCTTTTTTGTGCTGAAGCTCTTTCTCTATCTCTTATCAAAGCAGCACATGCTAAGAGGATCCATGGTGTTAAGGCTTTCCAGAGAGCTCCATGGGGTTCACACCTATTTTTTGTCAATGATAGCATCATTTTCACTAGAGCTACCTTAGAAGAATGCTCTATTTTAGCTGAGATTTTTAGCAAATATGAGAGGGCATCCGGGCAGAAAATTAACTATGAGAAGACAAAGGTTTCCTTTAGTGGAAATGTGGAGGCAGAAAAAAGGGAGATTATCAAGAATTTGTTGAGGGTTAGCCAGGGAAGGAGGTGCTTATTAAGGCAGTGATCCAGGCTATTCCTACATATCTTATGAGCATCTTCAAGCTATCAGAGGGTCTCATTGAGGAGATACACTCCATGATAGAACGATTCTGGTGAGGGCGAAGGAAGGGGAAAGGAAGATTCATTGTCTCAGCTGGGCTAGGTTGTGCAGACCAAAGGAGTTTGGTCGGATGGGATTTTAGGATCTTTCATCTTTCAACCAAGCGTTATTGGCAAAGCAAGGGTGGCGTATGGCCACCAATGAGGGGTCCCTGATCAGCTAGATATTGAAAGAGAAATACTATAGACACACCACAGTTGTGTAGGCAGCAGTGGGTGGGGCACCTAGCTATACATGGAGAAGCATCTGGAGAGCTATACAGTTGACCATGTTGGGTTTCCCAGTGGCATGTGGGGTCGGGGAGGAAGATTGACATATATGAGTATAGGTGGATTCCATAGCTTGGCGGGATGGTGTAGCGGTATCTTATACAGGGACCGGTCATGTATACTTCAGTGGGAGGATTGATTGATGAGGAGACGGTCCAGTGGGATGAGAGTGCGCTGACAAATGTTTTTCCTCTCCACATCCAGTCTATTATTAGATCCATACCTATCTGTGGGAGGGGAGAGGAAGATGTGTTATGCGAGGATAGATAGTGTAGAGCGCAGTTCACCATCTACAGTGCTTACAGGATGATAAACACATGGGAGGAGTTGCTAGTTGATTTGGAGGAGGATGATTGGAAAAGAGTGTGGAAGCAACGCTAGCCCCCAAAGCTCAAGCATTTTATTTGGCGGGTTCTCAGAGTTATATTGCCGACCAGGTCATCCCTCTATAGGAAACACGCAGTACATGATGAGCTTTTCCCACGGTGTCCATCGCAAAGGGAGGATTCTACCCACGCACTCTTTCTTTGTGCTTCGGCAGGGCTTGTGTGAGTGGCAGGGCAGCTACGTTGGGCGCCTTATACAGGCATGGATGCTAGGGAGTTTGTCATGCAGCTGCTACGTGATGATGATCTGAGACGATGGGATGAGGGGGTGACTCTCTCGTGGACAACTTGGACAACAAGGAACAAGTTTATTTTTTATCCTCAGAATCTGTATGTGTTTGCACTGGCAGCCAGTTTCCTCACTATGGTGGCAGACTACTAGCACTACACATCAGCGGTGCGCCGGGAGGATCCACGGGAGGGTGTCTTGGTTTTTTCAACTTGGTCTCCTCCACAGACGGGGTGTTTCAAGCTGAACGCAGACGCCTATGTCAGAGTAGGTGGTCGTTTAGATATTGGAGTTGGTATTAGGAATGATTTATGGAAAATCAAGGCTACATACCAATGCCATCTGGACCACGCGTTCTCAGTGCTTAGTGCGGATGGAATATCAGTCTTACACAATATTCGTCTAGCTTTGAACCTAGGTCTGAAGGATTTGATAGTGGAGACAGACAACACCATTCTTGTGTAAGCCATAAAGGATGTAGGATGGGGATGCGGCTACGAGGATAGTACTATGATGGAGATAGGTCACTTATCTGGAGATTTTCTTTCTTTCCAATATTATTTTATTCGTAGGCAAGGTAATGGGGTAGCCCATTCTTTAGCTGCACAAGCTTGTTGCTTAGACAATCCTCAGATGTTGTTGGAGGATTTTGATGCGGATATTGTAGCTCTTGCTATTTCTGATGTGAATAAATTAAAAGCGACATGCTCCCTTTATCAAAAAAAACCCATCAACACTACTTTTTCAAGGTCTGATCCAAGGGTCTTATAATAAAGTAGGCAATTTTCTAAATATGCAAATATTATTAGAGCATAATTTGGCCAAGGGAGTTTTCTTAATTTATTATCTAAGGGTCTTTAATTAACTAGATTTTGGAAACTAGTTACCTATTAGACCGCCTAGTTCAGTGTGTTATTGAACCGAATTCAGGCCGAACCACATGATCTTGCTCGCTTGCCTCCCTCACGCTCTTCAAATGATGTAGCACCGACACTCTTGATTCTGATGATCATGTAAGTATAGGTGCTGACACAAGAGACATGCAGTTGATTCTGAATCATGGTTCTTCCTTGTTTAGTTAAGGAGGAGGCATCACAATGATGGGTCTCAAACAGTCATAGTTGTTGAGGGAGCCATCCTCGTGATCGTCTAAATGATGATAAGATGTTGCATCATCTATCTTCAACTTATTGGTGAAGCCATAGATGAGGGTCTCCACATTACCGAGCACTCTAGACCTAGTGATACCATAGTAGGGTGGAGGAAGGGAAATCCAGTAGTCCCCTCGGACTCCATAGGCATCATGGATGGTCTCTAGGCATTGTGAACTATAGTTAGGTTTTCACTTGAACCACTAATTCTCTAGACTAGTTGCAGATACTCAGGGATTTTGGGGATTACCCCTATCATGATGACATGTACCATCGAGAAGATCAGAGCCTCATTGACCCATTCATGAATTTTATTTTGTCGTATTGGGATGGGATGACCAAATATTGCTCTTTCATCCGGGTCTCCGACCTACTAGATATCTAGTTCATTCAACAAGTCAGGACCATGATCCTATCAGTAGCTCATCTTTTACGAAAGCTAGTGAAAATGGTGTGAGAGACAATATTTTCTTCACCATCATCTAGTCACTGAGAGAGGTAAGTTAGTTTTTTGTTGTGTAGATCATGGTTTTGCCAACAAGACTTCCTATGATCACTCCATTTTTTCATATCAGTTGGCACTTAAGAAAGTTTTGTTCTTTTATTTCTATATAAGAGGGACAACTAGGTAACCATTTGAATAGGTTGCTAGCAAGTTCCCATACATCCCAGTAAGACATATCAATGTGTAACATCAATTGGAAAATCAATCTTTGCTCTAATATCACGACTTCTTATTATTTTGATCTAATTTCAAACATCAATGTAATTCAAAGTGCTCATCCAAATGCCACAGAAATTCAAATCTAATTTTCTATTTAATCCCTCTTTCTGATCTTAGTTTCATCCACAATTAACACTTATAAATTACTTAAGTAAAGTCCTCAATGAACCTTGTCATAAGTGTGAAAACCTAGAATACCATATAAATCATTCATCAAGTTATGATCAAACAAAATCCAAAGGACTCGTTAGGTTCCTAGTAATGCCAGGATTCAAAGTTTGACCACTAATATTATCTACATGAGCTCAACTTACTTAAAGTGACTATATAACACCTCATTCTCCATAAAGATAACACTATAGTGTAGTCATGTATTCAAATATTGTATTGGATGTCAAACTTGTAAAGTTAGGATTATCGCATTCACCCCACCTTATATTGAATTTTGTCCTCAGAATTCATTTAATGTTACACTCAAGGTGGTATCGAGGGGTCAATCTTTGTATCGTCACCACTTTTAGGTTATAAGACTGTCATATTTTTCTATGTACCTATGGTGTCATCTTAGGTTCTATAGGATCTTGGGTGTACACACACCACCTTATATAGAGTGAAGTGTCATTTCATGTCTTAGTCATACATGACATTGTTTTGTTATAGGTTACATCCTATTAATATCCTAAGAATTAGGGTTTGTTCATAATTTTGAAAATAAAAGAGGTATTATTCAAAGTTTCATCATTCACCCTACTAAATCATACAAGGTGATGTCAAGATTTCATTTCATTATTTAATAGAATTATCATAGTCAACATCATTAATGTGTTTTATTATCAAGATCATACTAGTATTTCATCACTAAAGGGAATTGATTTGCATGTTTAAATATTAGGATTTTCACCCTATTGTGTGAGAGTTGTCTTCAAACTAGAAGCATAGATTCATAGATTGAGGTTGAAACTAGATTTTGTGATAATGTAATCTATGTTCTAAAGATATCTGCATTTCAAGCTCAAACTTTAAGACTTACATATTTCATGTATGATATGGAACAAATATTAAAATATTTTTTAGGGAAGTCAAAGGGATTTCTTATTCATCTCACCCCTCTCCTACAAGATAAATCAATATGAACATTACACAAGGATCAGTAGAACTAAATGTGGAAGTAGTTCTACCATTACAAGACTCTAGATTGATTATATCAACTAGGTTACTAGGTGGACTTCTATAGATATAGAATCCACTTTGGGTTTTTTTATGGGTCTTGGGTAATAGGTCTACAACTTTGTTTCCCTCTCTTGGGATACTATTGCATTTCCAACTCTATTTCCATCTTCTTTTGACACTAGACAACCATTTTGCTAGCTTAGGGAACTCAACACCATTAACCTCAATAGCTTTCTTTACTCATTTGGAGTCAGTCTCAATAATAAAATGCTCATAGTTAAGGGTGAGTTTAATCTCAGAGGTGAGATCTATAGCGTGGAGCTTGGCTTCAAGGACACTACCTACCATGAATTTCTTGCACCAACCTCCCATCCACTTACGATTGCTATCCCCACTTACCACAACAATCGTTGAGAGAGGGTCCTTGCTCTTGAAAGTGTCGTCTGTATTTAGTTTTAAGTAGGCTAGATTTAGTTAATTCCATTTTGTGTTGTTCCTCAAGTTCTTATCTTCTGCATTGTCCTCCTTGGCCCACATAAGCATTGTGATTTTTGATTCCTTATGAATGAGGGTTGCGATCAAGTTACAAGTCTATTTAGTTTTCTCATAAACCTCTAGGTTCCTAGTTTTCCAAATTTTCTAACAGCCTATCATGAATTTGAGGTTATCAATGTTGTCAGTACTCATTTTCTTGGCAAGCCACTTCCATACATCAGTAATAGAAAAGAAATTTTCCCCGATTTATCTGTTAAGGAGGTTCTTCCATACTTCAGTAGCCTTCGGGAAGTCTCTAAGAACATGTAACATTGTCTCATCATCTATTCCGCATATAGGGCACTTTGTATCAGTGGTCATTTGGTGGGCTGGTCTCCTACCATTTGTGAGATTGGAGTTGTGACCTACTAACCATAAGAAATACTTGACCTTCATTTCCACTTTAGACTTCCATATCATGTCCCATTTGCATGGGACCCTAATATCTTTCTCTTTCCTTAGATAGTTATAGGCGCTCTTTGTTTGTGAACTAGCCAGTATCAGTGTGGATCCATGCCAAGGTATACACGTCATCCTTATTGTTGGGTACCTTATTCTTTATAGCCTTATGTGTGATGTCACTAGGGAACCATTTGTTCAAGAACTTAGTGTCCCATTCATTTGTGAGATTGATCGGTCTAGCTACCTTTAGATCTTCTAGTTCTTCCAGAATAGGTCTGATGGCGTACTCCTCCAAAGTTCATTCCTTGCACAACCATTTATCCTTCCATACATTAATATCTTGTCCGCTGATAGGTATAACTATAGAGATCTCTATGATGAACTCCTTACAATGCATCGCTAATGTTCCAAGCCTGGACACACATGGTTTGTTCCCCCCTTTGTAGTTCTCATACTTGGATACCATGCTCTCACACCAGATGGATTTCTTTCTCATAGCAACCTCCCATGTGTGTTTTGCTACAAGGTCCATATTGAGATCATGCATGGACCTTAGACCCAAACCATAATGTTCTTTGTCACATGTAATCTTATTCCACGCCAGAAGAAAAGCAGATGGCTCTTATGGTTTCCTCCCCATACAAAGGTGTGGATGCTACTGCCAATGCGATCACACACTTTCTTGGGGATGATTGCTATTTGCATCGCATAGCGAGGTATCCCAACCAAAGTGGCCATAGCAAGACACACTCTTCCAGCCATACTAATACTCATTTTCGACCATGCATTGATAACAGAGGCCACTCTATCAATAGTATTGCTATAATTGATTATCTTCACTTGGTTGTGGATGAGAGGGACACCTAGGTACCTACCTAAATTCTCTGTAGCAGTGAAACCACTAACTCTGCTAATTCTTTTCTGTAATATGCTTGTGACAGATTTAGAGAAATAGATGAAAGATTTTGGTAACAGAAATAGCTTGACCAAATACTTGTCCAAAGCTCTTGAAACAATTAATGATGATCCTCATTTCTCTCACATCAGCTTTACTAAATAGCAGCATGTCATCCGCAAAATATAGATGCGAGATATTGGGGCCTTTGTTGTATAATTTGAAAGGGGTCCATTTCTTCTCAGATACTAGAACTTCAATAGATTGGCATAATCTTTCTAGACAGAGTACAAAGAGGTAGGGAGAGAGTGGATCTCCTTGCCTTAAACCTCTAGTAGATGTAAAGGATCCCACTATTTTGCCATTCCAAAGAATCGAGGCTTCACCACAGGAGATAGAATTAAGGATATATCTGCGGATTGTGGTAGGGATACCTGGATTCTCAAGAGTGTCAGCAATGAACGGCCAAGTCATTTTTTCATATGTCTTAGAAAGATCAATTTTAATTGACATCATCTTTTTGGAAGACTTCCCTTTCATAAAGTGTAATATTTATAGGGCCACTGTTATGTTGTCTCAGATGCTACTACTGGGGACAAAAGCACTCTGGGTTGGAAATAACCATTGGGTTAGGTACTTCTTCAACCATTCAACAATGACTTTGTATGTAATCTTCAGGATGATATTGTTGAGGGAAATGGGCCTAAAGTGTTCACATTGCCCAGGTTTAGGCTTTTTGGAGATGAGCACAATGCTAGCATCACATAGATTGGTGTCCAGCAATTCACCATGTAGGGCAACACAAATGGTTTTTGGAAGTTAGTCTTTTATAGAATGCCAATTTTTCAAGAGAAAATAACCGTCTACCCTGTTCGGACCCGAGGCTCTATGAGGGTTAGTTTTAGAAAGAATTTTGTGTACCTCCTCAAGAGTAGGGGGTCAGAAGAGATTGTCATTCTTCCCACTCCAATGTCTGGAAATTACCGACAAAATCCTTGACATCTTTGGTGTTAGTTTACACGGGTTCAGTGAATAGGTTCTGAAAGTGCTCGAACAATAGGTTCTAGATAGATTCGTCATTTTTTATCTAGTTCCCTTCAACGTCTTTGATCATGGTGATAGTATTGTGTCTTTGATGTTGTTTCACATGAGCATTGTAAAACTTCATGTTAGAGTCACCATCAATAAGCCAGTTCATGTCGCTCTTCTGTTTGAGGTCATCTTCCTCGAGTTTTAACATTTCACTATATTGCTCTTCCATGTCAGCTATCATTCTGACCATCGTGTTGTCGTAAGTATCTAGTAGGATTTTTATAAAAATTTCTAGGTTCCTTAGGATGCGCTTCTTCTTTTGTGTTATTTTTTTGTAGTTCATCACTGCCCACTTTGTGATATCATTTCTGGAGTGCATAAGTGCATCGTGGAAGTTCAAATCCTGTTGCCAGCAATCACTGATAAGTTTCTAAAAATCCCTATCTTTAGACCATGATTCCCTGATAACGAGCAAGGAGGAGCTTGGGACCAGGTAGTAAATAGAATAAGAATGGGACAGTGGTCCGAAAAAACTCTTGGGAAATGCTCCAAAACATAGTGAGGATAGGCATAAATGAAAGTTGTGTTTGCCAATGCACAATTTAGGCATTATTGTAACCTGCCATGAATGCAGGTGAACCTTGTACCACAGAAACCAAGGTCGAATAGCCCAACTTCCATCAAGGTGTTGCTGAAGATGGTCACTTCATTAAAGTTGTAGTTCTTTCTTCCTCTCTTCTCCTCTGGTAGTAATGTGGTATTAAAATCGCCTACTACGACCCAGGACAGGTTGAAGGATTAACTTATTTTGATCAAGTTCTTCCAAACCATTCTAAGGGAAAAAAATGTGGGGGTTAGCATAAATAAAAGTGATGATAATAGCATTATTGTCGTGACATGTGACAAATTACCAGCGACAGTTAAGGATTTGTATGTCACACTCACCCTCCTTCCAACAGATCCAAATACCTCCATAAAGTCCAGGTGCTTCACAGTGAAAGGATTTGTTAAAACCAAACTTCTATTTAGTCTTGGTTGCTATTACTCTAGTGATTCGAGGTTCCAGTATCCCCACCAGTTGTGGTTTCTTCTAGGAGACTAATTCTATGAGGATATGACATGTATCTAGATTGTTGATTCCTCTAGTGTTCCAGCATAGTGTATCTACCATATGTTACAATGCAAGAAGAAGAGTGGTGTATACCCTTGTGCATTGCGAGCACATTATACTGACATGGAGTTCTCTTTCTCATCGAGATCAAGAGCAACATCACCTCTCCCTCTTGCTAGTGTAGCCGTGGACTTTTTTTCATTGTTTATAAGAAGGTTTTGGTAGAGCCTTCTTTATCTTGGTGACCAAGATTTTGACTTTCCTTCCTGGAGGTAACCGTGTAGGGATGACATTGGAGTCAAATTCAGATATTAGGTCATGTTCCTTCATAACCTCCTCTGTCGTGTCATCTAAATTTAGTTCTATATTTGTCTTATCTGGTGTTGTCTATGTAGTATCTTCCATATTTACCTCTTTGTTCACGTTTGCAATAATCTTTTGTTAACTCTTTGATGTCTCTTCATCGATGGTCTACTTTTCAAAATCATCTAGGTCAATGACCTCATCTATGTCTTGGTTTACAACGATGTGGTCTCCTTCTTTCTTCTGCTCAATACTCGTAGTGTTTCTTATCTCTCTCAGGACTTTCCTCTTATCATTTGTAGTGCCAATGTTCTTCTTCTTCCACATCTTTGACATTTTGGGGGAAATTGTTGTTTTTGTATTAATCATATATGTATTCTTTGTTTTTTCTGTAAATTTCTGCTACATTTCTTGGTCTTCAACATCATCTAGATCAACAAGATTTCCAAACATGCTTTGGTCATTGGAGGCATTACGCTTATGAGAGGCCTTCAACTTAGACTTGTTTTTGTGTATTGTGGTCTTTTTTTGTTGCATCTGTCATTTAGCTCCTCGACATTCATTCTGTTTTAGTATTTGGTTTCCTTGTTCTTTGTTGTGAGTTTCTACTTCTTTCTGGCTTGTGAATATAGGACTGGATCGACATTGTGATAAGGAGTGTCCAAGCTTGCCACAACAGTGACAATTGTCAGGAAAAACTTCATATTCTACTTGATAGATTTCATTATTAATGTTGATAGTGTGGATCAGAGGTTTAGTAGTATTGACTGCTAATCTAAGTGGCATATCACACATATATCATATTTCTAGCTCAGGTGAGACACATTTCTTTTTCTTTGTCTAGTTTCTAAAGAGGAACTTCATTGTCAACAACATGGTTTCATAATCATCTCACTTATTTCTATAGATGATCTTCAAGTTTCATTCCACTCAAACTAGGACCTGATTAAGTCAAACAATGACATTTTACCACACAAAATTTCTACCCACATCAAAACAATCTACCCAACACTCATAAGTGGGTACATAGACTATCTTCATTCACATGGAACCACCAGCCCTAGTATGGGGCTAATTATAGAGATCACATATCACCAACTTCGTCTAGGAGGGCATCTCCCTCACCCAAATGGACTTTTAAATGTATATTTGGTGACCTCTTTTATCTAGGGTAGGTCTCTATTATAAGAAGAGTAGGGTTCAAAATTGTTCATAGGAACCACACACTGGGTGACTCAACTCATATACTCAGAGGTTGTTTAGCTAGGGGCTCATTATCAAATCATCAAAATTCACATATGTCATATATTGGAGTTTAGGTCATCTAACCTTCTCCCATGGCAGATCACCCTCCCTGGAGTTCATCCTATCAAATGTACCATGCTATAGGGACTCCCTTATAAAGATATTGAGGCCTATGTTCATCCCAAACATAATCCAAACATGCCATGTCTAAACATATACAGATATATGTATATGCATGTAATCCCACAACCTACTTGTAGCACAAATGACTTGGTACAATAGAAATTAGTGTTGTATATGGTGAACGAGTGGCTAGGGTTGCATGTTCAAAAATCATCTCAAATCATCAAAATGATACTTATCCTCAAATTTAAAACTTACATCACATTTATCAAACTCATACTATCATCAATCCAACATATCTGTACAAGGCTATCCTATTTCCCTAACCTTTATTTTGTCTATAGACCACTAAACACTACATCTCCCTCTAAGGACTTCCATCTAGATTGAAGTCACTCCCTTTCACTTAGGTTACATGAACACCTCCTACTCTCCTGTGTGAGGGGCACATTTTCATATTTACAGACGCATAATAAAATAATATATAGTTTTCCTCTAAGAAAACAAGCATAAGAGAACTTTTGAGGCTCAAGCCAATTGGAAACAAAACCCTATGCACAAAGTCAAAAAATATTGACTGTCCCACACACAGTAAAATGTCTTGCACCATGCCACCTAGTGAAATGGTGAGAACAAACTGTAGGCTAGTAGAGATACTAAAAACACATGTGAACCTATATATAGGGTTCCTCTTCCCCCGATGCCATCATCTCCAAAGAATGTAATGTCCCATACCACCATATTATAAGGGATGATTTACACCATAGGACATGTCATAAAACACCACTAGTCTATTTATAGTTATTAGATATCTAGGCTCGAACCTAGAGACTAATTAATGCTTAATATCCAACATACCGAGTTTCTAGGGTTTAAGTGAAAGGAGAAATTTAGTTTTATGTTATGCAGTGAGCAATTGTCAGGTGTATCTATTGTTCATGATCTAATACCAGTTGTCACGAACTGTGGAAATCCATGAACCATAGAAGATACCATAATGTGATGTGGAAGCAAAGGCGTAAATGAACAATAAACTAGGTGCATGCCCCTTAAACAATC
>OY856415.1:181973579-182273579 GCA_963693085.1 Alisma plantago-aquatica
TCATCATCAATATAATTTGGGCAGTGATAATGGGCATATAATTTATGTTTAAGATTATTGACAAGACATATATATATAATATCAAAATATTATCCAATAGAAAATAATTATCACAAACAAGTACATAAGCCAAGTAATTTATAGAACATATCAAACTGGTCAAGAGGTGAAATAGAGTAAATAACACCTAATATATGGTTCTTGTCCAAATGGACTAGACAATCATCAAAGAGGATAGTCCCATGCATTTGAGTTCAGATAATCCTAATTATGTTGGACCATCTAAATCTTTGTTCACCACCTGATTAAGAACAACATTCCATCATTAATATATGGCTTGTTATTATTAATGGTATTTAGGTCCATCTTAGGGTTTTGTTAAAGCTATTTTTACTAATCTTACGTGTGCCTCTGGTATTTTTGTAATGTTGCATATGTCATAAATATGGTCTGGTTCAATTTGGATAATTTTTTGGTGCATGGTATAATTTCTAGAATTAATATGAGGCTAAATACAATTATTCATGATTTAATGAGGAAATACTGTGTATTTTGGATACTAATTTGATCAGAGTCCATACATGGATTTCAGTCATGATAGGGATTCAAGTATAATTTTTTGATAATTTATCTCAAATGGATATCATTTATTATAGATAATACATCCTAAAATGAATTATAACCTTGTAAATTTAAAAATTATCAACACTACTGTTTCAAGGCCTGGTCTAAGGGTCTTATAATAAAGTTGGCAATTTTCTAAATATGGCGATATTTTTCAAGCATTATTTGGCCAAGCGAGATATATTTAATGCATTACTAAGGGTCTCTAATTAACTGGATTTTGGAAAGTAATTACTTATTAGGCCATCTGGTTCAATTCATTATTGAACTCATTTTAGGCTGGATGACATGAGCTTGCTCGACCCTCTCCCTCATGCTCTTGCGATGATGTAGCGCCCACAATCATGATTCCAACGATCCTGCAAGTACAAGCACCACCGCAAGAGACTGGTGGCTGGTTCCAAAGCCCGGGCCATTGCTTTTCAGTGAAGGAGGCGTCATAGTGAAGGGCCTTAGAGAGTCATAGATGTTGAGGGATCCTTTCTTGTGGTGGTCTAAAGGATGCTAAGAGCTTGCACCATCTATCTTCAAGTTATTGTTGATGTCATTCCTCCCATGACCAGCAGGGTATCCAAATTATTGTTCTCTCTAAACCCAATGTCATTATACCAGGGTGGAAGGAAGGGAAATCCTTTAGTCCCCTTGGTATCTATTGGCATCATGGATGGCGCTAGGCATTGTGAACTCTGATCAAGTTTTCACTTGAAGCACTAATTTTGTAGACTAGTTGTGGTGGCTCTTGGAAGTTGAGGTTGATGCATGTCAGGTTATCATGCGTCATTGACATGATTAGAGCCTCATTCGCCCATTCACAAAGTGGAGTCCATCAGATTGGGGTTGGATGCCTAAAGATTTCTCTCCCATCTATGTCTCTGATCAACTATAGATCTAGTTTGTCTAATAAGTCAGGACCATGATCCTATCATCAGCCCATCTTCTATGAAAGCTAGTGAGGACGGCATGAGGGGCAAGATATTGTTCACCCTCATCTCATCACCGAGAGGGGTTTGTTAGTTTGATGTTGTGTAGATCATGGTTTTATGAACAAGAATTCCTATGATCATTCCATTTTTATCAGATCAATTGACACTTAAGGAAATTCTATTCCTCTATTTTTGGGGACAAAGGATGACCAAATATCTGTTCAAATATGTGGTGGACAAGTTTTCATACATCCCACTAAGATATGTGGACATTTAACATCGTTTGGAAAATTGAACTTCTCTTATATTAATGACTTGTTATTGTTTTGATCTAATTTCAAACCTCAATGTAATTCAAAGTGCTCATCCAAATTCCATGAAAATTTAATCATGACTTTCTATTTAGTCCCTCTTTCTCATCTCAATTTGAGCCACAATAGATCTTATGCATTACTTGAGTAAAATCCTTAATTAACCTCATAAATATGTGAGAAAACCTTGGATACAATATTAATCAATAATGAATTTGTGATCAAACAAATTTCAAAAGACTCATTATGTTCCTAGTGATTCCTTGGTTCATAAATTGACCACTAATATCATCTACATTAGTTGAACTTACTTAAAGTGACCATATAACACATCATGGTGCATAAAGATACAACTATAGTGTATTCATGTTATCAAATATTGTATTGGATGTCAAACTTGTAAAGTTAGGGTTATCACACCTCACTAGCTTTCTAATCATGGAATAGGGTACGATTCTAGGTTTTGGTTCATTACATATTCCTTGTTGTAATGTCTCTAGAGTATTTCATATCAAACAACCCTTTAACCATCTATGTCACTTCGGGAAGTGATGTCAACTGGTGAAGATGCAAATTTTCATCATTGAGTATTTCAGAATCAAAAGGAAATGATGGATCGTTAATCCTTGAAAATTATGATTCTAAGGATTTTTACCCTCATAGTTTACTATAGATAAAGTTAATTCTGACTTCTTTGATATTCCCCCCACAATTGTGTGCCTATTCTTGGTTCATCAGATTCTTCTTGTTAACTCTCCCATATTGTCCATGTCCATGTAACTTTCCAGATCGTTGGTCTTCCTTTCTATGAACTCCACCTTGATTACCTAGGTCTTCATTGTGATGACCTTCATATTGATCTGTGTTGGATTTCTAGTTTCCTCTTCCTATATCTACTTTATCTTCATTTTGGGAAGGTTTGTCCTTGCTAGTCTCCTTCATTTGTCAGTGATCAGCGTCAGATCATTATCTACTATGGCATCATTGAGGAAACCCAAACCTCCTCATTCATGGTGATTGCCGACACAAAGGCCATAACTATGTTTTGCTCCCCATCGGGAAGTTCTAACATTACATGCAGGAGGTTCTCACCTTGCTCTACATTCTTCCATTCTCATATATTAGATAACCATAAATATAACATGGTGTTAACATTGATACTAACAAATATTCAATCACCTTAACTATAAAGTCATTTAAGTGAATGTTCATATTCCAATATTATTACCAATTCCCTTGGTCTAGTTCCTTGTGTCTTAGTTTTTTCCAATAATATACTATAATTACTACTAGCAAATTATCATCTCATATTTTCCATTCCCAAAAGTTTCAAAAAAGATTCATGACCATTCATATTCCAATTTTAATATCGACATATATTAAAATGTGTCCCAATTTTCATATATAATAATATAAAATTAGGATTGTCTATTTTTTTTTGATCTTATGAATCAAATCTCCTCTGACCCCAAAGGTTTGATTTGGGTTTTGGATTTCATCAGTCTTGGTTGGTTTGATGCTAGATATTGGTGTCTAAATTGAAACTGAGTTGATTTTGAGTGGTGATTTGTTCAATTTGTATTGGACTCATGTAACTAACCAAAACCTAGAACCTTGCCCTATTCCTTGATTAGAAGGCTAGTGATTTTAGTTCTCCAGGTTTGACCAAAAAGGAAAAAATTATACCTTACTGAATAATGTTAAATTGACATAACATATTAAGTGGAAATATGCATCATAATACAATCATATTTAAATGATAACTTACATGTATGCTAACATGTAGGTAAGTTCATGAGATATGTTATATATTTCCTTTGATAACTAATATTAACATCATGGAAAAATATGAGGAATAAAGTACTTAAAACATGTTTCAGAATAGAAAATATAATTTTTGTGTGCAAACCTCTAAATTAAAGTGGAATCAATGGACTAACTATAATAAACGAGTAAAATGTGAAATTTCATCATAATAACAATATATAACTCTTTTTAAGGTAATATATCTCAATTAAATGAATGTTGATAATACAAATATAATAAAATGGTAATGAGCTAAAAGAATCCTAATGGTGCCATAACTCGTAAAAGGAAACTCCACAGTGAAATATAATGGTAAAAACATGTTTCTTGGGTCCCAATTAGGTTGGGTTCTAAGTTTCACAAGATTGGAACAATAACACTAACCGAATTTCATTCAAAGAAGAAAATAGGAGAAAAAGCCAAAAGTGTTAAATAAATTGAATTGTGACTATATGCAACAACAAAGGAAATTAAGACACACTTGGGATCTTTCAAATTTATATCGGGTATCGTACTAACACATCCACTTAGACTAGAATATATCACCCTCAAGCACATGAGATCTTGTTATAGTATAGGAGAGTGGAAAGTGTGGGGTCGATCCACACATAAAGAGGGGGCACTAGAGCTAACTTAGATTAGGAAATGTTCCTAAGGTATATATTAGGGTTTTTAGTGTTTAAGTTTGATTTTGGTTTGACTAAACTATGGTTCAAGCAAGAAAGCAAGAAAGGAAGAAAGGAAGAAAAACAAACAAAACCCTATTTTAACCCTAAATAAGTTAACTCTAGGTAACAAAGAAAGGAAACTAAATAAGCAAGAAGAAGAGACTAAGACTTGTTGACTTAAGAGTTATACATTGCCCATATTTTGATAGTGACTAACCATTCCATTCCTATGTATCTAATATGTTTGTTCAAGATTGATTTTAGGATTTAGGTACATGAAAAGGATCAAATTACACATGCACTAGCTTTTCCAACTTCAAGTCCAAAGCAATGCAAGTGTGCGTTTTGGGAAATCTCTCCAAATTATCTTAAATGATTTTTGTGATCACTTGTTTTGATGATATGACTTGTAACTAAGGTGAGAAAAAATTAGGTACACTTAATTCCAACGTTTAATCACTCAAATGTCAATTTAGAAAATTTGTCACAAGCTGTTTGCCGGTCGAGTTGGAAACTCGACCGATCTTGTGATGGATTTTCTAGAGAGACCAATCGGTCGAGTTGCACACTCATAGAACTCAACTGACTGTCTCACTAAGAAAAACTAATTTTAGTTCATCGGTCGAGTTTCCCATAACAAAGTCAACGAATAGTTTGAAATATGGCTTTGTCTCTTAGTGGATCGGTCGAGTTATCTTTTTTGAAACTCGACTGAATGTATAGTACGACAAATGTAGAAAACGTGATTAAAACCAATGATGAGTTGTTTTGAGTGAGAATATATCTATTTTAACTTGGAAAACAACTATATTTTTCCCTTAAGTGATACCACACTCAAGGGAACAACCTCAACTATAAATAGGACCCTTTGGAGTTCATTCCAAGTTTTCTCATTCATGTTATTCTAAGTCCTTGCTATATTTGAGTGTGTTGCAACTCCTTGATCCCCTTTCTCTCTTTCATTTACATAGCATTTCATGATTTTGAGTGAGTTAGGCCAATTGTAAGAGAGCTACTTCCTTGTGCTTGTAAAGTTCTCCTTCCATTCCATCTTCCCTACTCCTTTTCTCAAAGAAGCAAAGGTGAAGCAAGCTACTCTGAGTGAAGGTGAAGTTGTTATTGTTCTTCATCAAGGTTGAATAAGAGGTGAAGATCTTTTCCAAGTGAAGGAGAAGGCAAAGGCTGAACATCTAAGAAGAGTGGGTAATCCCTTACAGGCTGAAGACTTGTGCAAGAGTAGGTAAGTCCTTGGAAGAATTCGGAAGACTCTTTGCAAAGTGGGAAAGTCCTTGGTAAGGTTGAAGACTCTTTGTGATCGGTAGGTAAGTCCTTTAGTGGGTCTTGTGTTGTATCTCTTATAAGTGTATATATATAGAGGAAAACACTTGCAATGTCCTAGAGTTTGACCTCTCTAGGTAGTGGATTTACTCTCTCCTAGTTTGGAGAGTGGAACCACTCTAAATGACCTTATCTAAGTGCTTCTTTCATTTTCTCTCATCCTTGTTATGTTTGTTAGTTAAAACTTCAAATTTCACTTAACCAATTGGTTTTGATTGATATAATTTGAAGGACTAACTTATCTTGTGAGAATTTTGAAGCTCTATTCAAACCCCCCCTCTAGAGTCCTAGATTCAAGAAGTGGTATTGGAGCCAAGGATCCTCTCCAACAATATCCCAGGAGATCAGAAGATGGGTAACGACATACTTGGTTCACTCAACCAAGAGGGAGGCTTCTCCATGCTTCCTCCGGTCTTTGACGACACCAACTTCCTCTATTAGAAGAGGTGTATGCAGTTCTACATTCAAGGCATGAACTTTTATATGTGGAAGGTGATGGTCACACCATAAAAGGATCCAACTGGATATGTTGCACATTGGAGTGAAGTTGCACTTAAAGAAGCCCATCTCAATTCCAAATCCATAAGGATCCTCTATGTGGCCCTTACCCCAACATATTTCAACTGTATCTCATCTTGGGACACCACCTATGCGATTTGGGATAAATTTTGCATTACCTATGAGGACACAAAGAAATTCAAGGAGGATAAGGTATACATGTTGAACAACCTTCTAGAGAACTTCAAGATGCGCAAGAAAAAGGGATTGCAAAGATGTACTCTAGGATTAATGTCATCATCAATGGCATAGCAGCTTTGGGCATCACTTTCGATAGAGGTGTAATCAACTCCATGATCTTGAGGACTCTACCAAAGAGATGGGAGTCAAAGGTGACCTCAATTGAAGAAGTGAGCACCCTTTGTGACATCCCAACTGAAGATCTCATTGGAAACCTCCAAGCTCATGATCCAAGGATTAACAAGAAAGAAGAAGAAGCCAAGCAAGAAGAGAAGGAATCCAAGAAGATCAAAGATACTGATTTCGAAGCAAAAGTGGAGGCGGTCATCCTTCAACAACAACTTTCTTGTTAGACATCTCCCTCCTCCTCAAGTGTAGATGATATCCCTAGTTAGCATGAATCCAACTACATCAAGGAAAATCACTTCAAGGGAAACCAATCCTCCTACTCTACTCCTAGATGCTACAAGTGTGGAAAAAAAGGATACTACAAGAGTGAATATACCAAGTCCAGAAACTCACACCACAAGGGAAGCTTGAAAAAGGAGGAAGAGTACAAGAAGGAGAGAAAGTACATGACAAGGGATAAGAATGAGAAAAGACACAAGAATCTAGCCCATGCGGCTTGGGAGGAATCATCCTCAAGTGGCTCAAGTTTCGAAGAAGATGGAAAGTGCCACCTAGCACCCATGGACTCTACTAGTGAGGAAATTGGTGAGGTCAGTGAGGTAATCTTGCATGATTTATGTAAGGAAACTATTATTGAAATGCTTGTCTCTACCCATTCTTCTTTGCTAAGTGTAAATCTAAAAGAAAAAATTTAGCAAAAATTATTGATGATTTGTATGCTAAACTTGAAATTCATGAGCTTAATGAGAAAACTCATATTCAGAGCATTGATAACTTGCAAGGCGAATATCTTGATTTTGAGATCCAATACAATGTAGTTGAGGTAGAGAGTGGTATGTATCTTAAGAACATTGAAACTCTTAAGGAAGATAACTAAAAGTGCCTAGAGGAACTTGAAACTTTTAAAACTGAAAATGCTGAATTTAAGATTCTTAGTGATGCTCGTAAGGATGAGAGAGATGTTTATCTTAAGAAAATTAAAGTTCTTAAATCTAAAAAAGCTAGGTTCCTTGATCAAGTTAATGATTTAGCTTCTAGACCTATCTTGCTTATAAATGATATTGCTTCTATTTCTCTTGAAAAAAATTCTTATTTCACTAAAGCCCTCTGTCTAGAGGTCGACCTTGTTCACACTAGATATGATATTTCCAGTTTGTATTCTATTAACATATATCTAATTGATGATAATCATATACTTAGGGTCTCTCTACATAAGTTTCTAAAAGGGAAAAACTCCCTAAATGAAATCATTGACCATTCTACCAAACAAAGTGGTACAAGTGGTTTGGAATTTGTAGGGGGAGCACTATAGGGAAAGAATAAAGCCAAAGGTAAGAAAAAGAACAAGGAGACCTCTTTCTTTGTTAAAGAGTCTTCCAATGCTGAAAATACTATTGTTTGTTCTTATTGCAAGTGTGATGATCATTACTCTACTTATTGTCCTTACAAGCCTAAGGGGACCAACCCAAAGATGAAATTGGTCCTCAAGCTAACTACAGAACCCAAAGTTTAAGTTGGGAACCGTCACTCTCCTTTTTTGTAGGAAAAAGGAAGATGGATTGTTGATAGTGGCTTCACTAAGCATATGACAGGTGATATAAGCCATTTCAACAACTTCAACAAAAAGAAAGGAGGTTTGATTACCTTTGGGGACAACAAGAAAGGTAAGGTCAAATGTGAGGGTGTTGTAGGTGAATCTTTGTGTATCAAGAATGTTATTTTTGTGGATGACCTACATCACAATGTTGTAGGTAAATCTTTTTGTATCAAGTGGATGGCCTACATCACAATTTAATTAGTGTTAGTCAATCATGTGGCAATGGTTACCTTGTATTGTTTACTTCCTTCGAATGTTTGATTCTAGATTCCCTCACCTATCGACTTATATATAAGGGAACTAGAAGTGCTAATATTTATGTAATTGTGCTTGACTCTATTAAGCATGTTGTTGGTAGATACCTAGTAGTCAATTTGATGATATTTTTCTTTGTCATCGTCAACTTGGTCGTGTAAATATGCATCAGTTGAAGAAGTTGAGCAAAAAGGACATGGTCAAGGGACTTCCCAAATTGGATTTTGAAAAGGATGGGGAATGCCAACCTTCTACCCAAGGAAAGCTAACCAAGTCCTCCTTCAAATCCAAAGGAGTATTTAGTACTAAGAGAGATCTTGAATTTCTTCACATTGATCTATTTGGACCAATGAGAACTCAATCATTTTGTGGTTTCAAGTATTTCCTTATTATTGTCGATGATTTCTCTAGATATACTTGGACCTTCTTTCTTGTTTCCAAGAGTGATATGCTTGATGTTTTCTCAAGCGTTTGTCAATGAGTTTAGAATGAAGCTTCTTGCTGCATCATTTCCATCCGTAGCGATCATGGGGGAGAATTTGAAAATGACTTTTTGGAACATTTTTGTTAAGAATCCGGTTATGCATATAACTTTTCTTCACCTCAAACACCTCAACAAAATGGGGTTGTAGAGAGGAAGAATAGATCACTACATGATATGGCTAGGACCATGCTCTTAGAGTATGGCACTCCAAAGATGTTTTGGGAAAAAGTCGTTAGTCCTCATGCTCTATGCAAAACTGGGTTTTTAAACATCCTTCTTTAAAGAAAAACCCCTATGTGCTATGGCGTGGTAGGAAGCCTTCTATCGAGTATTTCCATATTTTCTGATGCCCTTGTTTTGTTTTCAATACGAAAGATTCTCTCGACAAGTTTTATCTGAAATATTACAAGGCTTTCTTTCTTGGATATAGCACTACTAGTAAGGCTTATAGAGTGTTTAATATTGATCTTGCTAATGTAGAAGAATCTATAAATGTTAAGTTTATTGAGACAAACCCCTCTATTCCCAAAGATATCATTCCAAATGATGATGTTGCAGATGAGTTAATTCCTATTCTAAAAGAGCTCAACATCACCCAAAAGGGAAAAGAGGTGGTCATTCATGAAGAACAGAAAGATGAAGAGAAGAAGGATCCAACTCCCCGATTTGCAAAGAATCATCCAAAAGAGCTGATTTTAGGTGATCCTTTAGAAAGAGTAGAGATGCATGATGCATTCAACAAAGAACAAGCCAACAACGTCTTCATCTTACAACTCGATCAAAAGAACTTCAAAGAAGCTCTTGGGGATGATGAGTGGATCCTATCTATGCAGGAAGAGTTGGAGCAATTTAAATAGAACAAAGTATGGACCCTAGTGCCAAAAACCAAGTGATAGAAAGATCATTGGCACCAAATGGGTCTACTACAAAAAGCTTGATGGAAGTAAAAAATTGGTAAGGAACAAAGCAAGGTTAGTGTCTCAAGGCTAGAATCAATGGGAAGGTATAGATTTTGATGAAACATATGCACATGTAGCTAGACTTGAGTTCATTTGTATGTTTATTGCCTTTGCTAGTTATTAAAACTTTCTTTTGTATCTAAGGGATCTTAAAAGTGCATTTTTGAATGGTACAATTGAGGAGGAAGTGCATGTTGCACAACCCTCGAGTTTTGAACATGATAATTCACCTAACCGTGTTTATTTCTTGCAAAAAGCTCTCTATGGACTCAAACAAGAACCTCGAGCTTGGTATGAGAAATTATAGAACTTTTTGTTAGATCATGGGTATATCATGGGCAAAGTAGATTCTACCTTATTTCTAAAGCACACTTTTAACAATTTTCTTATAATTAAAATATATGTTGAAGATATCATTTATGGTAGAACTAACCTTGATCTTTGCAAAGAATTTAGTGATCTTATGCAGAGTGAATTTGAAATGAGTATGATGGGTGATCTCATGTTCTTCCTCTACTTTCAAATCAAGCAAAAATAAATATAGGAACTTCATCAACCAAGGAAATTACACAAGTGAGATACTGAAGCACTTTGGGATGGAGAACACCAAGCCAATGGACACACACATGTCAAATTCTGCCAAACTTGACAAAGATGAAGAACATGAGAAGGTAGATGAGAATCTCTATAGAGGCATGATCGAAAGTTTACTTTACTTAACTACCTCTAGACATGATATCGCTTGTGTGCTCACTTTCAATCAAATCCTAAGAAATCACATCTTATAGATGTTAAGAGGATTTTAAGGTACTTATCCAAAAACTAAAATTTTGGACTATGGTATCCCAAGTCAAGGGACTTTACTCGTACTGCTTATAGTGATGTGGATTATTCATGATGCTTGATTGATAGAAAGTGCACAAGTGGCACTTGCTTTCTCCTAGGACCATGCTTGGTATCTTCATTCTCCTAGAAACAAAGCACATTGGCATTATCAACCACCGAGGCCGAATACATTGCAGCCGCAAGTTGTTGTGCCCAGGTCCTATGGATGAAGCAAATACTCCAAGACTTCAACATTCATTTTGATGCTTCTCCTATCTATTGTGATAATACTAATGCAATTAACTTACCATATAATCCTATCTTGAATAGTAGAGCTCAGCATATAGAGGTTCGCCATCATTTTCATTGTGATTACATTGCCAAAAAGGATATTTATATCATGCATGTGGACACGAAAAATTAGTTGGCAGACATTTTCACTAAAACTCTAGCTAGAGAGTTATTAGATCTAAACTATGCATAATTAATTTGAATGAATATGATATGCCTTCTAGATAGTTTTCATCTATCCTATATGCTCTTCTTATGTTTTTGATCAAAATTTCTTGTTAATATGCTGAAAATCGGTTTTCATGTTCGTTTTGCCTTGATTTTCTCTTTTTTTGGTTATCTTTCACAAATGCTTATTTTATCACAAAATAGTACCCAATGATGAGTGATATGTCTCTAAGTATGTTCAAAATACAAAATGGACTTGAAAAATAAATTTATTTAGCACTCTAATGGCTAGAAATAAGAATTTCTAAAGTTGGTTCAGGTTGACCATCGGTCATGTTGCCAACTCGACCCATCAGTGATGAAGATCTTTTTTAAAGAGCATGTTAGTCAAGTTTCTGAGTCACAAAACTCAATCGATGGTCGGGCTGGTGCAAACATAAGTTAGCTTGGCCGACTTTTCTCCATCTCAACTAGATAAAAATTGACTGATCCAACCTATAGCTCCCTCAAGCTCTCAACCCTAGCCCCGAACTTCCTCTCCCTAGCCTAGTTTTACCTAGGTTGACTTTCCTTAACCTCCTTCCTCTCAACCCAAGGTGTGTGGATGGTTGTTGGTGGTGTTTCTCTAGCTTTTGCTCTCCTTTTCATCTTCTTTTCATCTTTATGACATCCAATAGGAGAAAGAGGGCCGCCCCAAGTAGTGCACCTTCATCTTTGTCCAACCCTTGCTCGATTCCCTTTGATGACACTTTCTTCATCTTGAATGAGGCTCTTAATTGATACATGGAGCTCCTTCCTAGGAACCTCTTTCTATTTCGTACCGTGTTGAGTTATTGTACGACCACCACATCTACACTTTTGCTACAACAATTCCATAACTAGCACAAATGTCATTCATGAATTCTATGCTAACTTGCAAAGGAATTATGACACACTCGTACCACCACCCAGTACTCAAGTCATCCTAAATTCTATGATCGTCGAGAAGAAATTCAAAGTTTCTAAGGATACCCTCTTCTTTTTGGGTACTAAAGTGACTGACACTTGGTGAAAAGACTATCTCAAGTATTTTGACTTAGTCGAGCCTGAGGCCTTCTGCAAGCAGTATGATGTCAATATCCCTAATATTCATAAGTTCTTGAAGAAGCATCAATTCCCATGTAGGAAGAAGTGCACCCCTCCCTCCTATGCCTTAGACCTCAAGAGACACATACTTCCCTTAGTTATTAACTGCAACATTCATCCAAAGAAAAATCAGACGAAAATTGCAGAAAACATTGCGGTAATTATGTAATGTCTCTTGAAGAACATAGGAGTCAAGTGGGCAAGACTCCACCATATGCCCTATTTTGACTCGGGAAATAACACTAGTGGTACCCACCCTCTCTACCCAGCTCTGATATGTGGTCTTTTCCAGCTTGCCACTAGCAAAACTCTTTTCCATGACCTGCACTACAAACCTACCAAGAAAGGAGTTTGAATCAGTGAGACCAAACTTCAGAAGTTTGTGCCTATCCCATCCTCTACCACACCTGGTGCCTCAATCTCTACCTCTACCCGATCACCTCCACCACCTCAACCTACCCGACCTGTCTGCGCCTCATTCCATGTATCCAGTGAAACCCTTATGGGCTACATAATGCATCAACAAGCGTACAACCATCAGGTTTAGGAGAACCTACATCAGGACCTTTTTGCCATCATGTCCAACATGAACATGTCATGTGCTCACCCTTATCCTGCCCACCAGCCCTACCTATGAGGTGACTATGCATCCTATGCATATGATCACTTTTACCCTACCCCTCCACCTTCTTCTTCCGCTGCTACACCCTCTCCTGTTGGTGGACCTACCCCTGGTGTGCTTCCTCTAACGGTTGGCCCCTTTGCCACTCTGCTTGATAGTCTTAGAAGTTATGCCCCTTCCTTCCCACAAGCCAATGAGCTTCATTCTCTTGGCATGTCTTGGGCAAAGAAGAATGCTCATTGGCCCAGACATGGTTTTGGTTCCCTTATTGATGAGGAGATGCTAGACCAGGTTGATGAGGAGGTTGTTGCTACTGCTGATAAGGATGAGGAGGATGGTGATGATGATGATGGCCATGATGGCTTTTTTGGTGCCTATGGTGATGAAGGTGATGTTGTTCTCTCTACTACACCTTTAGACAAAGATGATAACTATGATCCAGATGCTTTTGATGTTGTTGACGATGATGATGATGTGGACATAGATAGCTTAGATGTTCAGTTTTTCTAGTTTCTAGTCTAGATGCTAATCATATATATCTTTCTAGGAGATTTTTTATTAAAAATATCTGGGCACATTTTCTGAGTTGTACTATTTCATCATCTAGTTTTCATCATTTTGGCTTGTAGTTGTTTTCTGAGAACATGCTTTCAAGGTAGTAATCTTAATCCTTTATACACTTACTCATTGATTTACTCATGTGTTGGTGCCATGTTTACCATATTTTGATTATGACTTAGATTGTTTGCTTCTCTCGTCATTGTTCGATGTATGTTTTGAGATTGCATTTTGTGGTTGTATGTTTGGTTGTGCTTGGATAATACATGTTTCTGTGCTCTTCTACTCCCCTTCCCTTTTGATAATGTCAAAAAGGGGATAGAAGTTCAATGTTTTGAAGCTCAATCATATATTGCCTATGTGATCCTTTTCTTGTTCATTATATGCATTATCATGTGACTTGATAAAGGACCATATGGTATACATGTTATATAGTTTTGTGTAGAAAGACTAACTACACAGGTAAGAGTAAGAATAGATTGAGGGGGAGAAATTTCACATTGTTAAAATCAAGAATCCCCTTACAATTCACAAGACTGAGGTATAACTTTACATATTCTTTTAATATGATTGAGGAATGGTTTGTCATTGTCAAAAAGGGGGAGAATGTTGACTTAAGAGTTATACTTTTTCCATATTTTGATAATGACTTCACCACTATGTTCCTATGTATCTAATATGTTTGTTTAAGATTGATTTTAGAATTTAGGTACATGAAAAGGATCAAATTACACAAGCCCCAACTTATCCAAGTTCAAGTCGAAAGCAATGCAAGTGTGCATTTTGTTAAATCTCTCCAAATGACCTTGGATGATTTTTGTAATCACTTGTATTGATGATGACTTGTAACTAAGGTGAGAAAAATCAGCGACACTTAATTCCAATGTTTGATCACTCAAATGTTAATTTATAAAATATGTTACAGGTTGTTTATTGATCGAGTTGGAAACTTGATCGATCCAGTGATGGATATTCTGGAGAGATGAATCAGTCGAGTTGCACACTCACAGAACTCAACTGACTGACTCACTGAGCAAAACTGATTTTAGGTCATCGGCCGAGTATCTCAGAACAAACTCAACTGATAGTTTGAAAATTGTCTTTGTCTCTTAGTGGAAAGGTCGAGTTACCTTTATTCAAACTAAACTGAATGTACTGTACGAAAAACACAAAAAAAGTGATTAGAACTGTTGGTGAGTTGTTTTGAATGAGAATAGGTCTGTTGCAACTTGGAAAACGGATATATTTTTCCCTTAAGTGATCCCATACTCTAGGGAACACCCTCATCTATAAATAGGACCCCTTGGATTCATTCCATGTTTGCTCATTCAATCTATTCTATGTCCTTGCTATAGTTGAGTGTGTTGCAACTCCTTGAGCCCCTTTCAATCTCACACATTTACATTGCATTTTGTGATTATGAGTGCATTAGGCCAATTGTAAAATATCTACTTCTGTGTGTTTGTAAAGCTCTCATTCCATTCCATCTTACCTACTCCTTTTCTCAAAGACAAAATGGTGAAGCAAGCTACTCCGAGTGAAGGTGAAGTTGTTGTTGTTCTTCTTCAAGGTTGAAGATCTTCTCTAGGTGAAGGAGAAGGCAAAGGTTGAAGATCCAAGAAGAGTAGGTAATCCCTTGAAGTATGAGGACTTGTGTAAGAGTAGGTATGTCCTTGGAAGAAGGTGGAAGACTCTTTGCAAACTGGGTATGTCCTGGGTAAGGTTGAAGACTCTTTGTAATAGATAGGTAAGTCCTTTGGTGGGTCTTATGTTGTATCTCTTATAAGTGAATATATAGAGGAAAGCACTTGCAATGTCCTAGAGGTTGACCTCTGTAGGTAGTAGATGGACTCTCTCCTAGTTTGAAGAGTGGAACCACTATAAACGACCATGTCCTAGTGCTTGTTTCATTTTCTTTCATCCTTTCTATGCTTGTTAGTTAGGACTTTAAATTGCACTTACTATATTGGTTTTGATTGATATAATTTGAAGGTCTAACTTATCTTTAGATAATTTTAAGCTCTATCCACCCCCCTATAACACTAGATCTAACAAAACTAAGCTACACTTGTTAAGAAAGTTAGACACTATAGAAATTAAAGGCCTAGATTATCACTAATTATAAAGATTAACACCAATAATCTTTAAAGAACCCTACCAAACTTAGCAATACTAAATTATCCAAAATAGGGCAATAAACTAATAAAGAAACAAAGGCAACCAACTAAACTCATATCAATTGTCGAAAAGAGCAATTGGGGTTTTTAGTAAGTCATGGAGAGGTGGGCCGTTTGGGGATGTTACTAGTGTTCCTGTTGGGGGAACGATATAGCATGCAAACTAAGTTCATTATACATTTCCATACCATACAAATAGCCAAATGCAAGAAATAACCTATAACTATTAGTCGGCTATGGATAGAATAGGGTGTGTGAAGGGGAACTACACCCTTACACACTCTATCTATCCTTAGAAGGCTCAATTGAACAAAGGTTTAGATCATATTTAAAAATAATTTGACTAATCTAGGTTTCTATGTGGGAATACTTAGTATAATCGGAAGCCAAAGGTATGAATGCGGTGTAGAGGTGAGGGTATTTCACCTCATATTACTCACCATCTAGCTTGATAAAAATTCCTAGGAAATTAAACTAAACACTCCTACATTTGCTACTTAGATTTCAGAGCTAGAAGTCAGAGAGGGGATGTCACTGTGGGAAGATGGCATGCTAGATTAGGATCCACTAGTTGTACCTAGGAGCAAATCCCAATATAGACTGTCATATACCATATTCTCCTAAATTGAGGTGGTTTTAGAAATAAAACAATAAGTAATTCATGATTTAAGAACAAATCACAAGTAGGATCATGGGAAATAAGATAAAAGTAGAAAGCAATCATCATCACAAGTGTATTTCCCCAATATGGTAACAGAGTAAATTTTTTACCCCAAACAACCCCCCACAAAGGGATTAGCTACTCATAGTGCAAAAAAGAACAAAAGAAGAGGTAGAAGAAGAAAGAAAATCCATGGGGGTCATGGAAGATCTTTGTCTCCTTCACCACTAAAAGCAAGATCATGATCTCCTTTCTCCTTGGTGACAAGATGGCATGGAATGGGTGGTGGAAGTAGCTAAAACCATAAACTAGGGTTTTGAGGTTGAGGAAGATGGAAATGAAGTGGAAGTAGGTCGGAGTAGGTGGGAGCTCTTGAATGCACTATGGAAGGTAGAAATGAATGCATCTATGGGGGTGTAACCTCGTTCTAAAGCTGCCACCTAGGTATATATAGGTGGTGGGGAAACACTAGGTTAAGTGGGAGCAAAATGGTAGAGCAGAGAAGAAAACATACTAGGGTTGTTGGACACCACAACAATTTTGGTAACAAAAATCATTGTGTATTGGGTTGAACATGGTTGTGGTGGAAATATATGAAATGTCATGTTTGAGTGAAACTTTTGGAACGTCAGTAGCACGACTATGGTGGTCTTCATGGTCATGGTGGGTGAAAGATGGAATGGACATGATGGCTAACACAGGCGTGGTGGTTGGAGGCCGCATGACCATGCTACTTATAGTGGTCATTTTAGACGCTCCTCACCACGAGCATGGTCGATATGATGTGTCTCGTCCATTTTGTTGGCCATGGCCATGGTAGATGAGTTGATGTAGCTTGTCATTTCTTGGGATTTTCCCTATGACTTGGGCACT
This sequence comes from Alisma plantago-aquatica, assembly GCA_963693085.1. NCBI lineage: Eukaryota > Viridiplantae > Streptophyta > Magnoliopsida > Alismatales > Alismataceae > Alisma > Alisma plantago-aquatica. The sequence continues at coordinate 181,990,712 of OY856415.1, forward strand.
TTCACCACAGTTGTGGCAAAACACCACCATTTTGAGCACCCAAATGTGCTTTTTAGTTCTGAAGTCCTTCAATCTACTTCTCTTTTCCTTGAATGTATTTTTGGCCATCTATGGAAGGTTGGGAGATGGTCTAGAACTTATCTTATGGTGTAGAAACCCAAGGATCCTCCCTTCTTCCTCAATTTCATCCAATACATGGTTAAAAGACCTAAACAACACACAAAGAGAAACTATAAGTAACAATCTGACATGTCTAGATTTGATTAAGATGCAAAAAGACCCAAGATGAAGCCCTAAAATAGGGCTTCATCACCAACCTAACCATAAAACATACTTGTCCTCAAGTATGCCCCCAATTAATCTATGTTCAACTTTTTTCAATAAACAAGAATGATAAATGCATTGCAACATGTGATCATTGACTAAATAGGCTTAATGGTGACTACGTACATGTATCCCACCTCTCTCCTCTCCATTTTCACAAAACAATCATGATTAAAGCACTGGGCATATAAATTCACATATAGGGTATAGAATACAAATTCAATACATATGGCTTTCATGTAGCTCTAGGAAGATTGTTTCATGGTGGTGATAATCAAAGATGACTAGCAGTGTTGTTTTTACTTTCATGCATTCAATCACATACTTCAAGCCAAAGTATGTTACCCATGTGGCTGTGAAAAAGGGTGAAGTGAGATACTTAATGCTTCCTAGATCAAAGGGTATGTAAATAGAAGAAAGGGTTTTGGTAAGAGGTTGGAGTTCTATTGCATAGGAGCACTCAAGTTTTGTTTATTTAGATGTTATTATATCTGAGCATCATTTATTTTTAATTTGTATTTTTTCTATTTTCTTTTTGCCTTGTTCTTGGTAGGTCACATGGTTGTGAGAGTGAAGGGGGGTAATGTAGATATGGATACCCCAACTTTTGGGGTTGTCCGGGGCTGATATGTGCACTCTGGCATCCTTTCATCAGGAAGATAAGTAAGAAGACGATAGAATAAAAGTTGGACAAAGAGGGGTCACTAGTGTGGTTTCAACATAAGATCTTCTACATGAAAATTACTGCAACACTTCATCAAATAATGTCACCACATGAGTGAGCAATATGAAAGTGGCACTTTTATCATGAGATTCCACAATCCCTAAGTGTTCATAGCTTACTTAAATAACAATTTAACCAAACAATTCACAAGTATGAGAGAAGTGATTCACATGTAGAAAGTCAACAATTAAGAACATTTAGATATAGAACACAAGAATCTATCATGCATTTGTCATATGTTAAAATTTCTAGTTTAATAAGTAAAGAATAGGTCAAAACATGCTCTTGGGAAAGACATTTTAAATTTGGAAAAAATTGGCCAAAATGGCACCAACTTCCATTCAATAACATCTAGATCTACATTAAAAAAAATTAAAAAGGAAGAAAGCAAATCCTAGTTAAAACCCATAAAAATTACCAAAATCTACATGAGATGCATTACATGGCATGAAAAGAATTTTTTTGAAAAATTACACAAAACTGCATGAATGCAAGCACAAAGAAATTGATGCTAGTGTTATGTCAAAATCATCTGATCAAAATAAGCAAACATGGTGAATCATACTGAAACAATTGTAAACAAAATAAGCTAAGAAAATAGGGCATACCTCCATACCCCCCAAACTATTGAATCATGTTTTCCTCAGCATGAAACTAAAGCTTACGAATGATAAGGTAGTTGTCACTACTGTGGCGGTGGTGTATCATGTGGAGGGTCTCTCTGTGTTGGTGAGCTATCTTGAGGAGGAGGGTGATGGTAATGATTACCCCAATAGTCTACCTGTGGGGGAGGGTATGTCTTTAGATATCCAGAAAGGGTTCTCTAGTAGTCTTTCCCCCATTGGGGATTTTACTACACCTTTGCATGTTGGTACTAGTACATGTGGTTGATCTGGTAATACATATGATGCTAATCCTGCCACATGTATTATTGGATCTATTACACGCTCTGCTGCATCTATTATGTCTTCTAGTTGTGCTTGTATCGTGGACATGTCATAGGCATTTGTTGTAGGTTGGTGTTGATATGATGTTTCTTCCTCTCACTGTCTCACACAACATAGATCTCTCTGATACTCTACCCATTTTTTGTCCTCTACATTTATTTCTCTATCTACTTTAAGTAGATCAATAGTGACATGTCTAAAGTTCTCCCTAGGTTGTTGGTTCTCCCAATTTTTTAGGAGCTCAAACAAAATAACATTGGGTCATGGGTATTCTATGAGGGGTTCAGTGTAATATGGGAGGTCTAGGGTGATTCTTGGATAAGGGAGTTTGACATCATAAATTATCTTGTTATCAACAATTGAGATCATTTGGCAGCACACTTGATAACTCATACAAATTTCAATCCATTTGCCTTAGTGAGCATTGTCAAGTCATGTCCTAGGGCTAGGCCAATTGAGGTCACAATCCCACCCATGACAAAGGTGGTTTTACTCTTGTATGAGATTGACCTCATGTGATCTATGAATAGTATCCCTAGGTTGATATATTCATTTCATATCACTCAACTAAGGACAACAAGATCCTTCTATGGGCATCTTCCCTGATTGTCATACCTGGAAACAATTGTGTTTGCAATGACATTCTATAAATATCTCCAAAAGGGATTATGGATTGTTCTTTGTTTTTACTTTTCGACTATGAAGGTTGTTTTCCTAGTTATCTGCTGCCATGCTATTGCATAGTCGACATCGACATTTGAGTCTTTTCATTATAACCCTCGTTGAGACTCTTTTCTTCTTCAGAGCTAGAAGAAAAAAGGTTGTTCAATTGCGAGGCATTTAGCATATGCATTTCACTTCTCATTCTAAATCATATATCATCTTCCCCTTTATGCCTTATTTACTCAAACGTCGCAAAAAATTGTTGTGTCAGCTCAATCATATGTATCTTGCTCCAGGATGCTAGCATTGTGTCTCGACAAGCATAATGGGTAGCAATCACCCTTCTGGTTATGCACTCTAGGAAAATGGGATTCAAAGTGATCTTTCTTTTGTTTCTTCTCTCATGTGAAACATCCTCAAGAGCCTTTCCAAGGCCCTTCATCCTGCCTGCCTCAAGTGTCGCCAAAATGTCAAGTGCCTCTCGGCACAACTCTTCTTCCTCATAGTCTTCCTCATCCTCTTCTATCTCATGAGTATGTGATCCCAAATTGACATCTAGGTTCAATGGCACCCTCTCCTCTGACTGCCCCTCTTGATAATCTTCCTCATCATCAATTAAGAATTTCCTTCGGGTGCATGGTTGTTGTTATAATTTGTCCATGGATGTGGAGGTGGAATGATGTGCTGACATTAGCTAAAGTGGAGCACGTGAAGAAGATGGGGCATCTGCCCCCATTCCTCGATGCGGATAGGTGGTGATCTCCATCTCCAAGTGATCAATCATTGCATCAACATTCACATCAGACTCCTCTTCTTCTTCTTCAATGTATGTCGCATGTAAGGTGTGATAGTTGCCAAATGAGTAGAGGTAAGAAGCACTCATGAATGTTGAACGGTGAAGAGAACCAAGAATGCAATTACATAGAGATCAAGTAGGGTTGTGAGATAAAATGGGGATGTTAGTGGATGTTGCTTTTGTAGGGAAATATGGCATTAGAATAGGAAACAGTAATGAAAAAATTAATTGTCACATTCTTCTTAAACAGACAATCATGTCAACAACTATGTAATGGGAAGGATGGTTTATGTAGTCATATCTGGTCATGGATCAAGTCTAGTGACTATTCCCTCATTGTAATATGTGGATTTCTTAATGTCAGACTCAGATGACATCCAACAATAGCTCCTTGTTGATCACCATAGACATCAGGTCAACATTGGCCTCCTACTGGGAAAAACTTCACGCCACTACAGTAGTTCACACTAACAACCAGGAACTCTTGTCTCTCTAGAAGAACAGACTATAACGAGTTGTCCCCTCACATTAGCATACTAGTCACCAGCTTGCTCTCCCACAATAGTTCTCCCTTTCTATCTGTGATAACCTAGCCTTTTATCTCTCTTTATGTATGGGATATGCACATAACCTTTTCACTAATATCACACTCTAGTCAACATTTTCACGATTCGAGTTATTTTGATGCCTTTTGAGGTTATCTTGCATCCACATTACAAGTGGGGACACTCAATGTGACATGAAATCAAAGTTGCAACTATATTATGCACCATCCTTTTTCTTTAATTTTGATCTCAATTATGTGTCTCTCTCTTGACAAAGTTTGTTCTCATTGTATAGAGGAAACTTTCGCATTTCCAAAGCATCTAATTTTTCTCAATTTCAAACTAGGATGAAAGAGATATGCGCCTTTGAAAATCACACTATTTTAATGTTATTTGTTTATTTTAAGCAATTTTAGCCCTTAATAAGCCTAAAGTTGGGCACATGTGGCGCACGTACCCCCTCCCCTTTCGTTTCCTTTGCCAATATGGGTCTCTTGCTCTGGACTAATCAGAAGATACATTTTTGGGGATCTCGATTGTGTGTCTTTGGATCACCCAACCCCAAATTACAACCTCCATCCAATGGTCCTTGACCCCTCTCTAAGCTCCATAGAAAGACTAGTGCAATGGGTGCCAACCTCCACCTACCATGGTGTCGAGCACCATGTACCCTCCTCTCTACCCAAATCCCTTGCCCTTTTATAGTACATTTCATGTCCTTTTCCTTTTTCCTTCCCTTTCCCTCTATTTTCTTGGACTTTTTGTTGCCCTAATTCCCCAATTTTCTTCTCCATCCTGACACCTCTATTGGTGGTTCTCAGTCATTCCCATTTGGGTGTTTCTTCCTTACTTCACCTTAGTTTGTTTTCTTCTCTCCAACGGTTCCTCCTAGGTGCGGATGGACCGACCGACCACTTCCTAGCAGTTGAGGTCCCCTAGAGGTCCCTTATGTTGGGCACATTGTTGTTACTCTACCAAAAGCACCTAGGTGCAGTGTGTGTAGGAGAAACAAAGGATGAGGGTGATGATCAAGTCGTTGGATATGGTAGAAATGACCCAAATATTGATGGGTCACTCATCCTCCTCTCCTGGTCCAAGGGTGTGCTAGATTGAGAGTGATGGATCTAACCACTGGACCTGATAGTCGGTCCCACATCCGAGACCCATGGAGTTTTGGGCACCCATCAACTACCCACTCTGACCTTAGATCAAGATTCAAGGGTCTGAAATCAGTAATTCAAGGTTAATCTTGGTAAAATCATCAAAATCTTCTCCATTATCTAAATTAGGACTTGAAATATACTGTTTTGATCAGAAAAATGAGCCCTATCTACTAAAAATGGTTTCAAAACATAAATCTACTCGTGGTTCTCCTATTTTTACTAAAAGTGATACTTTTATGTTTTATTAAGGAGGTGTATGCCCTTTTATATGTCCTTTGTGCCTCTAATGGTCTCATGTTTGAACCTTCAAATCAGTAATATTAAAACACTAGGATCTTGTTTTATGTTTTGAAATCTTATGGATGTACCCTAAATGTTTACCTTTGACCTAAAAGGTGTCTCTTTTATGGTCATGCAAGATGTAACATGATCAAGATGGAATCTAAATTGCTAACATATAATCACCAATCCTCAAAATCAGTTGTCTTTATGTTGTGGTGTATCACTTATCGATTTAGATCTTGTGTCATTTTCTCATGAATAACTCTCATTACCTAAAAACTCACTTTTGCACCTTCATATTCCCTAATTAGTGATGATTAAATACTTATGGGATTGTATCCTTTATACATTATGCAAAGTTGATCCCAAATGTTCAAACCTTGATGATTCACCCAAAAATCAGTCTCTTTATTGTTTTGTGACACCAAATGCTATGTGGCACACTGACACACTCTTTTGGGTCTTTATGGTCTACATGTGAATCCTAGCTTGACCTAGTTGCACATATGGTTTTCTTGGACTCTATTATTGTAATAAAAATGATCAATGGTTACAATACTTGTTGGATCATAAAATGGGTTCTCCCTTAGTAGAAGCTCGGAGTCGTATACTATTGAGTACATGTATTTCACTGTATTGGATACAGTCATGCCCTAGAAGGGGTATGATCAAGTATGTATCTCAAGTGATGTGATTCAGTATATGTACATGATATGTTTTGAGGATGGCTGCGGTCATACCTCAGTAGGAGTGCGGCTGCACTCGTAACTCAGTTTTCACTGGTGATGTGCCTATATACCATGGAAGACTAGGTTGTTTTACAGTTGATCTTTATGCATCACTACAACAGACTTAGACAGACTGAGGGAGTGGGAGATCATAGGAGTCTGACTCCTCCTAGATCTTGTATGGAACTTATGTTGACTTAGTAGTGGTCAGTTGGCGCATGAGTGGTATATGTCATCTTCTCAGGGCATAATTAAAGATGTAACACCGTTGTGTAGTATATTGCTTAGTGTTAAATACGATTCTCATTGGATGACCCTTTGTCTTATCTCTTGTGCTGATTTCTTGAAATATAATGTGACAAGAGAAATCAATTGTTGTACATGTTCTTCATATTCTTCTTAAAGTATAAGATGTTCAACTGCTTAGTTGTAGATGCCAAAACTTCTTTAATAGTATTGAATACTTTACTTATATTATTTTGATAAATCTTCTCAACCAGATAGTAATAGTCACATTATATAGTTATATCTCTTCCTGGGATGTTGGTCTCACGCTGTGGGTTTCCACATCTTTTAGGTGGTCGTGCACGATGAGGTAGAGATTGTGTGTTTGCTACTTAGCATCAAGAGAGGTAGTAGTTATTAACAGTTGGATGTGCTGCTAGTTTTTGTCATAGAGTCCTATGTGTCATCCTTGTACTCTCAAGTCTTTGAGGGTGTTTTACAGACGTTGTATATCGACACAAGTTTTTTGTAGTAGGCCATGTGTGTACATATTTGGTTGTATATATATGAACATGTTATCATATGTAATAGGTTTTGATAGGTTGGCCAAGTGAATAATGATATGTAATATAGGTGTCCTCATGTGGACCCTGATTTTATATGTTTCCTCTTTTGTAAAAATATCAAATCGGTTTAAATTTTCCCTATTTAATGGCAATCCATGATGTTAGTATTAATTAAAAGCTTTGTTTTGAGTTATCTATTTCATGTGGTGATGGAATCACACAAATGACTATGGCAAGGAGTTGCACATACAATATATCCAAGAATTTCATAATATGCAATTGGAAAAAGTTGCCTACCTTAAATAATTAATTACGGACGTTGGCATTGGCTGGGTAATAATTTGATTTTTAGGGTCTTGACTTGTTAGAAGTTTGTGCACTACAATCTTCCAAATTTATGATTGAAGGTTGTCAATTTTATCAAAATAATGAGAGTAATAGGTAATTAAATGCCTAATGAACAATAATCAAAATTTTATACAAATCAAAATTGGGTTTTTGAAAAAATTCCAAATTTATCTTGTAAAATCAAATGACAACACCCAACAACACATTTTCTTTATGATCAGTCCTTGAGAAGGACAAGTTAAATGGGAATAACTTCCACGGCTGGTTCATCACACTGGGAATTATTCTCACATGGGAGCCCAAACTCTATGTCCTCGATACACCAGATCTTGATGAACCTCTTCCCAATTCACCTAAGGCTGATAGGTCTACTTACAAGAAGAATATACAAGATGTCATTGATGTTAAGTGTATGATGTTGTGCTCCATGAACTATGAGTTGAAAAGATAACATGAGAACATGGATGTTATTGAGATGGTCAAACATCCTAAAAACATGTTTCAAGATAAGGCAAGACAATAGAGATTTGATGTCTCTAAGACACTTTTCAAATGTAAAATGTCGTAAGGAGATCTAGTAGGTCCTCATGTGCTCAAGCTCATTGGGTATGTGGAGAAACTTTCTAGATTGGGATTCCCTTTGGGTCAAGAGTTGGCACTAATGTGATTTTTCAATCTCTACTAGAGTCATATAGTCAGTTTGTCATGAACTACAACATGAATGACTTTCAAAATTTGTTGACAGATTTAATTGGCATGTTGAGAAGAATTGAGGAATAAATAATGAAAGACAAGCCCAAGTTTGTGATGATGATCAAGAAACCAAAGGGAAATTCTAAAGGCAAAGGCAAAGCTAAGAAGAGTTATAAAGCTAGCTAGAAGCCTATGTCTTCAACACTCAAGGTGAGTGGAGGAGTAAATAAGGGAGGCAATTGTCACCATTGTCTCCAGCCTAGACACTGGAAAAGGGATTTCCCTCTCTACATGAGGAACTAAAGGAGAAGAAGGAGGGTACATAAACATCTACTTCAAGTATAAATGTTATAAGATAAATATGATTAATTCTTCCTCTTGGAGATGTGATACAAGATGTAGATCTGACATATGTTGATGTGCAAGATTTGATAAGAAGGAAGCCTTTATGACAGGGCAAAGATGGAATATGCGGAGCAAGAGTTCCTACAATGTCACTCTACATTTGGAATTTATCTTATCCTGTTGGGCATGCTATATAATTAAAAAAAATCTTTCTCATTTCTGCTAATAATAGATTTTTTTTACTTTATGCATCTTGTATGGACAAGGATGATAATGAATAAAGAATGGTTAATGGTTCTATTTCAAAGATGTAATTATGTATGGATGTGCCCCGAATATCTTGTGATCTTTATATGAAGTATCTAAAGATGAATGTTTATAACATAAATACCTAAAGAATTACAATTGATAAATCAAACAAATCTATAGCACTATCATCTAGAGCACACATATGACAAATGCATCCCTAGAATTCATGTTGATGTTTATCTAGACTCTTTTGGTTATTGAACCAATAAGAGACATGCAAGTCCTTTATATGAACAACATGACAAACCACCTCTCACTAGGTGTAGTGGGAGAGTAAGCCTCTGTTAGGACATGTACAAAGACCTTTGGAATAAATGCTACATACAATTATTTCTACTTCATTATATTTACTGATGATATGGTGATATACAAATAAGGGTTGAAGAAGATTACATGTAAGAAGTACTCAACTTCCTTTTAAGTATTAAGATACTTTTTTGTGATCAATGTTTAAGTACTTTACAGGGAATACTTTGAGTACCTTCTGGAGAGATTGTGATAAACTATCACAATGGACTTCACCTGAAGCATGATGATGTATCATATAGAGTGAATCACAACCTGATGAGTTATGATGTGATTATCATTTAATATAATCTTCTAATTTCCTTTTAGGGGTATGCTTAACACTACTAGAAATTACCATCTAAATGGTTTAAAAGACATCATATGAGATATGGTATGGGTATGTCCTAATATGTCTTAAGGATTTAAACTTGTGCAAGAAAAGAGATTCTTGAAAAGATTTAATAACATAAATCTTAGTTTGGCGAACACTACTTATATCAATAAGTTAACAATAGTGTTTGCTGCTAGTATAGCTGAATTTTAAAGGAATCAGTGGGAGTAAAGTAGATATCGAAAGGTTCGAAATACACGCGAAAATATTTGATACTAAGGAGGTACAATGGAAATTTGGAGAATCATAAATTGTTGTGGAAACTCAAATTCCATTTGTAACACAAAACTCATAGTGTAGTAGAACAACTCTGACATTAAAAGATTATGAATACTATAACTTAGATATGTTATGAGTTGGTTATAAGATGATGAGCCAACAATCAACTAATAACTATTGAGGGACCAAAGTTTGAGAAATGCTTTGAGGTGGTTATATCAGAATGGAATCCATGAACACCAACAAGGTATGACCTTGGTGGTACCACCTATAGGGGTAAAACCCATAAGGTGTAGATGGGTTTTCAAAAGGAAGACCAACATGGAAGACATAAAATGACAAACTAGTTGCACAAGTTTCCAAACCAGTACAAAGTGTTAAACATGATGAAATCCCTTCACCAATTGACATGCTTACTATTGAAATTATCTAAGACAATGAGATTTTGCATATGAAGATTAAAACCCATTCATGAAAAGGAATAATTGACAAGATGTGTACATGACACACAATGTAGGTTTTATAACTCTATTAATGCAAATAAAGTCCATAAGAAACAATGTTCAATCTAGAAGTTGAAGACAAGAGCCTCAAAGTTGGAATCTTTGATTTGATATGATGGTCAAAGAGTTTGATTTCAGTCAAGATAAAAAAATGAAATATGTGATTATAAAAGATTAGTGGGAGCATGAAAATATTCCACATATTGATGAGGAATAACATCTCAACACTAAGTATTGAAACCTGGCATGAAAATCACCTTCAATGCGAAGAATGAGGTGAAACGTCCTATCTGATAGGAATTAAGATCTATAGAGATAGTTCTAGAAAGTTTCTTGACCTAAGTACGAGAACATATATTGGCAAAATGTTGAAAGGGTTCATCATGAATGATTAAATGAGAGAGAATATGTCCATATAGATGGAATTAATCTCCCAATAACCGAGTGTTCTAATTCTTGTAAATAATGGAATGGAATCCATATGCATTCAAACTTGGATCTATCATGTATGCAAAATAGTGTGCTCATCCCACTACCTTGTATGTATTAGATGTGACCAGATGATATTAGTCAAACCCAATGAGGGTCATTGGAATACCATAAAGAACATTCATTAGTACTTGAAAAGCAAAACGGATCAGTTGTTGCACAATGGTAATATGGAAGAGTTGGGTATAAAGAGTTGTATTGTTGCAAGCTTTCGAAATGACAGATAATGGTCACAATATAATATGTGTTTAATATTAAAAGAAGAGGTGTAAGTTGGAAACAGTTCCAAACTACAAACCATTATTCAAGTATAAAATAGAAGATGTGCGTCCTGATGTTTTGAACACATGAGAGATATTGTATTGATCTAGAAGTTCATATATATGAACTTATGAGATGTTCTAAAAAATGATGACATAGTAGAACCACTATGACAACAATGGAGATACTGATTATGCAAGGAATAACAAATATCATACTACAGAAGTTCCATCATATACGAAATGTCATATAGTGAAGAGATGTGAAACATGCAATATAGGGCAAAATGTTTCTAACCCGTTGTATTAACACTTATGCAGAAGAAACATGATGGACATGTTTAGATCACTAAGTGCAAGTGGGAGTCTGTTGGTATGTACGCCCATAGAGCCAATCATGTGATGATTGTGATGGCATATTATGTAAAGGATGTGATTATTTATAATGGCAATCTTATGATTTATTTTGTTCCACTTAGTTAGGAGATAATGAGGAAACCCAATGAATGCCTAAGGAATGACATTACACAATGACATATATCTTCCAATTGATGACCTAAAAAATGAGAACATATGAATGTTAAGAGTATGTACATTCTTGTTATGTCCCTAGTAAGATGTTATTGTGTAAGATTAATAGAAATCAATAACACATAAGACTAGAGTGTGGGTTGGTTGATAATAGAATATCACCATTCATGATATGTGATATCAAACCAAGTACATAGATACTTCTTAGAGAACAATGTATCACATAGACCCACCTTGAGAGTGTCACATGGAAACCATAATTGGTGGTCATAATAATATCTCATAATGTAGGGGGTGATTGTGGTTCTTAGACCTGAAATCACTACACTCATCACATGTTGTTATGTGTTCTCTAAAATCATCCATTGTAACCTTGAATAAGGGTTGTCATAGAGGTGATGTTTGGATACACTGTGACACATGGGTATGACTATGACTGATGTAGATGGGATAGTTCCTCCTTTTGGGTTTTGATATCCTAGCCAGTTGACAAGCGAGACTGAGAAAAGCATTTGCATGCACATGTGAATTATTATATAATATTGAGGTCACATATATCTCATACAATCTGCTCTAGTTCAAGGAACATGGATTGAACATTAAAAGGACGACAATTCCATGTCTCTTGTTCAATATGGTTATTAGAGACAAAGGAATTATACAATCACTATAACACCAATCAAAGATTGTAGGTTGAAGTTGTTCTCCAACTTCCCAAATACTAGGATAGCAATGATGTGTTACAAGATTCCACTCTTTGCTTGTGATCTCAAAAATGAGTTATGGACATTCACTTCCAATGTGATTTGGAATTTATACACACATAGGATACACTTGGAATAGGAGTTCATTCATGAATATGGTTAAACTTGATTACTAAAAAGTTAGGTATTCAATTGAATCATCATTGGTTGAACATTGACTGATTGGATAGTTGATCCATCTAGTTCAAGTGTTGAATTGACCATTTCAGTGTGTCTGGTCAATTGAACCAACTTGGCAATTTTGGACACTAATCGACTGGTTCTGGAAGAGAATTGATTGTCCTAGGTCCATAAACTGACCAACTTAGGTTGGTAACTATGTAGTTGGTGGATGAATTCTATTGATTCAAGGATTTGTGTTGATGTCATGCTATGCATTAAATTGGATATTAATTGCCAATACAAATGAGATTGGGAGACATAATGAAAAAACTAGTTCAAGTGTTGAACTGATTGAATCACATCACAACCAATTGGTTCACTTGTGAACTGACCTTTTCACCACCCACAAGTTGTGAGTTCATGAAATTCTAGGTCCTTCTTCTCCCACTTATATTGGGAATCCTAAACCTAACCTTTCTATAAATAGAGGGGTATTGGGGGCTTCTCAAATACAACTTTGTTGCCTCTCGCAATTGTTTGTCTTCTCTATTTGTCGTAATCAAGAGAACCCAAGCATGTTTTACCCACTAAAGGGAGGGATAGTGTTATGGAACTATTTGTTACCCTAGGTCCACATTCCTATTGGCTACAAATCCAAAGACGAGTGAACTTGGGTGTCCGTTCATAGAATGGCACAAATATTTCAGACAAGCAATATATTGGTAAAAGTAGTAACAAAAAGAGATTACACGATACCAAACAAGGAGATGAGAGATATGTAAGCATTTCTAGATTCATGTATACCCATTTTTATTTCATTTCAGAGCTTAGAGTCTTGAGTGAAGCGAATCGTCAATTGGGAACTATAGATATGATAAACAAAATATATCAATGTGAGTACATTGAGTACACTATGAAAAACATGTAACCACAAATTAAGTATATAATAAATGTTGCATGGATAGAAACATCATAAATAATAAGAAGTAGAAGCAAGACGAGAACACTTAACAACATTCTTTTATACAAAACATGTTTTAGGTTTCTTTATTCATTATATCATCATAGGCCTTTGACAACTTCTGAAGGAAGGGTTCATGAGGGGAATTTATGCTTGTTATTTATACATGAGGGACCTCAAGGCCAAAGTCAATGAGCTAACCCTATTTCATTCGTGCCTTGTTTCCTTACCCAGAGAATTTAGGCATGTACTCAAGGTTATATAATGGATTTATATACATTATGTTCAATGTATATCAACATAATACAGTCAACATGAAAGTGGTATTCGTACAAAATAGTATCTTAAATGAGTAATTATCTAGCAAAGCATTCATACGTGCATACGTACAAACATGCCAATATCATAGTAGGGTCAAGAGATAAAGCTTACCTTGAGAGTAGTGAGAAAGTTATGATCAGATCTATAGAGATTGTCCAGCCCAAGGGGACCTAAGATACAAAAAATATTACATGGAGGGCTTAGATCAATAGGGAATTGATAACCTAAGTAGTCCATGTTGTTGTCATCCTAAACTTAGGTTTTAAAATCATTCAATCATAGTCCCATCATGTCATCTAAGCATGTAATTAAAATGATAGTTTCATGTGTTACCAAATATACTATTTGTTGTAGATTTCAACGTACACTTTAGATTAGGTATAAGGTGACTTGATAACTGATTTTGGGTCATGGAAAACATCAAAATTGATTACTCGCATGATTTGATCATACATAACATAACTAGTCATACTATATTGTTACCAAGCAAGATTGGTACATTTCAAATTCATATGAGAAATAATTTGATGGATTTGAGATTTAGGGGTACATGCATGATAAATATACATATTTGATTTCATAAGATATAAACCCTACACAAAATCTACAAAGATAAGGGTATGATACAACTCCAAAAGATAAAAAACATATGAAGTAAGGACTTGTCACATTAACATTTGATATCACTTCCATACAAGGCCGTCAACATCAACACATATCACTAGGGGATAACAACCCCTCAACTCATCACTGGAGGATGATACCTTACACTATGAATTGAGCCTCTCCCAGGTCATAAGACCCAAAACACATAATTCCTTCACATCATCATTATCTCATCATGCGTCATAGTCTCACAATCATTACCCTATGTCATATCAAACACACCATAGAATTCAAATAACTATGACATTCATTCCACCTGCAATGTTGAGATTACACAAGTAGGAGAGAGAAAATGCATCATATCATACAAAACATTCAATCATGAAAGCATTGTCACCAAGTATTCAAGATTAGGGTTAGGGTTCAACATCATATCCGATTAGGTTTCCAAACAAAATTTAATATCAAACACTGGATACATTACTACTTCCCACATTCTTAGAGCATAGAAGATGATCACCATCACTATAGTTGACAACATATAAAAAAAGCACGTGTCCAAGAGTTACCATCAGCCAAATTGAAGTTGGGTTACAAAACAATGTGAGCAAATAGAACCACAATGGTTGAAGACCATCACCCCAAACCAATGACCGATGACATCACCCTTCTTCAACTGAAAGGAAACCTAAGGAAAAGGAGACCAGGTCAAAGACATTGTCAGCAACCAGGGCAAGCATCATATCAGCAACCAAAAGCAAAAAGGTCAATGACCAAGACATTCCCATTGACCAAAGATTTGAGTAAGACAAATGGTCAAAACAAGGAAAACCATCTCAACTACCATCAAACATGACCAAACCTTTGACACTTATTTGGATCATATCATGAAGGACATTCGAGAGAGCAAAAAGTATCAAATAATGATCAAACTAGGAAGTTATCATCTTGAAGACCGAAACTTCAGGAAAAGAAGTTCGTAAGCAAAAACATGTCCAAAACCCTAGAATCAAGCATCACATATGGTCAACATAAAAACCATGAAATGATAGATGAAAACTCAAGATTCAAGCATAAGTAATTAGAACCAAACTCCATGTCATGCAAGATAACTAAACCAAGAACCAATACAACAAAACTATGGTCAAGTTTCATGCAAGATCATCAACATCTCCATCACTTAGATTTCGACAAGTGAATTAGGGTTTAGGTAAAAGAACAAATACATGCAAGGTGGTTATAGGAGTATAAAACCTAAACAAGATACCATTATCAAAAACATGTAATTGCATTTTGGAACAAGTTTTCATGTAGAATTAGAGTGTAATAATAGTAGGGATAAGAGTTATATAACCTGCCTTAGATGATGGTGCAACCACCTCCAAGTAAGAAGATCCAAAAGAAAAAGAGATCCTAGCTTTGATATCCTCCATGACCAAGCTAGTCACCTCAAAGGAGAAGAAAACTCTAGGTTAAAGGTCAAGGAAGAGAGATCCAAAACCCTAGGTCAAAAAAGGAAGGAATAAGGAGAAGATCTTCATCTCACTTAGGTACTACCATGGAGAACCATGGATTTGACTTCTATAGAGAGAAGTCTCTTAAAATCCCACCATGGAGAGCCATGGAACCAGCCAAGAGAAGAGAAAGAGGTAGGGTTTTGCAAATAAATGAGATCAAGAAGATGGATCACTTACCCAGGATCAAAGATCACCAACAAAGCAATAAGAGATGATGCTTCAACTCAAGATCACCACATGCAAGATGATTAACTGCCAAAACTCCAAGGATGATCTCTTCTTCACCACCATGATCTGAGGGATATTCTCCAAAGATGTGAGAGGGAAAGAGGGTGCAAAAGGATTAGATGCATGTTAAAGGAGGGGTACATATACCCAAAGGTAGAAAGAGATGGAAGGGGTTAGGTGTCATGAACATAGGTGCCACTTGCCGACCAAAGATCAACCATTCAATCACAAAAAACCATGCATGCAATATAGGTCACAAAAATGAAAGCAAGTTAGTGAACTCACAATGTCTTACTAGACCACCGGTTGAAGGAAATATGGCCATAAAGGCTCATGGTCGAAGACTTTCCAGTGACCAAAGCAAACCCTAGGTCATCTTTGACCCAAAAGAAAGTTTCATGCTTCTTCAACCGACGGGAATTCCACCACACACTCCAACCACATTGGAATGCAGAGAACACACCAATAAACATCAATGATGGTTGCTGAAAGACCCGGATCATCTTCGGTCAACACAAGGTCAACATCAACATAGGGCATCTAAGCAAAGCCTAGAAACAACCCTTAACATGTCACCACTTCTCTCCACATCTAACCAAGACACAACAAGGCACCCCAAAGCACCATCCTATACCTCTCACGATGCTAAAACACAAAAGGTACATCCTACATGTGACAAATTGCATGATAAACCATCAACATGGGTAATTTGCAACTTGGTCCAAAACAAGCATACATATAGCAAAACGAGATCAAACATCACCCAAATAGGACCAAACTTAAAATATAACCATGTCACATGTTATTAAATCATCTCTAGAGATTGAATTAAGGTTTAATCATCTTCTTAAGCAAACAAAGCACAATCGAGGACTGATCTAGGTTAGAGGCCTTACAATCTATGTGCCTCTAGGTTCTTAATCTCATTAAGGACTCACAATTAAGCACAACCCAAAATCCAACATGATAGACTATCCTCCCTACATTGGTAGAACCTACATATCTACCATCACACTTCTAAGAGATGGAAGAAACACCACACTTTGGCATAACCTACACCTGGTTGATCTAGCTTTTCATGTGTATTTATATTAGAAAGCATCTTAGACTTGGTATGTATGATTGAGGGACTTTATGTATTTATAATTATATATGTATATAAATGCATATCCAATCACCATATATATAGTACATATCATATACATGCTATATACCCCAACATAAACATGCAATATAAAACATTATCGATGGTTATGGCCATACTACTGCAATTCCTTGAAGTCATAAGAAATTACAACCAACTAGGTCTACATCCCATGCAAGAACCTTTTGTTAATGTAGATATATGCTTTCCAATCTGGGTTGATCAATTGATGAATGCATATTCATCTAGTTTTGGTCATCATTTTTGGCCCAATTTTGCACTGAATGCTGATATTCACCCCTTGAATTTGCTCATATACAATTTTCCTCAGTTCCATATCATTATTTAAAGTTTTGATCAAATATATTCATCTCCATTGTAGGATTGAACATTGTGCTATGTGTGCTAGTGGAGGAGGTGTAGGGGGTGGTGGTCCTGCTAACCGACTAGTGGGCCCAAGAAACGTTCGATAATTTGTACCCTTTTTGATGGCCATATCTTTCATCAGAATGCATGCTCATCGGTCAGAGGATTCATCAACACATGCCATTCAACCCTCATCAAGAGGCTAGGGTTTGTAGAACTTCTCCCAACTAGCATGACCATACATCTTGCAGACAATTCTGTGACATTTCCCTTGGGATTCATTGATCATGTCCCAGTCAAGGTAGGCAATGAATCTTATGTCCCATGCAACTTCGTCATCATGGACATAAAAGAGGACTCCAGGTACCCTCTTATCTTTGGTCGTCCATTCCTTGCCACTGTGAGAGCTATGATTGATGTCAAAGAAGGAACCTTGCTCCTCAGACTAGGTAAAGAAATGCTCGAGTTCCAAGTTTTTGAAAGTATGCAAAGACCAAGCATGCAAGAAGAAGTCTATTTGATTGATTGCATAGAGCAAATGTCACTCCTCATGCAAGAGGATTATGAACAAGGTGATCCTTTAGAAGTGGCTCTAACAAACACAAATGAAAGTGACTCCATCGACGAACTAGTGAAGAATTGTGTCATGTACCTCAACACTACAGAAGAAGATACTGAAGCTAAATTTGAGGAACTCAAGGCTGTGAATGTAACTGAAGAGCCATGCAAGAAGCCAGAGGCCCCTGAAATGAAGCCCCTACCAGAGGGACTGAATTACGTGTTTCTGGATGATCTCAAGGTCTGTCCAATTATCATGAATTCTGATCTAACATTCGAGCAAGAAGATAAACTCCTGATAGAATTAAGGGAAAGAAGAAATGTTATCGTCTATAAGATGATTGATCTCATCGGGATCAGTCAAGCGCTTTGCATGCACAAAATCCCAATGGTGGAAGGCCACAAGCCGACCATGGAACATCAAAGGAAACTAAATCCTAATATGAAAGAAGTTGTTTGCCTTGAAGTCATCAAACTACTCACTACAAGAATCTTCTATCTGATATATGACTTGCATGGGTGATTCATGTACATGTTGTCCCAAAGAAAGGTGGGACCACTGTGATACGGAATGAAAAGATCGAACTCATTCCCACGCAAACAAACATTGGATGGAGGATGTGTATCGATTATAGGAAATTAAATATGGCAACCCACAAAGATTATTTCCCGATGCCTTATCTTAATCATGTTTTAAAGCGGCTAGCTCACCAGGAATATTTTTACTATCTTTATGGCTACTCTAGATTCTATCAAATCCCTATACCTCCAAATGATCAAGAGAAGACAACTTTCACTTTCTCCTTTGGAACATATGCCTTTAGAAGGATGCCATTCGGGCTTTGCAAAGTGCCTGCAACCTTCCAACGTTGGATGGCATCCATATTTGTTGGTCTAACTGAAACTATTATGGAAGTTTTCATGGATGATTTTTTTGTATATGGGGATTCGTATGACTCATGCCTGAAGCACCTCTCCCTCATCTTCAAATGATGCGAAGAAGCACATCTAGTGCTTAATTGGGAGAAATGTCACTTTATGGTGAGAGAATGCATTGTCCTCGGCCATAGGGTCAGCAATGGAGGGATTGAAGTTGACAAAGCAAAAATGAAAGTGATTTCTAGACTCGATATCCCAATCAATGTAAGAGAGGTCCGCGCATTGCTTGGTCATGTAGGCTTTTATAGAAGTTTCATAAAGGATTTCTCTAAGATAACCAAGCCTATGACAAACTTATTACTAAAGGATGTTGATTTCCACTTTGATGAAGAATTTATCAAGAGTTTTAACATTCTTAAGCATGCCCTTATATCAGTGCCCATCGTCAGATCTCCGGATTGGGAGCACCCATTTGAAATAATGTGTGATGACAGTGATTACAGAGTTGGAGTAGTTTTGGGTCAATATATAGAAAAGAAACATCATGTCATATACTATGCATCTAAGACCCTTGATGAAGATCAAAGGAACTATGTAACTATTGAGAAGGAACTCTTAGTAGTCATGTATGACTTTGACAAGTTTAGATCCTACCTCATTGGTTTGAAGGTGATTTTCTACACTGATCATGGTGCAATTCGTTACCACATAGCAAAGAAAGATGCATAACCCAGGCTAATCAGATGGATTCTCCTATTGCAAGAATTTGATCTTAAGATAAGAGATAAAAAAGGAACAGAGAACGTTGTGGAAGACCACTGGAGTTGTATCCACACTCTGGGAACTGAGAAGATCCCGATTAATGACTCTCTTCTAGATGACTAGCTCATGAAAGTCTCAGAAGCTACTCCTTGGAACTCAGACTATGTAAATTACCTTGCAGCCAATATCAATCACCCTGAATGCACTGGCAATGCACTGAAGAAATTCATGCACGATGTGAGGCAATATCACTGGGATGAGCCATACCTCTTCAAGATCTGTGTTGATGGTCTCTACATATGTTGTATCGCTGAGGAAGAAACTCAACTTGTTCTAGAGAAATGCCACTCGGGCCCTGTTGGAGGCCATATGAGTTCTAGGAAAACTACTTTGAAGGTTTTTCAATGTAGCTTCTTTTGGCCAACCATATTCAAGGATGCCTACAACTTTGTTTTATCATGTGACAAATGCTAGTGGGTGGGTATCATAACAAAAAGATATGAGATGCACCTTAAACTGTGGTAGGAAGTCGAGATCTTCGATGTTTGGGGAGTGGACTACATGGGCCCATTCCCATCCTCTCATGGATTTTTCTGCATTCTGGTTGTGATGGATTATGTCTCTAAATGGGTAGAAGCCATACCAACCATCACCAGTGATTCAAAACCCATCATCAAAATGTTCAAAGATATTATATTTCCCCATTTTGGAATCCCATGCTCTATGATATTCGACGGAGTTTCTCATTTTCTGGAAAGAAGCTTCAAAGAATTGTTGAGAAAATACGGTGTAAGACACAAGGTAGCCTCCCCCTATCATCTAAAAATAAGTGGACAGGTAGAGGTCTCTAATTGTCAAGTCAAGGATATCCTAGATAAGACAATAGGCCACAGCCGAAAGGATTGGTCAGTAAAAATCAATGACGCCTTGTGGGGCTACCGAACTGCTTTTAAGACTCCTCTTGGGACAACACCATTTAGATTAATCTATGGGAAGTCATGTCACCTGCCCATAGAACTCGAACACAAACCTTGGTGGGAAATCAAACTACTGAATTTTGACATGAAGAAAGCTGGTCAAGCTAGGATTATGCAACTTCAGAAGCTGGATGAGCTGTAGATGACATCTTATGAGAATGCAAGAATCTACAAAGAACGCACTAAGTTATGGCATGATGGTCATCTGAAAAGGAAGGACATACAAGTGGCAGACAAAGTTCTACTATTTAACTCAAGACTAAGATTGTTCCCAGGGAAACTCCGTTCTCGCTGGTCTGGACCATACATTGTCTAGAGCATCTACACATATTGTGCTTTTGTTTTATGGAGTGAAAAGTTGGGTGATTTTGTGGCAAATGGCCAACGCTTGAAGAGATATTTCACCACAACTGATACTAGCATTGAAGAATCACTGAATCTTTCCAAACCAACATATCTACCAGAAAATTGAATGAAAGCAATCCAACAACATAAACAAAGGCACTTGTCAGGAGGCAACTCGATCCTTACCTTATTTTCTAATTTTGGTTCTGAATTAGAAAATTTTGCACGCAGTAGATATTGCATCGCAACATGCAATCTTAAGTTATGATAGTTTTCATTTTTGATATTTCAGATGGAGGACACATTATTGAGGGGAATGCAACCACATCTGGTTGTCCAACCGACACGATTTTTCCCCTCCATCTTGGATTTAGAGTTTGCTCGAGATGATAAAATTTCTAAGTTCAGGTTGGAGGGTGGGTGGTACGTACTTTAAAATCCTCCTACCCCCATCTGTTTCAGACTTAAGATTCCATCATTGCAGTTTTAATCAAAATTTTCAAAAATTTTCAAGTTTTCAAAGTAATTTTGTATAGAAACTTGATAAAGTTTTGACGCTTGTTTTTCAATCAAAGCCTTTACCTAGATGACTAGTTCTTTTTCCATGAAAATTTTGAATCATTATACCCTCCTTATTCGAAGGAAAGACTTAAGAGGAACCATTTCTAAAACTAGCCAATAGTTAGAAATCACCATGTGAAGCTTATGAATCCTAACATCATGATCCTTTAGTTAAAATGGAAAGTATTTGTCGAACTGAGAGGGATCAAACAAATCATTCTTCCTTACTGACTAGTGGAACAATAGCATGGATCTCCACTGGATCCCCATCAAGTCATTATTTGATAAGAGTAAGATAAAGAGAACAACTCAGTGCATAGAATCATAAATCAAGCTGCATTATGATCTGAACTCTCTTCTACACTTCTTTTACCATCTTCTTACCCCCCAACCATTAAAAAAGAATCCAAAAGCCACAAAAATTGTGCCAAACCCTAAGTTCAGGGTGGCACACCACCCCTCTCCTTATCTGCTTCTTCCATACCCCTCTCTATTTAATTGGGGTGTACCACCAAAAAGAATAGATGCCAATGAGCACACAAAAAAATGCAATCTCGAGTCGAATAGAGGAGAGATTCACAACTTCCTTTCATACCCCCCTTCACCCCCTATTCCACCTATAGGCACAATGAATGCCTCATTTTGACCACTCTTTTGTAAAAAAACCAGTGTCAGATCAGATACACACTTGTTATTCTACGGGTATCTCTGGACTCTTATGAAGCTCATAGACATGCTTGATGTTAGAAAAAGTGGGGAGGAAATGTTTTTGGGAAATGAACTCAGGAACAAAGATGTTGTAAGATGTGTTCAGTGATCTCAGGAAGTTGAGATGCTCAGCCATACAAAGTAGTAAAGAAACAAATGTGATGTGAAGATGAGGCATTCATAAGAGTTGAAAGTATTCAATTGGCAGCTGTTTCAGATTTTGTGTTACTTGAGGACAAAAAACATTTAAGTTTGGGGTGTTTTGATGAATTCATATTCATCTTAGTTTTGGTCGTCATTTTTGTCCCAGTTTTGCACGAAATGCTAATATTCACCCCTTGAATATGCTCATATACAATTTTCCTCAGTTCCATATCATTATTTAGAGTTTTGATAAAATCTATTTGTCTCCATTGTAGGATTGAACATTGTGCTATGTTTTCCAGATCCTTTATCAGAACGCATCCTCATAAGTCAAAGGATTCATCAACGTAGGCCATTTGACCCTCAGTAGTAGTCCACCCCACCCCCACCCGTCCCCCCTGAGGTGGGTTTGTTTCATAATGACCACGACCACGACCAAGGAGTTTATGACCGCAACCTGGTTGCACCTCAACCTGACTTGGACCGCAACCTCTGAAGATTGTGACCTACATGGGAGACCTTGACCTCAGAGGAACTTGACTAGAGGAGACCATGAGATAAGGCAGACCTCGACCTCATACTGTGAGCCGTACTAAAGCCGTGATTGTTGCTCGATTGTAACTGCGATCTTGCCCCTCTACAACCTGACTTCGACATTGAATAGTACGACACCGCGACCGCAACACACTAGTGCAACTGTAGAACACCACCGTGACTGTGGTATACAACCTCGACCACGTCACTAATCACCTTGACTGTGACCAATAACTCGACCGCGGAGTTAAGTCGGTGGTCTGCACCTATAAATAGACGACCTCCCCATCCATTTTAGGAATCTCTTACATGATGTCGGGATGTTGTTTCTTTGTGCCCAGCCCTCACGAAGATGATATCCACTACCAAGGACTACCTCTATTGAGTTCTTACCTCTCCTCCATCTCCACCCCATCCAGAATTATATTCTAGCCACGAAAGTGGTTAGACTTTAGATCTACTTTGCCATCGGCTATCCGCTACTCCTTCTCCTGTGAGCGAGAGCACAATATGAGAAGGAAGAAGGAGAGTGAAGATCTACCTTGACTACCTTGGTGTTCTTCCCCTCCTCGTTCCAAATCTGCCCCGCGATCGTATATAAGACCATTTCTCTACCAAGTCGCGGACACCTTCTTCACCATGACCATGGCGGAATCTTCCCTCTCTCTTATTTTTCTTATTTCTATCATGAAGAGTGAGTAGTACTATTCGTTCGGGTGTGGGGACTAGCCCCACTACCCATGCTTGTATGTTCATCTTAAAACATTTCATGTCTTGTATATAACTTTTCATCTTGCTATAATCGTTTGATGTGTGCTTGTGGACTAATCACCTACCTTGCATGATCTATTATAACACTTAGTTGTGAGAACTTCAATACTTAGGTTTATTAATATCATTTAACACGGTTGATGCCTTGATGAGAACTTCTGAAAGATATCTTCATAGTAGTAAGTGCATGGTCTGGTAGGTGATGAGACATCTGATGCCTATAGTGATTCTTAAACGAACCTAACTTCTGTACGGAGGGTTCACAACTCTATTTGGATAGTTTTTTCTGGCCTACATGTGTTTTGGATTTGTTTTCATGTGTAGTGGTGGTGAAACCTGGTTCCACCCCAGTGATTCCCATCATTAATCTAGACTCTATATTAATCTTTCTCTTTACTTTCCTTGCATTTAGTTTTACTAAACCCAATCAACTCTTTGTTGTAAATATTAGTTGTACTTGGACAGGATCTGACTTGCAAGATTCTTAAAAACATTGTCCTTTGGGATTCGATCCTTAACTATATTGTGATAAGACCCATTTGCTTGCGGGTGGTATTATTGCACGAGGTTTTTGTAAAAACTCAAGGATTTCAGCTTTAGGTGAATTTGTTAGTATAGTAAAAAACCACACATCATCAATTCAACCCTTGAACCAGTCAGATCGCCTCTTGGTCAGCCAGTGGGTCGTTTGAAATGATCATATGGACTCCATTCAATCAGTTGTATGGACACCTACAAATGTTTAGTTGGATCCACTAGATAGTCAATTTGCTTCTACTGTGGTCTGCCCTCCTCGGTCCTCTAGTTTTTTTCTCGTCTCATGAAGTTGTCAACTCACCTGATGATGATACTCTTCTTATTTGTTGTAGAAAATAAACTATCCTATTGCTATTAAACTTATTACATGGTAATGAGAAACCTCGAGTTAGATTTGAGGGGAGCAAAGGTAGGAAAGAATAATACTTTTAAATTGGAAGAAGAAGGTAGAGGCTTGGAATGGAAATTGAGATACGACTAGGAACAAATAAATTATTCAACCAAAAACATATTAAGTATTTACATAATAAAAAATAAATAAAAGGAGGAAAAAAACTATAATCATATAGATTATCCCAAAACATAGTAAACTGGTGTGGCTCTGATACCACTGTATGGAAATATGGCATCTGAACAAGCAACGAAAGGAAAATTTTAACTACCATATTCCACTTAAACAGACAATTTTCTCAATCAACTATGTAATGGGAAGGATGGCTTATGAGGTCACACTTGATCCTGGATCAAGTCTAGAGACTATTCCCTTGTTGGAGTATGTGTCTTTCTTCAAGTTTCCCTCGGACAACATCATCAACAACTCCTAGTTCATAACCCAAACATCAGGTCAACTTGTCCTCCTAGAGGGAAAAACTCCATGCCTCTAGAGTAGTCCAAATAAACCACAATATACTCTTTTCATTCTAGGAAAATAGATAAGAAGGAGTTATCCCCACCTATTGGCGTACTGCTCACCAACTTGCTCTTCCAAAATTGTTCTTCCTTGATATCCCCCCCTTTAGTGCATAGGACTTGCTTGAGTTCTATCAATTACAACAACCAAAGAAGACAAAAAAAATTCAAAAGCAATTGATTTGTGTTTGAGAAGCCCCCAATAGCTATCTATTTATAGGAAGGCCATGGTCAGGGTTCCCAGTTTGAGTGGGAGCGGAAGGGATAAGAATCTCATGAATTTTGCACAATGTGTGAGTGGAAAAATAGTCAGTTCATAGGGGAACCAATTGTTTGGCATGTGAGATCATCATTTCATCATGTTTCCCAATCACAATTGTATTAGAAATTAATATCCAACTTAATGCACAACATGACATCAGTAAAATTCCTTCAATCAATTGAATTTATCAACCAACCGCTCGACTCAAAACCTGAGTCGGCTGTTTTATGGACCTAAGTGAATCAATTCACTTCCTGAACCATCAGATCATTGTCTATAATTTCCAAAGTTGGTTCGTTTAATCTGACACACTAAAATGGTTGGTTCAACACTTGAACCAGTCGGCTCAACTATCCAGTCTAATAATATTCAACCGATGTTGTCTAAAATGAATACCTAGCTATTTAGTAATCAAGTTTAACCATATTCATGAACGAACTCCTATTCCAAGTGTATCTTATGTGTGTTACCCTATAGGTTCAAAGTTACATTGGCAATGAATGTTCATAACTCATTTATGCCATCACAAGCAAAGAGCAGCATCTAGTAAAACATTATTACTACTCAAGTAAATGGAAAGTTGGATAACAACTTCAACCTACAATCTATGGTTGGTGTTACATTCATTTTATAATTCCTTTGTCTCTAATATCTAGATTGTACTTGAGGCATGCAATCATCATCCTTTCCATGTTCAATCCATATTCCTTGAAATAGAGCATATTGTTGAAAATTATGTGACCTCAATATCATATATTGACATGTGCATGTGTATGCTTTTCTCAGTCTCTCTTATCAAGCGACTAGGATATCAACCCCCCCACTCCCAGAAGGGAGAAATCCCATCTACATCACTCATAGTCATCCCCATGTGTCATAGTGCATCCAATCTGCACCTTTATGGCAACCCTTATTCAAGGTTACAGTGGATGATGTAAAAATACACCGAACGCCATGTGATGAGTGTAGTGATTTCAGGTTTAAGAACCACAATCACCACCTACACTATGACAGATGACTATGACCACCAATTAGGATTCCAATTTGTCACTCCCAAGGTGGTTCTATCTGATACACTATTCTCTAACAAGTATCTAGGTGCTTGGTCTGATATCACATATCATGACTGAGGAGATTATGTCATCAACCAACCCACAATATAGTCTTATGTGTTATTGGTGTCTGTCAACCTTTGACAATAACATCTGACTAGGGACATAACAAGAATTTACATACTCTTAACATTCATATGATCTCATTGTTCAAGTCATCAACTCGAAAACATACATCATTGAGTAATGTCATTCTTTAGTCATTCAGTTTGTTTCCTCATTATATCACAACTGAGTGAAATGGAATGATTTGGAAGTTTGCCTTTATTATTAATCAAATCCTTTACAGAATATGACATCACAGTCATCACATGATTGTCTCTCTGGGCAGACATACCATCATGTTTGGTTCACACCCTACTCTCTGTGAGTGCTTGGAGGATTCTTTCAGCCCCTTTCTTGATATCCTTCCTGGCCTTCTTCTTCATAAGGTGGAAAATGGAGAAGGGACTTAGGGTTTTCATATTTCTATTATAGGTGGGTGGAATGAATATTTGATGGTGGTTTGATGGTGAAGAAGTTGGATGGAGGTGCAATCGAGGTAGAAATGGTTTGGGAGGTTGATTGGAGGTGAAATTGGGTTGGAGGAGGTGGGGATGGAGCTTGGATGGATCTGCGGGGTCATCGGTGTTGCACATCAAGTGAGGAGCGTCACAAAAAATGAAGAGAATTCATGATGATTCAAAATGAAACCATCACATAAGTGGTGGGTTCGGCCTTACAATAGCCATGGTGGTTAACCACATCTGTGGTGGCTGCTTTGTTGAACGATTATGGAGGGTGACACACCCATGGTATCTTCAGTAGGGTCATTCAGGTCAAGTAATGCCATGTATGTGATGACTACTTGATGCCTCTAATGTGGTGGCTCTCCTTCTTTTCTTCTCAAAACTTTGTGTAACTTTGATCATTTTTTCACTTTATACCATGCCACTATTATGTACCACGATCATTTTCACATCAAACTTCAAGAATCTTTATATTTTTTAATTCAATCAATGTGCTATCATTTTCTCTCACTTTGTAGTTTTTTCAACTCATTCTCTCACTCTATTTCACCTATCGCCCTTTTGCATTTCAAAAACTAAACAAAAATTATTAGACACAAGTGTGTTGGTGATAATACCCATTTTATGGCTGTCAGAGCTTATATTTTACTACCAAAACTGCCTCCAAACCTTACTTCCTCTCTATTTTACCTTACTTTATTGAATAGAAATAATGACTACTATACTCCTGACAACATCTCCTATCTTTTGCAGAGTTTCTCTTTTTTTTCCACCAAAAGAACGCTAATTGGCCCATCCCGACCAATCCACAAAAAATTAACTACCCCGACCCATCAAAGTGGCAAAGCGATATGCCCTTTACCCATTATGGTTGCTTCCTAAAATGGCAGCAACCCGACGTGGGTGTGTCACACGAAAGCCCTGACAGACTACACACTATTACCTGACAAGGAGCCTTGCCTGCCACGACCCGTCGTCCGATGGAGTTGATTGCGTGACACGGCCACCTTTCGGTGTTGCAGCCCACCTGATTCTTAACCTGACACGATCTAGGGAGATTAACTCACAACCCGGTGCGTGATGCCCCCCCCAGCCGTGTCGGGTGACTGACATATCGACCCTCTCCCAAAACCATGTGAATGGAGCAGACAAAGGACGCATGGCCCAATGAGGGCCACAACCCCCACCAGCCGCTGCCTATAAATAGTAGCTACATGACTTTGATGGAACAGATTGGAACCCTACACAAAGGAGCTAGTGCATCGAGTTCCCAGTCATGTCAGACGATACTAGGTGAGAACACCCCCAACCAAAGAGGGACGGGTTGAGTTCACTTAAAACTCAACCTGGTAGTAGCAGTAGAGTGACACGACCATCACGACCACTACAAACGTGTCGGGTCTCTAGTTGGGCTTCGACCCGAGACGGCTTGCCCAACCTTGCCCGACATGAGGAACGGAGAACCTAAGAGAAAGCCAACTTGACACATGTCCTAACACGACATGATACCTAACCCGATATTGCCAATCTATCATGGCTACTGCCTGAGAGGGCTTGCCACCCGACACGACCATATCGGGTAGGGAGTCCAATCCCGATACGCCCTTTACCCATCACGGTCCATGACCCGGCATGGTCAAGGACCCGACGCGGTCGTATCCTGATAGGGCTCCTACCCTGTACTGGGTTAGCCTTACCTTAGGGTTTCACTTCTTTGTATATCGACCTCCTACATTAAGGAGGTCGATACCTATCTTCCCTTTTTTAGCATTTCAGTTTCATTTATTATTGCATTGTAACTAAACCTTTTTATTTCTTTTATGCTTATGGAATCTGTGGAGTTATCTCTTATTGTCCTGTGTATGGTTCCTTTTTGTTGTATGATTTCTTAATAACATCTGAGCTCTAGTTTCTTCTGTTTGAATCACACTTTTGACTAGCTATCAAATCATGTTTCTTGTTTTGACTCCTTTGAGAGAAGGATGTCATAAACTCTAGAGTTTGGTATGATTCAAGGATACGAGAGTACATGGGGTCAGGGTTGCCCTGACATATCTTTCCTCTCCAGCCTATGTCTGATGCTCTTGAGAGAGAGCATGGGTGCATAGTTAGAAGTGTCCTCTTTGAGAGAAGAGGGGGTAGGACATATTCCATTTCCACATGTTATGTTTAGGATTTCCTCCTTCATGCCTTACTCTGAAGATAGTTTTATCTTCTCAGCTTTCATTATACAAAACCCCTATAAAAATTGCTAAACCCCAAAACCTTAATTTTTCCAGTAACTCCCCTTGGAGATAGGCTATTTGTTTGATTCTTTATGATTCTTTCTCGCTACATCTTTACCTTGTCCTTTGACCTCTTCTACGTGCTTACACAAGTAAAACTTGAGTTCTGAAGCGTTGTTCTTCCTATCCCTATGTTCGACCCCAAACTATTTCTACCATGTGCTAGTTGCAAGATGTGTTAAACATTTGGGTAATATAAAATTTTAAAGTCTGATAACCTAGACATGACTCCATTCTTGGACCCATGTTTAAGGCTTGTCAACTTTTTGGCACCGTTGTCGGGGATAGGCAATGAATATCATTCTACGAACTCAAGTTTTCCTTGCACTTTGCCAAAAACCTTATACATATGCATATAATACTGCAAATATTTATTGTACATAGTTTATACAACATACTAATACTTTTACACTTTTCTTTCTTTCTAGGTACTTTCTCACCTTTCCAAGCCATCATTCTTTGTGACCAGTCATGGCTAGGAAACCACCTATGGTTCGCTCCCTGCACTCATTTGTCCAATTCTGGGAAAATGAAGAGCGGAATCCAGTGGTTGTGCAACCCCTCAATGTTACCAACTTCGAGTTGAAGCCTTCTTTCCTCCAGCTGCTACAACATAACTGGTTTGGTGGGAATACTATTGAAGAAAACCCGTACAACCATCTCACCACTTTTGAAAGGACATGTAATACCTTCATGATCAATAGAGTCTCGATAGCTCACATCTACATCCAATGCTTCCCTTTCTGTCTGAGAGACAAAGCATTGGAGTGGTAAAAAAGTGTACAAGATGGGAGCCTTCCCGATTGGGAGCATCTTGCTGATACATTTATCTCCAAGTTATTCCCCTTTGAACAATCAAGTGTCAGAACAAGATAACGAGGTACTCACAAAAACCCTCAGAGAACCTGCACGAGACCTGGGAGAGGTTTAAAAGTTACCAACAGGAGTGTCCACATCATGGCTTTTCTAAACCTAAGTTGATCACCACATTCTATAATGGGGTGTGTGCTACTCAAAGGAAATCCATGAATGTTGCAGCTGGCAGCAATTTTCTAGGACTCAGTGCTCGGAGGGCCAGAGAAATTATTGATAACATGGCCACTAATCAATAGGACAATGAGTATGACCAAAATTCTATGAGCCATACCACTCTAGGAGAATCCAAAGTGATGGAAGTACTTGCAGCCAAATTAGACAAAATAGTAACCGATGTCCAAACCCTAAAGGAGTAGGGTTATAAAGGAAAAGTAAGATAGGAAATGGTGAGGAGTTGTGTCACCTATGGAGAGCCATACCACTTGTCTAACTTATGCCCACACACAGTCATTCAAGGAGAGCTTGACGAAGATAGTATAGAGAAAGTTAGCTACGTCTAGTACAGATGCCCTGATCACCCCGGTTTTTCTTACGGGAACACTAGCGCAGCTGGGAATTCCCATCAGCTGGTAGGTGGAACTTCCTTTGGAGGACCACCTAATCAATAGTGTCAAACAGGGTTCCAGCAGCAGCAAACTTTCCAACAGAACCAGCTGCAAAGTCCATCTATGATGACGAAGTTTATGTCCTTTGCTAAAAAGCATAACGAACTGAACAAGAAGATGCATAAGATTTTTTTGGATAGCATGTCCCTTCTTAAGCTGATGCAATAGCAGATGGGGGGCTTTTCAGCCCAGATAGGAGAGCTCCAATAGCACAATAAGTAGATCAACCAACAAGTGGCAAGCCTGGCGCAAAGTATCAACCACCAAGTGGGGTGTTTTCCCTCCAACATTGAGGTGAATCTATGTGGACATGAGACTGCAAAGATGGCCGTCTTAAGGTCAGGTACAGTTTTACAACCACTCGTTGGAAAGATAGTAACGTCAGTTGAGGAAGTTGAAGGAGAAGTCCCCGCAATGTCAAGGAAAGTGACCGAATAAAGAGTCAACAATGTTTCTTTTGAAGAGCATCCAGACAAGTACACAACCCACGTACTTTCTTGCATAATCTAGTGAAAGCCCAACTGAAAAAGAGATATGAGAAGTTTATGGCCACAATAAAGATGTTGCACCTTGACATCCCATTTCTGGATGCCTTCGAGGAGATGCCTATTTACACCAAATTCCTAAAAGATCTAATTTTCGAGGAAGAAGAAAGGTGAAGATGATGAGACTGTAAAGCTAGCATATATGTCCAGCTCCTTTGTCAAATCAAGTATGCCATCAAATAAGAAAGATCATGGGGCCTTTGTCATCCCTTCCAAGTTGGGGATAACATAACCCGTAAAGGTCTGGAAGACCTAAGGGCAAGCATCTGTTTGATGCCCTTGCCCTTGCGAAGAGGATTGGACTCACTGATATGGTAAGCACCAACATGAGGATTCAACTCACTGATCACACCATTACCAAGCCAGTCAGAGTGGTTGAGGATGTGCCCATTCAAGTTGGGTGATTCTTTATACCATGTGATATAGTTTTGATTGATACTATAGAAGATCCCAGCTGCCCCATAATCTTCAGGCGACCTTTCCTAGCAACCGGCTGAGCCCTCATTGTTGGGTTTTAGGGGAGGCAGAGAAGGCAGTGGAAACAAAAATATTTCTCCTCGCAAACCCAGAACAAGGAAACGCGTCAACGTCTATACAATAGGAAAGGATGGTTTGTGGAATCATACCTTATCCTGAGGCTTGCTCGGCGACAATACCTCGCGGCTTGCACGGTCTTCACCTCTGGTCTTGGACGGTGTCTGTGCAGCTCCTGGTCGCACCGGGACTGATGACTCCTGGTCTCACCGAGACTGTCGGGATTGACAGCTGTCCTTCGAGCGGCAGAAATCTCTCGCCTCTGAAGTAGTCCACGCAGACCATCTAGAACTCCAATATCCTTGTCCTACAAGGAATTGGAAGGATTCACACCCTCCTGTCGGCGTACTAGTCACCGACACACTCTCCTGCCACCAGTCGCTTTCTGCAGTTGTCGTTCCCTTGTTGTGCCTCCCTTATCAGGTAGCACTTGCTCGAGCTATCTCGATTACTAAAACCAGAGAGAACGACAACTTTACAGAGCAACTGGTTACACTGAGTTGTACTTTGAGGAGCCCCCAATACCCCTATATATAGGAGGGTCATGGGATAGGGTTCTCTATCCCGGGCAATGCGGGACTAAAGCAGTAGTAGAAGGGTTTCAGATTTTCCATAAAAACAACCAACTGCGCAACCTGAACCGATCGTTTCATTTTTGAAACGATACGTTGGGCACCTGAGCCGGTCGGTTGACACCTCAACCGATTGGTTGGGACCCATGAAATGGTCAGTTCACTTCTGAACCGGTCGGTTCGTGGTCCTGGTCAGTTCCCGATTGACTTTTCCTCTTTTGTTTCAAATTGGTACCAAATACCAATCCTTGTTCCAATCAAATTGGGAAAGTGAAACGAAAAGAAATTTCTCACCAACCTGACTTTCCCAACTTGCTTGGTTGGACCAGTTGAACCGATCGTTTCAACACTTGAACTGATCATTTCACCCTATCCATGAGCTGATTGACTCACCACCTGAGCTGATCAGTTCACCAAGCTCAACCGATCGGTTCATCACATGAGCTGATTGGTTGGGAGTGCAGATTGTGCAGAATCAGTCAATTGCAGTTTCAATCAATCTGATACTCCAATCAATATGTCCAACACCTTGAACATTATGACATTGAGATATCAATTAATTGAGTGTTTAATTGAACCACTAAACTCCTTTAGTAATCAATCTAAACATTATTTGTTGACAAAACTCCTCTTCCAGGTTAAATCCTATGTGTGTGACCCTGCAGGTCCATTTCACGTAGGCAGTGAAAGTCCATAACACTTATGACTTCACAAGCAAAGAGCAGTGCCTAGTCACACATTAGTGCTACCCAAGTGAAATAGAAAGTTGGAGAACAACTTTCAATCCTACAATCCGTGAATGGTGTTATAGTAAATGTATAATTCCTTTGTCACTGATATCCCAAATGAACTCGAGGCATGGAACAGTCATCCTGTCAACGTTCACTCACATTCTTGATTTCAGAGTAGATTGGAAGAGATATGTATGACATCAATATCACATACTGATTCACATATGCGTGCATGCCTTTCTCAATCCTACTCATCAAGTGCCCATGGATATCATACTCCCTCAGGAGGGACAAATCCCATATCTATCACTCACCCCTCAAAAGCCCCATGTGTGAAAGCCACCCAATCATCACCTTTATAACAACCCATGTTTCAGGACTTCATTTGATGATGTCAAAGTGTGCCCAACGACATGTGTTGAGTGTAGCGATTTCAGGTCAAAGAATCACACTCACCACCATCACTGTGAGTACTGATTGTGACTACCATGTCATGGTTCCATGTGTCAAACTCACGGTGGGTCTGTCCGGTACACTTGTTCTCTAACAAGTACCTATGTGTTTGGTTTGATATCTATATATCACGACTAATGAGATTCTGTCATCAACCAACACCACAATCTAGTCTTGTGTGTCATTGTTGTCTATCTACCTTCCACAATGACATCTGACCAGGGACATAACAAGAATGTACAAACTCTTAACATCCGTATGATCTCATCGTTCAGGTCCTGAACCTGAAAGCATAAGTCATTGAGTACTGTCATTCTCTAGACATTCAATCTATTATATCACTATCTCATATGACTGAACCAGAAAGAATTGGAAGCTTGCCTTTGATGTTTATCAAAACAATCTTAATGTATCCCACCAATCATCCCATTATTGGCTCTCAGGGCATACATACGAGCCAATCACCCTTGAATCATATTCATAGTGATCTTCAAACATTTCCCACATGTTACTCTGCTCTAGTACGATCATAGTGAGTAATGGAAACACCTTGCCAAAGTCAGTGTAAATTGCATGTCTCACATCTCTTCATTGTATGTCACACGTATGAGATGGAATTTCCGTAAAATGCGATCCAGTATTCCTTTGCTAACCTTTAGCCACATTGCATGATCAAGGATTCCATACTTGTCATCAATGAGTGGAATATCTATAAGTTCATCTCATGAACTTCCAAATCCATATAGTATCCACTGTTGTTCTCTAACACATAGATACTCGACATTTCCTTTTAAATGGTTTTATTGGAACACTTCCAATTATCAACAAACTTTCACTTTTATATATCCTATATATATTTTGTGATTAATTTTCTGTCCTTTTGGAAGTTCGCATCAATGTAACTTTTTACATTGAACTCTTCCTTATCTCCATAGAACTAGTACTTCTCAAGTACTTATCAAGTTCTCATGGTATTCCAATAACCCTTACTGGAAGCAGACAGACATCCACTTGTCATGTCCCACATACGAGTTATCAAGATGAGCACATCATATTGCCATGTCCTACATACAAGATGATGAATGCATTTTTTCTTGCCATGTCGATACATGCAAGACAATGGGATTATTACATACATGATAGATCCATATCTATTCTTAGTGTTCCCATTCTTCATAAGAATTGGACACTTGGCCTTGGGATACTAACTCCATGTAACATGGACAAGTCTTCTCCCACTGAATATGTGCATACTGAATCCTTCAGTAAAGATTGCCAATGTATGCTTTCTCTTTTTAGGTCAAGAGGTTTTCGAGAACTATCTCTATAAATCTCTATTCCTATCATATAGGAAAAATATCTATCTTCCTTAAAGATAATTTCCACTTTTGGATTTCCATTCTAGAACATTTCCATTTCACATTAACATGTGGAATGTGAATACGCTCCCATTAAATCAAAGATCCCTTCTTTATCTTTGACATATTAGTCAAACCCTTTCACTATATCATCAAAGTAAAGATTCAATTCTGAGTTGCTTGTACTCAATCAATCACATTGATTAGTCCATTGTAACTTAAAGACTTCATTTGCATTAGTGGATTCATAAACCTTATAGGTTGTGTCACGTACACATCCTTGTTTTATTCCATATGCCAAATGCTTAGTCATTAAGTTGCAATCAACAAGCATCGTCCTTCTCAAAATGTCATCCATGTGTCTTAACGCTTAAGACTTATTTTCACTTATGGATTTCCATCCAATGGGTGCTACCATCAAGGTCATACATTATGGTTCACATGGAAGTCATTTAGGATGTAATGGTGATATACCATAACTCAAAATCTGGTTCCTCATATTCATCTAGATAGTTGACTCATCACATGAACAACTCATCACATAGGTAATTGAGGTGTATCTTTCAAGGATATAAGAACTCACAACTCCATGTGATTCTTAATTTCCTTTGTTAGTGTGGGGTATTCTTTATTTTTAAGAAGATTTCTGTTATTTGATAATCATTCTCTAACTCCTTAGAGTATGATTCCTTCTTGATTTAGACATAATCATGCATTAATCATGAACTCACTATGATACACTATCATAATCACTCATAAGGATCTCAAACATTCGGTCCAAGTATTTCATTCATTGATCTCGTCAATAATTAACACTTTACCAAATTCGTACTTCATTTATGATATTCTTGAACACTTCAAGATGTTCATATTGGCATTTCTCTAAATATTGTTTGAAGTATTAGCATTTTCTCCAATCGGTATGTAAATACATCACATGTATTATACCTAATAGGATAATCATTCTCCCACTACCATTAGTGAAGATTGATTAATCATGTCCAAGATATTCATGTCTCTTACTAGTTCTCTAACCAAAAGAGTCTAGATTTATCCATCATATGAAAACTAGAAATGAATCTCTCATGATTGATGCTAATTTGATTGTTTGTGTTATCAATAACTTTATGTATCATTTTATCTTATGCATATCAAGTACCACAAGATAAACAAGGCATTGCCACAAAGATCATATTTTTGAGATTGAAACATCAACTTTATTAATTGCTATCATTGTCATACAATATGCAAAAATAAAGTGTTTCTATCTATTGGCAAATATGAAATAGCAGTTCTCATCTCTATTTCATGCCCTTTAGGCTGAAATAGACTGAAAGATACTCCATTCTATGGTAGCAACACTTGCTCCAGTGATGGGTACTCCTTTCTTGGTCCTTTCAAAAAGGGCATCACTTCTTTGCTGATCTTGCATATCATGTATGACATATCCATATCTTGGTATCATATACCTCAGATAAAGAAGTGGTTCATTTCATGATACCTTAGGTAGAGATCTCCATCCCCTCCTGCATTTTCTTTTGTTCTTCCAGATATAGAGGGCAATCCCTCATACACCCTTTCCCCATGTGCCTTGAGGCTGAAGACGGCTTGGATTGCTGGCTAGCATCAGAACACTTCTTTGCTTTGCCCTTGTCCTTGCCCTTAAGAATTACCTTTTCTTTGATCACATCAAAGATTATGGTTTGTCTTTCTTCATCTTTGTCTCTACTATCCTCAACATGTCCAACAACTCTGTCAATGCTTGTCAAAGTTGTTCATGTTGTAGCTTATCATGAATTGTATGATTCTCGCAACATTTGCAGTATCATACCCATAGCCAACTCTTGGCTCAGAGGGAATCCTTCTTAGTCAGGTTTTCCACATACCCAATCACATTGAGTGTGTGAATACCTTACTGGATCTCCTTCTGTCATGACATACTAGGACAGTGTCTTGGAGACATCATATGTCTCATGTTGTCTCTGCAACTCATAGTTCAGAGAACACAACATCAAGCACTCCTCATCAATGTCTTCCTCGGTAAGCTTCCATAAGCATACTTTCAGCCATTGATATGGTGGGATCAAGTTCATCTGGTTCTGGTATAACTAGGACTTAGAGCTTTCACTCTACGATTGAGAACACTTCTCACTGTCCTAACCAATCGTGGAAAAATTCCCATTTAATTTGTTGGTCTCAAAGACTGATCGCAAATAAGTGATTATTGTTGATCAACCATTTATTGTACAAAAGGAAATAAATGCAATTTTAGTCCACAAATCCTTTTGACTTGTTTGATTGATTTGAATGGTTAACGATATAATTAGCCCTTTAATTAATTATCACTTCCACTATTTTAGTTCAAATTGATAGCCCTCACCATCAATTCGGAAGATTGCAGCATACAACCTTCTAGTGGGCAAGATCCTGAAATCCTCTAAGTCATGGACCAACTAGGGCTGTCATCCACAACTTCGATCTCTCAGGTAGGCAACTCTTGCCAATTTCATCATATCCAACTCTTGATAAGATGTCATATGCAACTCCTTGCCATGATCACCTCCATGCCTCAAGGTACTAGATCCCATCTACATCACCTTGTTAAGTCCGACCCAAAGCAAACACGATGAATATGCACCCTGCTAGGGAAGACCCACATATCCATCCTTCACGCTTCCACTAGATAGACGGTGCACCACGCTAGGTCGTGCCCACACTTGGTCGATCAAGCTTTTCACGTGTGTCACATTTGGAAGGCATCTAAAACTTAATATTTAATGAGGGATTTGGTTTTTATATACATATACATATGCAATCACCACAATATATACTATGTATCATATACATGCTATATCCCACAGAAAACATGCGAAACGATAGAAGCAACGATTATGGCCAACCTAATGTGATTCCTCGAGCCAAGAGGAATCACGGTCATCTAGGTCTACATCACATGCAACATGTACAGGATGAACTATGTGCTTTGCCATTCTAGGTTTGATCAACTCATCACATGACTCATCGACTCGCCATCAGGCTGGTTGTCTAGGTGCCACCAGCCGATCGGTTGGCTCCTCCAACCGATCAGTTCGCCTGGTCATCATGCATCTCATCATGGCCGCCACCCGCTCATCTCGCTCCTCGAACCGGTCATCAACCGATCGGCTCACTCCTTGAACCGAACGTCAACCGATCGGTTCACGCCTTGAACCGATCATCTCAGCTGTCATCAGGATGTCCTCCGTTCTTTGACATAATAGGAAATAAAATTCTATCCTATTTTACATTGTAAAAAGAGAAACCTCGAGTTACATTCGAGGGGAGCAAAGGTAGGAAAGAAATCTCGAATTATTTCAAGTTACATCAAGAATAGGAGAAAGGGAATCAGTGCGCAGACCGAGATGCAAGAAACCACATACAACCATACACAGATAGGGTTTTAGGCCATAACCAATCTATACATCTACCACAAAACTCATTTAAGCATGACGCGTATCGAGTGCATTCATATTACATATCATATATGTATATTCAGATTTGTGGATTTATGATTGGACATGCATAAAGCCAATTTTATTTGCATCGTATGCAATAAATAAAGGTGACAAACCAAAATCGATCATATCGATAATCGTAAAGTATAGAGCAGTTGGCGTGGCTCTGATACCACTGTTGGGTTTTAGGGGAGGCAGAGAAGGCAGCGGAAACAAAAAATTTTCTCCTCCCAAACCCAGAACAAGGAAACGCGTCAATGTCTATACAATAGGAAAGGATGGTTTGTGGATTCATACCTTGTCTCGAGGCTTGCTCGGCAACAATACCTCGCAGCTTGTGCGGTTTTCACCTCTAGTCATGGACGTTGTCTGTGCAGCTCCTGGTCGCACCGGGACTGACGACTCCTGATCTCACCAGGACTGTCGGGATTAATAGTTGTCCTCAGAGCAATAGAAATCATCCGCCTCTGAAGTAGTCCACACGGACCACCTGGAACTCCAATATCCCTATCCCACAAGGAATTGGAAGGAGTATCACCCTCCCGTCAGCGTACTAGTCACCGACACACTCTCCTACCACCAGTCGCTTTCTGCAGTTGTCTTTCCCTTGTTGTGCCTCCCTTATCAGGTAGCACTTGCTCGGGCTCTCTCGGTTACCAAAATCAGAGAGAACGACAACTTTAGAGAGCAATTGGTTGCACTGAGTTGTACTTTGAGAAGCCCCCAATACCCCTATATATATAGGAGGGTCATGGGACAAGGTTCTCTATCCCAGGCAATGTGGGACTAAAGCAAGAGTAGAAGGGTTTGAGATTTCAACAAAAACAATCAACTGCGCAACATGAACTGATAGGTTCATTTCTGAAACGATCGGTTGGGGACATGAGTCGGTCAGTTCAGACCTCAACCGATCGGTTGGGACCCATGAAACGGTCGGTTCACTTCTGAACTGGTCGGTTCGTGGTCCTGGTCAGTTCCTGATTGACTTTTCCTCTTTTGTTTTGAATTGGTACCAAATACCAATCCTTGTTCCAATCAAATTGGGCAAGTGAAACGAAAAGAAATTTCTCACCAATCTGACTTTCCCAACTTGCTCGGTTGGACCAGTTGAACCGATCGTTTCAACACTTGAGCTGACCATTTCACCCTATCCACGAGCCGATCGACTCACCACCTGAGTCGATCGGTTCACCAAGCTCAACCGATCGGTTCATCACATGAGCCGATCGGTTGGGAGTGCAGATTGTGCAGAATCAGTCAATTGCAGTTTCAATCAATCTGATACTCCAATCAATATGTCCAACACCTTGAACATTATGACATTGAGCTATCAATTAATTGAGTGTTTAATTGAACCACTAAACTCCTTTAGTAATCAATCTAAACATTGTTTGTGGACAAAACTCCTCTTCCAGGTTAAATCCTATGTGTGTGACGCTGCAGGTCCATTTCACGTTGGCAGTGAAAGTCCATAACACTTATGACTTCACAAGCAAAGAGCGGTGCCTAGTCACACATCAATGCTACCCAAGTGAAATAGAAAGTTGGAGAACAACTTTCAATCCTACAATCCGTGAATGGTGTTACAGTGAATGTATAATTCCTTTGTCACTGATATCCTGAATGAACTCGAGGCATGGAACAGTCATCTTGTCAACATTCATTCACTTTCTTGATTTTAGAGTAGATTGGAAGAGATATGTATGTCATCAATATCACATACTGATTCACACATGCATGCACGCCTTTCTCAATCCTACTCATCAAGTGGTCATGGATATCATACTCCCTCAGGAGGGACAAATCCCATATCTATCACTCACCCCTCAAAAGCCCCATGTGTCAAAGCCACCCAAACATCACCTTTATAACAACCCATGTTTCAGGACTTCGTTTGATGATGTCAAAGTGTGCCCAACGACATGTGTTGAGTGTAGTGATTCCAGGTCAAAGAATCACACTCACCACCATCACTGTGAGTACTGACTGTGACTAGCATGTCATGGTTCCAAGTGTCAAACTCACGGTGAGTCTGTCCGGTACACTTGTTCTCTAACAAGTACCTATGTGTTTGGTTTGATATCTCTATATACGGACTAATGAGATTTTGTCATCAACCATCACCACAATCTAGTTTTGTGTGTCATTGTTGTCTATCTACCTTCCACAATGACATCCGAATAGGGACATAACAAGAATATACAAACTCTTAACATCCGTATGATCTCATCGTTCAGGTCCTGAACCTGAAAGCATACGACATTGAGTACTGTCATTCTCTAGACATTCAATTTTTTCTATCACTATCTCATATGACTGAACCAGAAAGAATTGGAAGCTTGCCTTTGATGTTTATCAAATCAATCTTAATGTATCCCACCAATCATCCCATGATTGGCTCTCAGGGCATACATACTAACACTCATTGACGTAGAGGTGGGTATGATCACAATCTGAGTTGGAGGAGAGCACATTGGCTTCAACATTCACGATTGTAAGAAAGCCCCTTTGTTCTTTGAGTCCTCTTATTTCATCGAGAGCTACCAACTACTTTGTGATGAAGTAAGGGAAGAAAAGGCCATGGTAGACCCACTGATGCACGCCCTATCTGGTGAGGTACAAGAGGTTGAGGACTCAGAGGTCAACAAACTATTAGTTTTTCTGGAAGTTGAAGATTTGTCTGAAGAAGAAGACCCTGTGGAGATAGTTATGTACACTACCCTCTGTAAAGATCTCACCGATGAATAAGAGAGGAGTGCCCTGCCTGAGTTGAAAGTTTTTCTGAGAGGCTGGGAATATTGTTTTCTGGACAAAGAGAAGATGAATCTGGTAATTATCAACTCAGAGTTGACTGACAGCCAGAAATATCAGTTGGTTGAGGAGTTGAGGCTACGAAGAAAGGCCCTAGGTTACTCTATTAGGGACTTGAGGGGTATCAGTCCTTATATGTGTATGCACAGGATCCATCTGGAAGAGGACT
Organism: Alisma plantago-aquatica; assembly: GCA_963693085.1. Classification (NCBI taxonomy): domain Eukaryota; kingdom Viridiplantae; phylum Streptophyta; class Magnoliopsida; order Alismatales; family Alismataceae; genus Alisma; species Alisma plantago-aquatica. Next base: position 182,032,061 of record OY856415.1, read on the forward strand.
CAAAGTTGTATGCCCAGTCGTAGAGAAAGCTGAATGAGAAGCTCCAAGAAGTAGTTAGTAAGGAAGTCGTGAAACTCTGAGATGCAGGAATAATCTATGCCATCAGCGATAGCACATGGGTAAGTCTCATTCAAGTCATTCCAAATAAGGGAGGTAAAACATTGGTTAAAGGATAAAATGGAGTCGAGGTCGCTACCAAGACGGTCATCGATTGGCAGATGTGCATTGACAACCGCAAGCTCAACACTGCCACTCGCAAATACCACTTCCCCCTCCCATTTATCAATCAGATACTGGAGTGCATGTCCCCACACTCCTATTTTTGTTGGTTGGATGGGTATTCAGGGTTCTACCATATCCCTATTCACCCCAAAGATTAGGAAAATACCACTTTTACATGCATCTACGGAACATTTGTGTTCAGGAGAATGCCCTTTGGGCTATGCAATGCACTTGCCACCTTTCAACGGTGCATGAATGCAACCTTTGCTGATTTTCTAGAAGACAAAATGGAAGTCTTTATGGATGACTTTTGTAATGCCCGAGCCCGCTGTCGAAGGCTCTAGTAGAGTTTCAGGAATGAAGATTGTCCCCATAGACCACCACTAGCCTTAACTGCATGTTTTGTCCTCACTCATGCGCATGCTAGGATCAACATCTCGACAGGTCACCCATCCTAGTACTACTCCAAGCTGAGCATGCTTAACTATGGAGTTCTTTAGTGATGGGCTCCCGAAAAAGGATGTGCACCTTGGTGATATGGGTAGTCCAATCATTCCTTGTAAGATCAACTTATCTGAGGCCTCAAATCCTGGGATGTTACAATCTCCTCCACTTAGACTCTTGATGTCCTTGTCAAGTCTCAACCATATGGCCTCATAATCTGACCCCATTTTAGCGCAGACCCACAATGGCCCATTGACACCCAACTCCCGATCACGGAATACCAACGCAAGGGTGGCTACGTCAACCATGGACAACCCTTTCCTACATGTCTGGACCACACGACTCAAGACTGGCATGTCAAATGCCCATGTGGGCCCCACCTACTAGAGGGGTTATGGCTCTGATACCATTTGTAACGCCCGAGCCCGTTGTCGAAGGCTCTAGTAGAGTTTCAAGAATGACAACTGTCCCCACAGACCACCACTAGCCTTAACTGCACGTTTTGACCTCACTCACGCGCATACCAGGATCAACTTCCCGATAGGTCACCCATCCCAGTACTACTCCAAGCTGAGCACACTTAACTATGGAGTTCTTTAGTGATGGTCTTCTGAAAAAGGATGTGTACCTTGGTGATATGGGTAGTCCAATCATTCCTTGTAAGATCAACTTATCTGAGGCCTCAAATCCTGGGATGTTACAACTTTAGTGTCTACGGTATCTCCTTCGATGATTGCCTTAATAACCCATCTCTTCTAATGAAAAGATGTGAAGAGCAAAGTCTTACTCTCAATTGGGAGAAGTTCCACTTCATGGTGCAAGAAGGAATAGTTATAGGGAACAAGGTGTCCAATAAAGGTATCGAGGTCAATCGATCCAAAGTGGAGGCAATAGACAAGATTCCTCCTCCCACATCTGTTATAGGTATCTGGAGTTTCTTAGGTCATGTCGGTTACTATTGGTGATTCATCAAAGACTTTTCAAAGATCACAAAGCCATGTCCAACTTGATCTATGTGCCCATTCTCCACTCTGAAGGACACTTTGATCTATGTGCCCATTCTCCAGTCCCCTGACTAGAATATTCCTTTCGAGCTCATGTGCAATGCCAGTGACTTTGCCATAGGTGTAGTTCTTGGCCCAAAGAAAGATAAAAAGCATCACGTGATCTTTTATGCAAGTAAGACCGTAGATGAGGCATGACTGAATTATACTACTACTGAGAAGGAGATGTTGGCAATTGTATATGCTTTTGACAAGTTTTGATCCTACATCGTGGGCTCTAAGGTGATAGTTCACACCGACCATGGGGCCATCAAGTACTTAATACATAAGAAAGATGCGAAGCCGAGGATGTTGTGTAAGGCATTGCCGACCACCACTCGAGGATCCGGGTGGAGGACGACCACACACTTCCAATAAATGAAAGTTATGCTGATTAATCTATCTACGTCGCCTAGTTGGCCAACCCTGAGGGGTCATGGTATGCATACTTCTGCAATTACCTGGCCTGTAAACAACTATCCACAGAAATGTCCTACAATCATAAGAAGAAATTCTTCTCTGATCTAAAGAACTACTACTGGGATGATCCTTTGTTGTTTAGGTGTTGTGTTGATGGATTGTATAGAAGGTGTATACCTAAGGATGAGGCCCCCAAGATTCTGTTTGAGTGTCACTCCTCTCCTTATGGAGGGCACCTAGGAGGCAAAAGGATGACTACCAAGGTACTCCAATCAGGATTTTATTGGACGACTCTCTTCAAGGATGCACATTCCTATGTCAAAGCTTGCAATGAATGTCATAGAATTGGGAATATTTCTTGTCAAAATGAGATGTTGATGTAAGAACTGATATAGGTAGAAATCTTTGATGTGTGGGGGATAGATTATATAAGACCCTTCCCCTCCTCTTATGGTTTTAAATACATCCTTGTTGCGGTTGATTACATCTCTAAGTGGGTGTAGGCTATACCCACCACCACATATGATGCCAAAGAAATGATAAAGATCTTTACCAAGATAATCTTTCCAAGATTTGGAGTGTCGAGAACCATCATCAGTGATGGTGGGTCTCACTTTGCAGAAAGGCGTTCGAATCATTATTTCACAGATACAGTGTTCATCACAATGTCGCCACGTCATACAACCCGTAGACGTCGGGACAGGTTGAAGTTTCCAATCGACAGATCAAGCAGATCTTAGAGAAAACAGTTGCCAAGTCTCACAAGGACTGGTCAACTAAGTTATATGATGCTCTTTGGGTGTATAGGACTTCTTACAAGATGGCATTGGGTACCACACCGTACTGCTTGATATATGGGAAAGATTTCCACCTGCCCTTTGAGTTGGAGCATAAGTCATATTGGGCCATAAAATGTCACAACATGGACCCAATGCTAGCCGGAAAGAAAATGTTTCTTCAGCTCCAAGAACTTGAAGAGTTCAGTCTTCATGCCTATGAAAATGTGAGGATATACAAGTTGAGAACTAAAGTATGGCATGAATCCCACCTGAGGAAGAAGGATGTCAACGAAGGTTATAAGCTTTTGTTATTTAAATCATCTATTCGCCTTTTTCCAGGAAAATTGCAGACTAGGTGGTCCGAACTGTTCATAGTAGCAAAGATATATCCATCTGGGATGATGGAGCTTTATGATAAAGATGATCTAACAAAAAAATTTCCAGTCAACGTATATAGAGTGAAGAGGTTCTATGAAGACGAAGCCTTCGTGAGATGATCAGACTTGATCCTGAATGAAGCTAAAGCTACACCAACCGGAGGAGTATAGCAAGATCCAAAGATGTCGAGCTGACGACAGAAACCACAGCTCTCCTCAGGAGGCAGCCGAAGTTTTTCTTTCATAGGATAGGACGTTATTTCCTTTTCCTTCAAAGAACATTATGAACAATCCCATTGTAATAAGGCCCGAGTTTGTGCCCACACCATGTGCGTAGACTCTATTTCATGGGCCACTGACTTAGTTTTATCGCCTTGATGAGTAATACTATCTGAGGCCTAAGGTTTAGGCCAATGATGTTTTACCCATCAAGTGCCTTCTGAATTTTAGTCTTTCTATCCTTGTTTTTGTTTTTTCCTTTTTTGTTGGCATATCAGACATACATGATGCTCTGCGTGACAGGTTCTGTGATAACTGTATCGCCCAACCCACCTTGATGAGTATTGGCTGACTCCTTGGTTTTAGTTTTACACAGTTTTGGAGTGGCCCATAGGGCAAGAAACGTGCCTGACCTTATCACGTGATATGCACATCAGGCTATCGTATCACCCAGGCTGTATCGGCTGGCACGCCTGCACTTGCAAGAGTTTGGCAAGGCTCCAAAAAGACGTATCGGGCATGCCTGTTGCCCAGCGCATCGTGCGCCGTGCGATGCGAGTGTCACACAAATCCTTATCCCAAATGGAGCACACCGGGGAACGCATATCGACTGACACTTCTTTGTCGCCCGATATGCATGCCGCGTGATGTGATGTCTATTCAAAATCTTCACGATGCGACGGATAAGACAAGATTTATTGTGTTCTAGAAGACGATTTTCATGCATGCGTGACACATGTCCAAGTTTTTTACCTGTTTTACCTTGCTCTTGGCTAGTTATATATAGTAACTCGAGTCTAACCGTGTCAGGTTACCAAATTACATGCTTTTTGCTCCTGTATCTCGCATTCCCTTCACATTCCAAACCTCCCGTGTCGGCCTTTCCCGCAAGTTTTTGAACTCGAAGCCGAAGGCCTATCCCAATGAGGAGGGGCGTGCCACTAATCGGCTTCGGCTTCACGACGCGCTCCTCATGTTGGCGGTGTGGCCTGATGAATAAGCATCATCTATCAGTGTCGAGTCCACATGGAAAGTTCGCGAGGATCTGGCCTCCGGATAGGGTGCCTCCGCCTCTGCCTCCGCCTCATCAGCTTGGGGTCACGGAGAAGGTTACAGAGTAGCCAAATGATGATCCACCATCCGGCTCTCAACATTCTCCTCTATAGCGATCACGACGTAGATGGTGTCAGTGTCAGCGTTGGTTGTACAACCTTGAGCTTCGCCTCTAGGAGCTCAGCGAACACCTCATCGCTAGCGTCTGACTACACCAATGCCTCTACCATTTCTGGCAGGGTTGAAGCTTCATGCGCAGTGGCTATTTAATCTACTACAACAACCTCTGGGGCTATATCTGTTATAGTTGTCTCGGTGGTGTCGACGACCTCCCCGATGGTTGTTACTTCTTCTGTATCTGTGGAGGGCGTTGTTGTGGTTATCGCGGTTAGTTCGATGGTGGCAGTCGGCTCGGCGGCGGTGGTGACATGCAAGTCTTCAATGATGACTGTCGATGATTTGTCCCGCCAAGCATCGAGGGGAGAGGGCCTCCCTATAGTGGCCATCCTGTCTTGGATGGTCCTGTGGCAGCATAAGCAGCTTCCACACTCACAACTTCTATCTTTGCTGCTGTGAAGACCAACTTCTCTACGTCGTAGTTGATGCAAAATGGGAGGGGAAGGAGGGTGTCCATCCTCGCACACTTGTAGAAGAAGCAGAGACCCTCAGAGACCCTCCTTCTTGATGATATTTGCCCACGTGAGGAACCTAATGTCGATCATGTCATCACCTCTTGTCCTCGATAGGCTTTGTGGCTCTTTCGGGTACCCCAACCCTGCTGTAATCAGTTTGACTACCCCTCCCATGTTATACTCTTTGATGGCATCCTTTATGAGGTGTAGCCAGTTCACTAGGAAGCACCCCAAGTTGATCGACTTGCCATGCATCACATACCATATGAGAAGGAGGTCTTCAGTATACAAGTTGCTCGTTTCATACTTACAGAAGAGGAGGCTTGCCACAATGTTGTGTATAATCCTCTAGAAGCACGATTGAATACCCACCACCCTACTCCCTAGTTTGAAGGAGGATTATCCAGTCAGTTTCCTCCAGAGCAAAACTGGGTTGAAGATGTCGCCTTCGGTGATCCAGGAACCATTGTTTAGAATCTCCCTCTCAGCCTAGCGGGTGGAGAATATCTCATTGAGTAGCCTCTCTGACATGACGTTCTCGGAGTTGTAGAGGCGCCCTTGTAGTCTGTCCGCCCCGCCAAACCTTTAGGCATCCTCTGGAGTATTTGGGATTCGGAAGAGGGATGAGATGAACTCCTTGGTGAGCTTAGTGTAGGAGGTGGAGTAGATGAAGCAAATCTTCTACAGTCTGGCGGCTTTTAAGACATTCTCTAGTCTGTCGAAGATGTTGATCTGGTGAAAGGATGCTTGGTGGCAGAACTGGGTTGGCCGGTAGACTTTTGTTGCCAACTCCATGTAACTCCGCTGATGCTCCTCATCTCTAGGAACGAACCGATCCGGTGACTGGGCCAAGGGCTCTGGTTCTACTGTTGTTGTTGGGGCCAGGGCCGCTTCTATTTTGAGCCACTTCTCGGCCTCAGAGGGCCCAACTGCCTTAGGGTTTGGGCATTTCTGCCCATTTGTTGGCTTCATTTGGAGCCTCGGGGTAGATCATCCGACCTTGTTCGTCAACGTGGATGACAGTCTGCTTCGTACGTGCCATTTTCTATAATAATTAAACAAACAAGTTAAGTCAAAAAGAGTTATTCGTTCAAACTTGCATTTACCCAATATTGGGCAGAAGACAAAGGTTAGAGTTTCGCCTGATACGATTGGGCGATACACTTAAAATCGGTATTGGGTTGGGTGCTCAAGAAAAACTTTCGTGTGATATATGAATGCCCGGTAGCAGAATGTAGATATGGTTTTCACATAGTATTTGTCTCAAGCATATATGGGGCAGAAGGTAAAAACAAAGTTAGGTGAAGTCAGCATCGAGGAGATGATAAGGTCTGGGTGATATGATTTAAGAGACAGACCGATATCAGGTGACTTCCTCAAAACTAATTCTACGCGGTGCAGATGCCCGATAGGCATGTCACGCGATATGGGCGTCGCACGACAAGGTTGAAAACACGATGCATCTATACGTGATAAGAGAAATGTCGTGCGATGTGTATTGTCAGGCGATACTTGTGTCGCACAAAATGGATGAAAGCCTTGCTAAACAAACTGAGCGATAGAGTCATCGTCGTGAGCTCAAAGTCCTTGCCCTATATAAACACATTTTTCGTCGTGTTGCGCGACACCCCATAAAAGACCGATGTAAAACAAGGCGGTAGAGAGAACTGACATGCTTATCACGCGACAAGTAGAAACTCAATACATGTCAAAGAGTTCTGCCCCAACATGGGTCAGAACATGATAAGGTAGAGCGCGACACAACTTGGTTGATACGGTCCGCGTGACACAAAGGTACGTGATATGCAAGTTGCCTTGGATTTTACCTGTATCGGGTAAGAGGAGTTGGAACAGGACATGAAGGTTGATAGACATAACTCATAAAAAGAACTTTCAAAAGTGGAAAAAAACTTCAAATTCAAAATCAACATATCAAAATTAGCCTACATGTCAAATTTCATCTAATTTGGACAACCTTGAAATATTAGGATAAGTTTAGGAGAGAGAAAATGAGTAAAAGGTATAAGTAATGAATAATGTGAGTATATAACTTCAAAATATGATAATAATAGAAAATCATATTCAACACATCAAAGATAACTTTTAGATGAAGTTTAGTCCAATTTGGATATTGTTTGTGCATGTTATGCAATTTAATAAGCAATCGTACTACTACATTTGCTTCCCTAACCTGCAAGTTTTAGGTCTTCCAGAGGAGGTTGAATGAGCAGGAGTTCCAACTAATGACTCTAGTTGGTCTCCCCAACCAACTAGAGGTTTTAAATAACACGATGTAGGCGGCGCTCCAATGACTCGACGCCATTGAGCAAAGGCTGGAAGAAGGGGATGGCCACCACCGCTCAAGGCATTCTAGAAGATCATTATCGCCACCGGCCTCCATCTTTCCATCATCATCATAATCCTCCTCTTCTGGTTCGTCATCCTCATCCACCTCCAGCGGGCCCTCCACAACGCCCAAGGAAGAGATGATGAACAAAATCGCCAATGGGGCTCCAGTAGGACAAGAGAGTTCCCACGGTGTTGACACATCCACTCCCTCACTACCGCTAGAGCTAGTTGAAGCTGAAGAAGAGACAACTGATGGGCTAGAGACGGATTCATCTGAAGAATCTGAGTGTGAAGGGGGTGATTTGTATTGCTTGATCCCTGAGCAACCCCCTAGAGCAGAGACTTCAATGGCATACACATTTTCTGCATCGTCAGAGATCACGTCCTTCAAGATGGCAAATATTGATAGGTGTGCCACCATCTATCTATCGATCCAGGACCAACAACTACTGAACATGGTCTTTTGACCACATGCAAATGAAGAAGCCATCATCTGGAGTGATGGATACTTCTCAGTACGATGCACAACACTCCAAGCCATGTTCTTCTCAGAAGTCGTCGTAGGGAAGATCCTTTTCAGGCTCCTGCAGGGCGCAATGCTTGAGAATGTTGCCATCAGGATAGGCCGACAACTATTCTACTATTCCACCTCATCCTTAGCAAGAAGACTACTGGTAGGGGTGTATGATTCAAAGTAGGTGGTCGATATGTTGTAGCATATCGAAGAGCACAACCCAGGCCAGGTGCTAGCCCCCTATAAGCTTAGAAAACATTGGTTCCTCTGTGTGGCTGACCTCTGCAACCATGATGTCACACTTTTTAATTTCTACACAGTGGAGGTTCCACATAGAGAAGACATCTTCATACACCCCAAAGACAAGAACCTCAGACTTCTTCCTCTACATCTTCATCGGGTAATCAAGAAAGGAGTCCAATACCACAGCGGTGTCTGGAGCTTCTACGCCATCTGAGACTTCACAGTACAATAAGAGATGGGGAGCGGAAATAGACCCTTCATTGTCATGCGCGCCATGGAGCTACTGAACATCTTTCGATATGTGAGGCAGCTCTAGGATCAAGACTTCAATTACTTGAGAAGCATATACACGTTGTTGTTGATCAAGGACAAACACTACTTCTGAGATGCAGAGCTTCCAGAGGAGCTGCTGGAGACAGATGTTGAATCTGAATCTTCTCATCCCGACAACCCTTTAAGGGAGGAAGTCGAGAATACCCCTGACATCTATGGGGAAGACAAGCGGATAGAAAATATGTAGACTACACTCGCCACTGAAGGCGATGCTATTGAATACGAGTCTGCTTCGCCTGCCGTCTTCGACTCCCTAATTAATAGTTTCAATCGTTTCACGAACACTTCTCTATCTCAGGAATAGGTCAACGAAATTCTTCTCTAACTTGTTGATTCCAACACTGTAGATGTCATATACAAAAAGGATAACACAGTGGTCCCCCTTGACGACTTGCGAGACTTAGTCAAGGTAGGAGGGTGTCTAGCAATGGCAGTGGTGTCAGCCTACATCCCCATCCTACAGAAGAAGTTTGAACACGCCCACATCACCCACCTAATGTTGTTCAATGACCTGTGCCTGGATGATGAAACAAGAGCACACCAGTTTTTTAGCTCGAAATGAAGAAGTATCTGTCGTGCATCATCATCCTACCTATGTTGCACGACAACCACTGGATGCTCCTGATGGTGTACATCTATCCACATGTTGATTTCTTCTACAACAGCTCCAACACCAACAAAGATCATCTGACAGAGTGTACATCCATGCCGATAACATCCCTCGAGCAATTAGTAAGGAAATATTATGTCGACGTGGTGTCTTTGATCCATTCGTATCTCGAAGACCCGACGACTAAGTGGAATGAAATACAATACTGCCACTGCAGTCCACAACAAGTTTCATTATCAAATGATTGCGGTGTCTACGTGTTGCACTGGAGCTACTACACGGTAACCCTCAAAAATATGCCAAATAATCTCCACAACTTAGGCTACTACAACCAATGCGTAGAGTATGCGATGGAGCTCTTACCTGCCGAGGGAGCCCACTTTTTCTTAACTCTCACTGATCTATGCCTATCCTTTCCTATTTTATCTCACAACTTCAGGACAGAGTGTGGGGTAAGTTTGGGCGTGGGGGATACTCCATAGAATCAGTGAGGGAGGTACTCAAAATTTTTCCCCTTTTTTCTCTTTTGCTTTTCTTACCATACTCTGTATATACATACATATAAATGTTTGATAGAAAACAATGCATACACAACTGCTTGTCTCTTGAAAATTGTACAAAACACTTCATTGTAAAAATTTGGTACAACTTCTTCCATTTCATTCTCTTCGTATCTAAGGCAGTGCTTATTTCTATTTTGCTCTTTTGAAAAAGCAGTCTCAAAGGACAAAGGCTATAACTTTTCCATGCCATCTTAGAGAAATAATCTCGCATCAGCTAAGGAATGTGCATGTGAAGAAAAAAGATGCCCAAACAAAAAACTCCCTTTTACCTACCCATCAAAATCCCAAAAAAGAGAGGAAAGCCTTATGAGAGTGAATAAAAGCATGAGAGTTGTTCCCACACAAAAAAATTGAAAAAAAAACACTTGTCTTCCCAAAAGTACCCATCTTTAGGCATGGTAGATCTAGGGTAGTGGTACGTAGGATGTGAAATCACTGCTTTAAAGCCAGCTGGCTTAGACTGTAGGGACCACTTTCCCATTAATAGACTCGTACCTAGATGTACCGATAACAAGAAAAATAGAAAAAGCCTTAAGCCTTTCCATAAACCCCACATTCTACCCCCAAGCTGTTTGGTGTGAAAGCAAATTTTGAAATCATGCACCAAAGTTTCGCCGAAGCTGAAGAGAATTTTTTTGCTTAAATAAGGCTGGAAAAATAAAGTCCAATGCTCGTAGTCGTATGTAATTTTCCTCAGGACATCTCAAAAATTATTTTAAACCCCTTGTCTGAAGACTACGTCTACTTTTAAAGAAGTATTGCAAATGAAGTTTTAAATTAAGTACAGATTGATTGAGGACAATCAAAATGCTAAGTTTGGGGGAGTTGATAACACCCATTTTATGGCTTCCAAAGCTTATATTTTACTATTAAAACTACCTCGAAACCTTACTTCCTCTCTATTTTACCTTACTTTATTGAATAGAAATAATGCCACTATGCTCCTGACAACATTTCCTATCTTTTGCAGAGTTTCTCTTATTTTTCCACGAAAAAAACGCTAATGGGCCCATCCTGACCATCCACAACAAATTAACTACCCCAACCCATCAAAGCGGCAAAGCGATACACCCTCTCCCTGTTACGGTCTCTACCCGATATGGAAGTAACCCGATGTAGGTGTGTCGCGTGGGAGACCTGACAGACTACACACAATTACCCGACAAGGAGCCTTGCCCACTAAGGTCCATCGGTCGATGGAGTTGATCACGCGACACGGCCACCTTTCCGTGTTGCAGCCTGCCAGAGTCTTTACCCGACACGATCTAGGGAGATTTACTCGTAACTCGACGTGTGACGACCCCAGCCAGCCGTGTCAGGCGACAGATGAATCGACCCTCTCCCAAATCCATGTGAATGGAGCAAACAAAGGATACATGGCCCAATGAGGGCCCCAACCCCCACCACTCACTGCCTATAAATAGCAGCTACAGGACTCCAATGGGACGGGTCAGAACCCTACGAGAGCTATCTCTTAGTGCAAAAAGGAGCTAGTGCGTCGAGTTCCCAGTCCTGTCGGTCGATACTAGGTGAGCACATCCCCAACCCGAGAGGGACGGGACGAGTTCACTTTGAACTCGACCCAGTAGCAGTAGCAGAGCGACACGACCATCACAACCACTACAAACGTATCGGGTCTCTAGCTGGGCTTCAACCCGAGATGGCTTGCCCAACCATGCCCGACTCGAGGAACTAAGAACCTAAGAGAAAGCTAACCTGACACATGTCCTAACACAACATGATACCTAACCTGATATGGCCAATCCATCAAAATTGTAGCCCAATAGGGCTTGCCTCCCGACATTACCATATCGGGTAGGGAGTCCTATCACGATACACCCTTTATCCATCATGGTCCATGACCCAACACGACCAAGGACCCGACACGGTTGTATCCTGATAGGGCTCCTATCCGCTATCAGGTTAGCCTTACCTTAGGGGTCCGCTGCTTTGTATATCGACCTCCTACATCAAGGAGGTTAATACCTATCTTCCCTTTTTCAGCATTTCACTTTCATTTATTATTGCATTGTAACTAAACCTTTTTACTCCTTTATGCTTATGGAATATGTGGAGTTATCTCTTATTGTCTTGTGTATGGTTCCTTTTTGTTGGATGATTTCTTTATAGCATCTGAGCTTTAGTTTCTTCTATTTGAATCACGCTTTTGACTAGCTATCGCACCGTGTTTCTCGTTTTGACTCCTTTGAGAGTACTCAGGGTCAGGGTTGCCCCGACATATCTTTCCGCTCTAGCCTACGTCCAATGCTCTTGAGAGAGAGCATGGGTGTATAGTTAGAGGCGTCCTCTTTGAGAGAAGAGGGGGTAGGACGTATTTCACTGCTACTTGTTATGTTTAGGATTTCTTCCTTTGTGCCTTACTCCGATGACAATTTTATCTTCTCAGTTTTCATTATACAAAACCCCTATAAAAATTGCTAAACCTTAAAACCTTAATTTTTCCAGCAATTCCCCTTGGAGATAGGCTCTTTGTTTGATTCTCTATGATTCTTTCTCGCTACATATTTACCTTGTCCTTCGACCTCTTCGATGTGCTTAGATAAGTAAAACATGAGTTCTAAGGCATCGTTCTTCCTAACCATGTGTTCGTCCCCAAACTATTTCGACCATGTGCTAGTTGCATGATGTCTTAAATATTCGGGTATTATAAATTTCTAAAGTCCGATAACCTAGACATGACTCCATTCTTGGACCCATGTTTAAGGCTTGTCAGTTGTTTCTTGGAATGTGTAAAACCAAGTGAAAAGTATCAAAATTGAAGGTTGAGTGCAAACATTACCAAACCTAGGTGGTTGCCTCCCACTAGCACTACAGTTTATGCCTTTAGTTGTGCTTGTTGATTCTTTAATCAATCCTCTTGGGAACCGTAAAGCATCCTTGTAGTATATGTCTCTCTCATGTACATTTAAGCACACATCTTCAATGATCAGCACAACAATATCAAAATTTTGTTTTCCCTTGACGCAACCAACTTCCACAATGGATTTAAATCTTTCATCATTCACTATCAATTCTAGTGAACCTTCCTTCTCGCATATTACAATAGCATTGGATAGATAAACTTGTTTCAATAGGTATGACCCTTCCCACCATGATTTAGTCTTTATGGGAAAGAATTGCATCCTTGAGTTGTACATTTACACCCATTGTCTGGTCTCAAATGACTTCTTCTTGATCAATATCTCATAGAAAAACTTGATTCTTTCTTTGTATCTCTTTGAAAACTCATAAGCCTCATCCCTCATTTCCTTAAATTCATGGAGCTGCAACTTTCTTCTAACTCTAGTGGTTCCATGTCCATATAATAGAGATTAGGCCCACAATGCCTTGTGTTGCAACTCAATGTGTAAATGGCAACTTTTCCTATACACGAGTTTGAACTTTGTGGGGCCAATCGGGGCTTTGAATGATGACCTATATGCCTACAAAGCTTTATTGAGTGATAGAGACCAATCCTTGTGGTCTGATCTCATGGTATTCTCAATATTGAGATCCATCTTCGATTGGCCAACTCAACTTGACCACTGGTTTAAGGGTGGTAAGGAATAGCCACACCATGATTTATGCCACACCTTTTCAACAAACTTTTGAAGGTTCTATGGATGAAGTGACTTCCACCATCACATATAATGGCTCTTGGCACACCAAACCAAATGAAGTTGTTTGATTTAACAAATTAACACACCACCTTGTGGTCGTTTGTTCTTGTAGCTATTGCTTCCATCCTCTTGTTGTCATATTCTATGGCCACCAATATGTACACATACCCAAAACAAGGGTGAAATGTACCCATGAAGTCAATAACCCAAACATCAAACACATCCACTATAGGAACAAGAGATATATGCATCATGTCCCTCTTTGATATAGTGCCCACTTTTTGGTACTTTTTGCAATATTAATGAGAATCCTTGAAAAACATTGGTCAATAGAAACCACTTTGGAGAACTTTTATGGATGTTTGTTTCCCACCAAAGTGTCCTATATATAGGCCAGAATGGCACATGAAGAGAATTTCTTGCTGCTCATTTCTGGAATGCACCTCCTTAGAAGTTGATCAGATCAATGCCTTATGAGATGTGTGACATCCCACACATAGTTCTTCACCATAGCAAAGTAGATTTTACTATCCTCCCTAGTCCATGTGTTTGGTACACTCCCACTAGCCAACAAGTGGGCTATGTGCTTGTACCATGGCCTTTGAGTAGAATCAAGCAAGAAGAGTTTCTCATGAAGCAATGCCTCTTTTAATTTTTTTTACATAATCCAATGGTGTCTCAATATGATTAAGGTGATCGGCTGCAGAATTATCAAACCACTTCTTGTCTAAGATCTCCAAATCAAGTTCTTGCGGCAATAGAATCCACCAGATCAACATATGCTTTGAATCCTTCTTTGATATGAGATACTTAGGTTCTATGTGGTTGGTATAAAAAATATCCTTGTTTTATATAACATAGGAGCAGAACTTGTTAGGAGAAAAGATCATGTCAAGTAATTCCTTCCCCATGGTAGTGTAGTTCATTTGAGCTTCATGACGTGTCTTACTCTCCTAATAGATGGAATGTTGTATCCTACCAATCCATTGGCCAAGCACATCCCTCACAACCATATCTAAAGCACTGATCATGATCTCAAATGGAAAAGAGAAGTCTAGGGGCTGCATATTGGAGTAGAAATTATCTTTTGCTTCAAATGGTTGAAAGCTTCAATGCACTTGTCATCAAGATTAAATTTAATATATTTCTCAAGTGAATGACACAATGGTCACAAAAGTTTTCTCAAATATTTCATGAAATGCGATAGAAACCCACGTGTTCCAATAAAGAATGAACATGTCTTAAGTTGGAAGGAATGCTAAGAGCAGAAATGAGGCCTACTTTGGCTTTATAAACTGCATATCTAGATTTGGAAACTGTATGACCAGAACAATGCCCTTGTGAACCCAAAATGAATTGTCTGCCAAGAAAGAACTAAATGGACCTTAACACATATCTCAAGAACAGCTTTGGGGTGAGACAAACATTGATCAAAAGTTTTGCCAAGACATTGAAAAATCATCCATAAAGACTTCAAGAGAAGAATCAAGAATATCAATGAAAATGGATGTGACACATCACTGGAATGTGGAAGGGGCATTACAAAGCCCCATAGGCATTCTCCTATAGGAAAAGGTGTCCCTTGGAGATGTGAACATGGTTTTCTCTTCATCAATGGGATGCACTGCCACTTGGAAATAACACTAACCATCTAAGAAGCAATAGAAACTTTGTCCTACAACAGTCTTTAAGATTTGATCAATGAATGGGAGAGTGAAATGGTCTTTACTTGTCTTCTCATTTAACTTCTTGTATTCCACACACATTTTCTGCACAGATTTCTCTCTCACCAGCATCAATTTCCCATCTTCATTTTGAGCAACAATGATCCCACCCTTTTTGGGCACAAATTGGATGGGACTCACCCAAGGACTGTCAAAAATGGGATAGATGATCCCAACATCAACAAACTTCACAATCTCTTGAGTTACAACTTACTTCAACTTTAGATTCAACCCCCTTTTTATTTGGTGAGTTGGCCTTGCATCATCCTCAAGATAGATCCTATAGACACAAATAGGGAGTCAACACCCCTCAAATCAGCAATACACCACCCTATGGCTTGAATGTTCCTCTTCAACTCATAAATGAGTGCATCTTCTTGTTTAGGATAAAGAACAGAAGAAATGATCACCAGAAGGGTGTCATTTGAACCCAAAATTTCATTCTTCAGATCTTCAAGAAGATATTTAAGCTCAAGGATGGGAGGTTCTTCAATGGAATTATTTAAAGGTTTATCAAAGATGGAAGAGAGATCCTCACTTGATGCCACTAATGGGAGCTCATTTTCCTCTACAATGTCATCATTGAGAAGCTTAACAATAGGCTCTAGACCTTAAACCTTGGTGGCAGTCTCAATTCACATCGGTAGCCACACTACAATCTCCTCAAGGTAGTCAATAATATAGCAATCTTCTTCTATAGCACCTATCACCTTGGCTTTAATAGAAACTTTGAAGATGTTTAAATGAGTCTTCATGTGCATGAATGTCACATACATGGTTTCAGTTCTCAAATATATCGCTATGTCAGTTGTATCTAGGAAAGATCTCCCAAGATAATAGGTACCATCCTTGTGTCCTGTCTCCCTATTAAGCACGATAACAGTAGTAGGAAAGAATGTACATCTGTCATCATCAAATTTCACAAACACATGAACAATTCCTCCTTGAGAAGCCTTCATAGAACGGTTGGCCAATTGTAGGGTGCAGTTAGCCAACTCCAATTGGCCCAAATTCAATTTATCATACACGTTATACAACATTTTATTTACACTAGAAGCCAACTCAAGAAGTTCTTGGTATATACGGTGTGTTCAAATGTAGCAAGGACTGATGGGTGATTCAAGATGTTTCCTTTGTCTGGGGAAGGGGTAGTCAAGAATGAATTTTACCTACTCTATTTCTATAATCCTTTTGAATGGCATCATCATCGCCTTTGCCCTAATGGTGCAAACAACTTTAAAGAAAGACATGAGGGTTGTGATGCTTGCCTTTCCTTTCTTTAAGGAATTCATAAACTTCATGATATGTCCATGTTATTCTTGGATGAAAGGTTCTTCTAAAGCATCATAAAAATATTGACCGCTTGCATCAACAACCTCTACATCAAGATGTAGATCTTGGGATAGTAGGGAATATTCATAAACTCATAGAGTGGATCAGGTGTTGTTACCAACTCCAAGAGGGGTGAGACAATAGGTTTTATCTCCTTCAATAAAGGATAGACAACAAAACATTTTGTTGATTCTCCACAGAAAGGTAGGATAGGAGATTGTTCCTTTTCAAACAATGATTGAACACATGGGGATGTATTCCCAATCAATTTGTGATAGTAGGAATCATCATCTCAATAGAAGGTGGGGGATATGGTGGAATTTTTATATAGGAATATGGTGTAGAAATAAATTCAGTACTCTTGGCTCTCTCAAGCAAAAATGGTTAAGTAGAATCTTTTATTCTCTTAGCATCTCCATAAGAGTTTTGTAGACACATCTTTCCATCATGCTTTTTGGCCACTTTCTCCTCCCTCTCCCTAAATACTTAAACAACTATTTGCCCCATATGACAAACACCACGCTCACTTGCTCAAGGGGAGGAGGCAGAGCTCTTCAGGTTGATGTTGGTGGTGGCGGTGGTGTGTGCTGAGGTGCATTAGGATTTTGAAGGATGTAGGTTGATTGTTGTGGAGGTGGTTGTTGTGGGGGTTTTGGTATTGAGTTGGTTGTTGTTGGTATTGAGGTGCAAGTTGTTGGGTGTATTGTTGGGTGAAGGAGGGGGGTTCTGGTTGTAGAGGGGGATATGGATTTTGAGGTCCTTGGTACTACTAAAATGATGTGGTTTACCCTTGTGGTTGAACAAAGGCACCATGAAGAGTGCCCTTAGAACCACTATCACTATTTTGATTGGCCATGGTTTGGGAAGGTAGTGTTCCTCACTAAGCGCAAGTGAAAGAGAAATTTGATCTGGCATTTTTTCAAGGTGCGTAATTGTTTTCTCATCAAAAGATGCATCCCTCTTTACTTCATTCAGATTCCACAGTCTCCCAATGACTACTTATTTGAACCTCAAACTATTTTTTGGTCCTTGGTGTTGTCGTGTTTGTCCCTATCCTTCTTCCCCTTGCTTCCAAGAGAAGTTTAGGTGATTCCTCCATTCTAGAGTGTAGGTGTTAGACATGGGCCCTTGATAATTGTAGTTCCCAAAAGCATGTAGAGATTTCACCTCTTCATATATTGAATCAATGGCCATATTGGATTGTCCAGTAAGTCTCCCAACTTGATTCTTCATCAAATTCATCATATCAGTGATAATCTTCAACATTTAAGGGTTTGTATCATTCCTATCTACAGTAGGGAAAGGACATGCTCAGTTCCTATCAGAAATGCACACCCATGCTAGAATCCTACTGACGTATATTTTAGTTAGATGTTCAACGAGAGGCCATGACTATCCAGTATCTTGGCCACAACAAGAGTCAACAATTGTTTCACCAATTTCAAATAGTCTGGTGTAGAAGGATTGTACAAGCTGTCATATGGGAACTTCATGGTGAGGGTAGTGCCTAAGTAGATTTTGGAACCTCTCCCACATCTCATGGAATGGCTCAATCTCCATCTAGGTGAAAAAAGTGATGTACCTACTCAGTTATGTCCACTTGGATATAGGATACATTTTTTTCAGAAACTCATTCTTGACAGCTACCAAGTGACTAATTACAACATTGACATGTACCATTCTTTAGCCTTTTCCTTGAAAGGGAAGGGGAACAAGGTCCTCCTGATATAGTCATCTTGGTAAGAGTCCACAGACACATCTCTAAAAAGGCATTGATGTGGTGATATGGGTTGTTATTCTCCAATGCATAGAAGGTGGGTAGGGGTCCAAGGGGGACTGGAGGAATGGAGAAAAATTGCCCCAACATTTGGTCAACTAGGTTGGTAATGGGGGATGTTTAGTTTATTGGGGTGAAGTACTCATGAAGGGGGTGATTGGATAGTGGTGTAGGATCGGTTCCTCATTCCTCACGGTGTTGGTCATCTCAGCCTCCCATTTCAGCTTCTTGGTGTTGTTTGCATTGGTGTTGATGTCTCCTTCTACCTATCTCAGGATCAAGTGGAACCAAGTCAATAAAGATCGAGTATCACACAAGCATGCATAGATGTCACCTGCATAAGGTACAAACAAGCAACAAGAGATAAGTTAGAAGACAAGTATGCAAGAATTAACAAAGAATAAAGAATAGAAATGATGAGGGTAGTAGAAAAAGCAACACTACTCTAACTAGTTAGTCTGAGCACCTCGATGGCTGGCAACAATGCCAAAAATCTTAATATGCCTCTATACCTAGGGTTACAAACTAATCGATTGAGTTTTGACTAGATGAAACCCCAAAGGCAATTGAGACACATTTGGGATCTTTTGAATTTATAATGGGCCCTATACTAACACATGCATATAGACTAGAATATATCACCTGCAACCACACATGATTGTATTATAGTTCAGGTGTGTGGCAAGTGAGGGGTTGAGCCACAGGGAAAGAGGGGGCACGAGATCTAAGTTAGATTAAGCTATGTTCCTAAAGAGGAGATTAGGGTTTTTAGGGTTGAGGATTATTTTGGTTTTATTACACTCAGTTTCATGCAAGAAAGAAATTTAGGAAGGAAACCCCTATTTTAATCCTAAATAAGTTAATTCTAGTTAAAAAAGAAAGGCAACTAAGTAAGAAAGAATGAGAGACTAAGACTAAGCTACAGTAGCTAAGAAAGTTAGACAATAAATCAATTAAGGACCTAGATTATCATTAACAAGAAAGATTAACACTAACAAGCTTAAATGATCCCTAACTAACTTAGCAAGACTAAAATATCCAAAACAACACAATTGAATAACAAAGTGATAAAGCCAACCAAGTAAACTAGCATGAACTAGATAAGGGAGCAATTGAGGGTTTTACCAAATTTTGGAAGGTGGTCTGCTTAGGGATGTTAGTAAGGTTCCAGTTGGGGGAGATATAACATGAAGCCTAGACATTAATTCTAGATTGACAAACCAACAAATAGACAAATGCAATGGAAACACAATTAACTATTATTCAAACATATACAGAATAGGGTGTGTGAAGAGTAGCTACACGCTTACACAGCCTAGCTAGCCTTATGAGGCTCAATAGAACTAAGGTGCAGATGAGATTCCTGTAGGATTTTATGAATATAGGTTTCTAGAGTGGGAATCCTTGATGGAATTGGGAGCCAAAGGTAGGAATGGGGAGTAGAGGTGAGGGTATTTCAGCTCACATTACTCACCATATAACTCATAGAACTCATAGGTAATTACACAAAACAATCCTACACTAGTTACTTAGATCTCACACATAGGAGTAAGTGAAGGGATATATGTGTGGTAAGATGGGATTCTATCTACAAATCCACTAGTTGGACCTAGGAGAAAATCCAAAGATGGGATCACATATGCCATCTTCTCATAGACATAGGTGGTTTCAAACATAAAGCAACAAGTAATTCATGTTTTAAGAAAAAACACAAGAATGGATCATGGGAAATAAGATAGAAGTAGAAAACAATTATCTTATAACGAAATTATAGTGTTTACAAGTTATATTCCCCCAACATGGCATCACCAAAACATTTTTACCCCAAACAACAAACCACAAAGGACTTAGTTACTATAGTGCAAAAAAGATCAAAAAAATAGGTAGAAGAATAATGAAAACCCATTGAGATCATGGAAGATTTTCTTCTCCTTCACCTCCAACAGAAAGACAAAGATTTCCTCCCTCTTTGGTGGCAAGATGGCATGGAATGGGTGGTGGAAGTAGCCAAAACCCTAGAAAACTAGGGTTTTGAGGTTGAGGAAGGTGTAAATGGAATGAAATAGGTGGGAGTTGGTGGGAGATCTTGAATGCACTAAGGAATCTAGAAATAAATTCTATGGAGATGTAACATTGTGATACAACCACCACCTAGGTATATGTAGATGGTTGGGAAACACTAATTTAAGTGGGGAAAAATTGTAGAGAAATGCAAAAAATATACTAGAGTTGTTGGCCACCATAGTCATTTTGGTCACCATGACCGTGGTGGAGTGAAGTGAGCATGTCCATGGTGGATGGGAACGAGCATTGTCAAAATGTATGAAATGTTAAGTTTGAGGGTGGTTTTGGATGGCCAGTAGAATGGATGTGGTGGGCACCATGACCGTGGTGGGTGAAGGATGGAACGGGCATGGTGGCTTAAATGGGCATGTTGACTGGAGGTGGCATGGTTGTTCTACATATGGTGGTCATTATAGACACTCCTCACCATGGGTATGGTGGAGATGATGTGCCATGACCATTTTGTTGGTCACTTTCATGGTAGATGAGTTGTTGTAGCTCGTCATTCCTTTGGATTTTCCCTGTGACTTAGACACTTTGACCATGGTCGTGGCAAATTACCATGACCATTTTGAGGGCCCAATTATGCTTTTTGTCTTTAAAGTCCTTCAATTGGCTTCTCTTTGCCTTGAATGTATTTTCATCCATCTCTAGAAGGTTGTAGATGGTATAAGATTAATCCTAGGGTTATAAACCCAAAGATCCTCCCTTCTTCATCTTCAACCACTACACAGTTCAAAAACCAAAAAAGCACACAGAGTAGCCACAAGCAAAGTTGATATGAAACCATTTATTACGGAAATTCACTTAGAATCTATCATGTACATATGTGATTGAGATGCAAAAAGACACGAGAAGAACCTCTAAAATAGGGTTGCATAAGTTTACCAATTAAAACTGACACTCTCTCCACATTTTTCTCACTATAACTGGGCTCATCCAACGACCACACTTTCCTATCTTCATCTTGAATGTCCTTTTCTATTGGATCTATATTGGGAGTGATTTTCTCTCGATGCTATCTCTCTCTACAACATCTCATTCACCGATTTCTTCTCCTCTATCTTCCTCTCATTTTTCTCCACCACATGAACCCATATTTTGTAGGGTTTCGTTTCCTACACCCCTCTAGCCTACTTTGACCTCTTGTGTCACTCATTATGATGATCTTCAACTTCTCTATCATCGTGTGAATTTGTAGAACTCAAAACCTCCTTCCCCTTAACCTCTTTTCCTCGCAGAATACCCCCCAATCCAAACATCCTGCTCCTTGTAGTAGGGATTTAGGGGCTAAAGCTCTAACCTTTACAAGTCTTAGAAAATATCTGGAACAATTCCTCATACCCACGCGGAGCTCCTCATCTCCTCCGTCATGACATAATAGGTACAATACATGTTTGCTCTTTTTGTAGTGTTCTTCCTACTTCAGCCACTCACCACGATTCAATGGCTGATGGCCTTCATGGTTTCATTTTCTCATAACCACACCTTTCCCTGTGATTTTTTGAAGTCAATTGGTGATATTTTCAAGATTATTTCTCCATTTTGGGGTTCGTGAACTCCCTGTTGCGTCATTTTTTTGCTTCACAGTGGGAGTCTATTACAACCCCAACTTTTGGGTTTATTTGGTGAGAAATGTAATTTCTCATATTAAAGATATTGGAACAAGTAATGATATAATTTGTCTTGAATAAATGAGTTTCGTTTACAATATCCTTGTTGGTTGTTTTGTGGACTTTATTGGCTATTGGGCCCAATAACAAGGAAAAGACAAGAGAAACTCCATTATTAATAAGAAATGGAAAAAAAGAAAGATGTAGAAACCTCTATAAGGCAAAAGTATATAATCCAAAGGTGGATTTAGTGCCTCTTGGGTTCCATGGAGTCCAAAGTTGCAAACATAATGCAATAAGAAAAGAAAAGATCAATTAAATATTTCTTGATTAAGAAAGAAATTGAAAATAATGATAAAATGTGGAAAATAAGTGGAAAGAGGTATAATTGAGCTACCCTTGATGTATTTTCGTATCCAAAGGATTCCTAATGTTAAATGGGATACCAATGAGGAAAATAAAAAGAAAGATAAAGAGAAATAATCAAAAAGAAATATTTTAATAAGAAATAAATAAGATAATTAGAAATAATGAATATAGATGCATCTAGAAGGATAATACGTATCTTTAAAAAGGAATTTTGAAATCTTAGAGTTTCTTGGGGTCCAAGGAGCCCCAATGGAGAATAAAGAAACAGAAAATACCAATAATGAAAAATAAGAGGATAATGTGATACATTAGTAATTAATTTTGTGGTATTGATAAAGAGGAAGTATTTTCTACTAAAAGAAAATAGTTTTTGTGTCAATGGTATAAAATTCAAGTATAAAATAGAATAAGTGAGAGGATTTTCGAAATCCTAATATTTAAAGAATAAAGAATATTAAACAGATTTAGGAGAGAGAAGCTTGCTTCATAATGAAGGAATTGGATTCCTATTGGGAAAAGGCCTTGTATCCTTGTGGATGAAGATCATAGGGCATGGATACCCACCCCTATATAAAGGGTAGAGCACCTGGTTCGAGTCTGAGAGAGAGAGAGAGATCCCATGCTCTCCTCCTTGTTCTTTTCATGAAAACCCTAGTCGAGAATAGGGATATATCCCTGGAGCAACGAAGGTTGGTTTTGTAGTCTTGATGGAGGCAGGGAGCTTCCACGAAAACCTAAGATGGATCAGATATCACACCCACACCCTTATCTTTGAGCAACTCCTTCCATAGGTCTGCAAATCTGCAGTAGGTGCGGCAGCAACCAAACATGGATCTCGCTTAAGAATGACTATTTTGGCCACGACTTGGAGATGCTTTGCATGCGCCAGGGTACGGCGGAGGCAACAACACCCTCCCTGGTGGTCGTCGAGGTCAAGAGAGGGAAGGAGATGATGCGCCCTTGGCCACTAGGGTGGCCACAAGAATATGGCGTGAGGTAGAAAAAGGCGATGGGCCATTGGACAAAGTTGCACCTCTGCAGGCTAAAATGTTGACCACTTAACTAAGGGCAAAAGAGTCATTTAGTTATAATCTCGGCCGAGCTACGTTGCATGACTTGGATGATGTGGCAGCCTCCCATTGGCTTGGGATCTCCTTGTGTACTTGCTTGCCTATTGGATTTCTTGCATTGATTGGATTAATTCTGTCTCAAATCAGCCTGATAGGTATTTGGTTAATTATGGTTAATCTCATTTGTTTCCCTAAGAGTTTCCCACATGATTCATCACATTGAATGCAACTTAACAGTTTGGATGGGCATACTCACAAATCGTAAAGTCACTATGATTATCACAATAATAATAGAAGTGTGTATTCTCGCACCTACATGCCACCTTGATGGATGATGCAAAAGGTCAAGCCCAGGAGGGAAAACCAAAGGGCACCATGAGTGGTGACCCCAAGCACCAAGCTCGGGATTGAGAAGGTGGCCTATGATATTGCATGACTACAGGGCACCATGAAGGGTGACCCTAGGCACCAAGCTCAAGATTGATAAGGTGGCCTTAAGTCAATGGCAAAAGAGAAACCCTAAGGTGGGTATGCCAGAGTTAGGGAAAAAGTGGTGGAAAATGTCACATTGAAAGCATAATTTGGCTTGTTAATTAACTTGACTATGATATTTAGATTGTTAGCCATATTTGCAAAATTTTGGTTGTCCCCACATACTGACATATTTTGATATGCTGACTGACGTTTTGTTTGTCGGTGTTCTAGGTACAAGATTGAAAAGGACAAATAGTAAAGTGACATATGTAGAATTAAATAAGAGTTAAAGTGCAAAGGAGGATTAGTTAGAATAGACACCAGATGTAGATAGAAGTAGATCTAAGTTTTTGAAAAAGGTATGTAAAGTTTTATTTTATTATAGCATTTTAGTTTAGTTGGTAGAATTTTGTAATTGTTATTTATTATTTGTTGAACCTTTGATCCTATTAATTGGGATAATGGCTTTGACCTCTTGGTCTCCATTAATTGGGGGTTACTTGGAGGCGGGGTCGTTACATTTGGTATCAGAGCATAGGTTCCTCATTTAATCTTTAATAATTATTAAATTTTACAAACTCTGTAGAGCCTAAGGGAGTTATTAGAGGAATTTTCGAAAGACAGAGGTGTCTAGAAAAGGATCACGTCTCGGGGATGGAAAGATTTTCCTCTGCACCACTAGTCGGAATATGAGGACTCCCGGATTAGTGTGACTGCCTAGCCAATGTCTCAGGATTGGACTCGAAATAAGATACCTTTAGGACTCTCTCATCTTGTTCATCCCTTCTCAACTCAAATGTTGTTAAGGATTATAAGGATTAGGGTTTTCTCTCTTTTCCTCACCCTATGGAGGTATGGGTAAGGTTGATAAGGTTTAAGGAATCCTCCACCAAATCAATGAAAAGCATGTAAATAAGATATCATGGACATAAGCTTAATAGATGAAGTGTAAAAGAATAGATACATGCTTAGGTCGTATGACATGAGTTGTCATGCCCTCAGGAGAGACCTGAGGCTAGACCTCCTTGTCAGTAGGATGAGTGGAGAAAGTTGGTCATGGAGGAAGAGATCTCCATTATAAGTAGAGACCTGGAACATCCTATGAGGATGATGCTAACCCTAACCCTAAGTGGTGGTTAGAAAGAGAGATGTAATGATGAGTTAGATGTCATGGTAGACCAGGTGTTTGGATAGACATGCCTTGAATGGCATATGATCCATGAGAAGCTGGATGACCGAGTACCTTTAGTGACCCAACCCTGGGAAGGGTCGTGCATGTTAGAGTGAAGGATATCACCTTCTTTGATAGGTTAGAGAAGGACCTATAGAAACCCCATGAGCTTATATGAGCATGGCATAGTAGGCACCCAGAATACGTCAGTAGTGGGAGCAGTAGGTTGAAACCCTGGCCAAGGGAGTATGTTGGATAGCTGATGAGATAAGCATAAAGGGCTATGGATAATCTTGAGCAAACATAAGTTTGAGCATAGGCTTCAACCACGTAGAGGTATGCTTGTGAGGTTTTTTCTTCATGGAGAAAGGGCCTCTGGTATTAAGGCTAGATGTGGAGTTATCTCTAGAGAGAGAAACCACTACCAAGAAAGAGGGTTGGGAGCTTAGACTCTAAGATTTGAGGAACAATGGGGAGTTGAGGATGATGCAACCTAAGTGGATGATAGTGGTTGCCTCATTCTTGATCCCTGTAGGCTGATGATATCTTGGTTACCATTAGAGGAACCAAACTCTAGAGAGAGGATGATGCTTCTGGTACCTATGTGCCTATGGTATAGGTGTTTACCTGCTGAGATGAGACAAAGAGTGCCTTACACCCTGAGGAGGTTTAAGTAACCAGTTGTGAGGCTTTATACCTAGTTGGTGCCCTTGAGGAGGACTCAACTCTGAGGTGTTGTTTAAGAAGAAGGATCATGAGAAGTACATGACATACCTTGGGCATGTTTGATTCGTGGTTAAGAGGTTGAGCATGCAGTTGGACACCCAAAAAGTGAACCTAGGTTCCTAGGCCTAAGAGGGGAAGTGGTGTACCTGATGCTCCTGATGAGATTTGAGTTTCTATAGTCTCGAGCATGGCACTCCTCATGTTTAGAGGAAAGGGAAACCCCTTAAGTTTAAGGTATGGTTAATGACTCCCTCACAGCCATGGTGGGGATATGATAAGGTTTGTTCTTGGTCCAACGTTGAGGAATGAGAACTCGTATGACCTAGCATGGTTTAGTAGGTGGTCTGCTTGTGCCTTAGTAGCTTGCTAGGGTTAAGCATGCTCATGTGGATGTAAACCCTAGACCTAAGGATGGTTGTGACCTTTATTGTCAAGGTGTAGTTTCCTCCCATCCTGGGAGAGGGACCCTTTTGTAGGGTGTATCCCAGTTTCTGTTGGTTTTGAGGTAACCTAAAGAGGTATCATGGGATCTTGAGAAGATAAGTGAAGAGTACATGGTAAGAGAATGAACCTGTAGACCCATAGTTAACCATCTCTAAGTGCATGTAGATGTGTTACCATGGAGGTAATTGGTGTAGGGCCTGACCAAGGTAGGAAGGTCGCCATGACTCATGTGAAAGGATGAAAGTCAACCCATGAATACAGAGAAAGATGATGGAGACTTGGGTAAGGTTCTAAGTTGGACATGTACTACGTTAGAATCTTAAGTCTATCCTAGGGTCAGGTAGGGATAAGACTGATGGAAGTAGGAGTTGCCTAATTCCCTAGTTGCACATGACCATAGGGTCGGGAGGTAACAACTATCATTGTCTGAGGACCATGGGTTAGGAGATTGATCACCTTCATGAACTCATGGGACCCAAAGGGAAGATGAGGAGGGCACTCTTTGGATGCATAAGGGAAGAGGGATGACCCCAAAAGTGTAGGCACCCTATAGACCTATAGGACATGACCAAGGATCGTGTGGTGACTCAAGTAGGTTCAAGATCAATTTTCCATGGAAGTAACCTTGGTATCATGATGATCGCGTTGTAGATACATATGATGCACGTTTCAAATTGGATTTGAAGGTGTACTGGAAAGGTGGGATGTGCCATCTCTACTCTTAGAATGGGAAGAACTATGTATTTGGACTACAACCAAATGTTATTTCCTTTTGTTATGGGAGTAAGAGATAGGAAAATATGCGTGCCATACACCAAGGATAAGGAAGATGTGAGACGGAATGTAGCTATGAGGTATGATGATGGAGATGATAACATACCCTTGTGGAGTGAACGGTATGTGGATGGTTTGCAAACACTAAGAGTATCAAGGTAACCATCTTGTGATGATGTTTTATCGTGATCCATGTGGAGTTTGCAAGTTATACAAGGTTGAGTTTGATCACCATGAGGATGAGCTCAGAGTGTTCTTGATGAAGATAGACTTAGAGTTTGAGATGAGACGATAAGTGGAATACATGGAGGTGTATGTCTTCAACATTACCTAACACCTAAGGATGTGAAGTGGTTGAGATGTAGCTGCCTAGTTTAGCTAGATGCTAAAAGAAGTTGTTGGGCTAACCCTAAGTTTGAAAAAGGAGATATGTTTGGGCTAACACTTGTATGTAACGAGATCTATTGAACAAGTTAGTAGTTGTTGGTTAGCCAGCCTAGGTCTTAATGCAATAAGAGGATGGTTGTAGAACCTTAGATACACTTCTTTGTATACGAAGGTGATAAAACCCTGATTAGAGTGGTTTAGGGTTTCTGAGGAATTGATCTTGAGGAATCATGACCATACAGGAGATCATGATTTTAAGATCACCATACACAGTACTACGAAGATAGTAAGTGACAATAGTACTTGAGATGCTTAAGATGAAGTTGCATGTGGCTTGTTGCCATGCAAGCTAGGAGGTGAAGAGCGAACACCAGTAACCCAATGAGATGATATAGAAGATAAAGAGTCCCCGAGAGGGAGTTCACCACTATGGATGTTGTGGTAAGTTTCCCCTAGAACAAGGAAGGTCAAGATACAATATGGGTTATGGTAGATCGCCCTAACTAGATTACATGAGAAAGAAAGAATATTGTCAAGGGACAGATCCGGTTGAACTACATATGAGAGAAATATGGTTCAACTACGCCATAATGCGAGTTCAAAAGTTCTTGAGTATTACCTAAGGATTCGCTTCCATGTGGTGGAAGTAGATACTTGAAGAACTCGATGATAGTACAATTTATCACCCCTAGCTAATGGTTAGTATGATCCAGACTAGAGGGTCTGATAAGAGCATGTGTGCTCATTCAGGGTGATACATGGAGACAATTCTTGTCTTCTGAAAGATGTGATGATAACCACCATAACCAGTATTGTGATGTAAAGAATCTTTGTAAGGGAGGTTGTGTCGGGCACCACTTCATTAAGATGATGTTGGTGAATGGACCTCCCAAAGGTCAGAAAAGAACCATAGTGTGTGCCGATGAAGGCACTTTGATCATGCAATGGTTGAAAGAGAGCCCAGGGGCGACATGAGTCATGAGCTAATACAAATAAGACTAACATATAGTTCACTGTGGGAGAGTATGTGATGTGAAAGTCTGACCCCTCTAAACTACAGTTGAGAAAGTTGAGTCCCCGATATATGGGTCCATTTGAGTTGGACTGGTGGAGATGGTTGTGTTTCGCCTTACTCCTTAGGATAACATTATGAATAATGTGTTCCATGTGTCTAATCTAGAGCACTATGTGAGGTACCCAAGCCATGTGCTGAGCCCTAAACCTATTCAACTTTTGAGAGGCTGAAATGTCCTGAGTCACCTATGAGGGTATGATATATCGAGTGATAACCTCCCATTTTGTGATGTTATCTTACTAGTTTTCCTCAGTTTTCCATACTCTTTCTTAGTTAAATTAGATAGAATATTTAACTTTCCACCTTTTTGTAAATATACCATTAGATTAACTTCTCCTTTTCACTTCTTACATAAAAGAACAAAAAAATTACAAAACCACCAAATGGTCCCAAGACCGAATGGAAGCCAAACAGTCCCAAGACCGAATGGAGACCAAATGGTCCCAAGACCGAATGAACGCCGAACGGTCCCATGACTGAATAAAGATCAAACGGTCCCAAGACCGTGTGAAGCCAAACGGTCCTCAGACCTCCCTCCTTTGTGGAGATGACACACTCTCTCTCTCTTCTCGCCCCCTTCTCTGTTCTTGCCATGAGTGAGTAGTCTCATACACTAGGGTGCGGGGAGTAGCCCTGCTACCCATGTTTTCATTTCATACATTGTAATTCTTGAGTTTGCAATAGAAAAACACTATCTTTCCAGTTCAACATCAATCGTTTAATGGATTCTAGTTGCTTGATCACCAACTTGTGTTATCTATTATATGTTAGTGCAAATTGTCTATGTTTGTACTTCTAGATTCAAATCTCGACTGCTTGTTGGATCCAGATTGTATGTAGTCACCATATGTTTGGTTCGGTATCTAGGAGTGTTTTCAAGAAGTAGAGTAAACTCACCTCCATTGTTGTACTTTCATACTATGAAATGGAATCAATTGGCGTATGAAAGTACAACCTTAACAGGTCGAGGAACACAATTTGCGAGGGGAGTGATGCAAAGTGAGTGACCATTCATTTGGGGATGGCTGGCATTGCAACACTTCCACGTTTCTCATAGTTAGTTATCTGAAAGGAAACTAAGTCTACAAAGATACTAACTGTTTAGACTCTTTTCTTTGCAAGACAAGTTATCGTGATGTATGTTTTGATCCATGCGTAGTGGTGGTGAAACTCGATCACATCCTAGTGGTTTCTAAATATTGTTTACAACCTTAATTTTACTTTCTTTCTTTTACTTTACTTGAACTTAGTTTAAACAACCAAACCAACTCTTTGATCTAAATACCAATTGTTAAGGAGTTAAATGAAATTCTAACATTTTCTATCTTGTTGATCTTAACAAGACCATTGTCCTGTGGATTCGACCCTTAACTATACTACGATAAGAGTTCCACACATCCTAGCACACATGGGTGGAGTTTTTAATCTAGTATAAGCAAGGATAAACCTAAAGTCTTACTATCTTTAGGATTTTTAGTGGTGCACGCAAATCCACACCAGTGGAAGCTCCATAAAAAATTGGCGTCATTGCTGGGGACAACGGAACGTTTTTATTTCATTTATCATCTTACTAGTTGGTTAGGGTTTTACACTTTTTCTTTAAACATTAATCCATATTCTCTTGATTTCATCATATCTCCGGCATCATCTAAAAAGTGTGTTTCTTCCTCTACTCAGGTAGAAGACGTGTATGCTACCATCACATAATCTCAGATTCTCCCCTGATCCAGAGTACGACTCTAAGGTAGAGAGAAGCTTCCACCGCCGCATTACACTTAATCGTCAAAGAGCCAGACAAATGGCCAAAGATCAACGCCAAGCTGCACTAGTGATGAAAAGGCTCAACACTGCCATAGCAGCCCAGTGAGTGCAACTCATTGCTGACACGCGCACCCAAGTTCAAGCTGAAGTATGGGCTGAAGAGAAAGCATGCATCCGTGCTGAGATGGAAGCAGCCACGGATGATGCTGAACTATTGGTAAGAAGCAAGCAATTACGGGATTACACTGTTCCAAAGAACTATGAAGACAACCATCCAATCCAACCACCTCTCATCAACACTCCTAATTTTGAGATTATGACACAATGGATCCAAATAATGTAGGGCATCCCATTCTATGGAAGTGTCGGAGATGACTGCATGGACCATTTGAAGAGGTTCAAAGCTCTTTGCAGGTTGGTACCACAATCTGGAACAACCATGGACGCAATCATGGTCATACTCTTCAATTTCACCTTGTCTGGAAGAGCACTAAGTTGGTACAATTCTTTGGACGGGAAGCCAATCACCACCTAGGCTCCCTTGGAAGAGAAGTTCTTGGAGAAATTCTTTCCCCCTTCACTAATCTACTATATCAGAGGACAAATCAATCAATTCCTTCAACTACCGGGAGAGTCACTGGCTGACTCATGGGAAAGGTTCAAGGAACTCTTGAGGAAATACCCTCACCATGGAATCTCACAAAATCAGCTCATAGAAACTTTTTATAGGGGAGTAAGTGATGAAATTCAGAAGTTCTTAGATTCCTCATCTGGAGGAAACTTTATGAGACCAAACTACAAAGACGCCTGGATGATCGTCACTCTCAAAGACGAAAATCAATCGAATTGGGGGAGGGCGACCACAGGAGGAGTTCTAAAGGTTTGTAAAGCTGAAGAATCTATGGAAATGAAAGCCATAGCCGAAGCTTTGAAAACCATAGCCAATAAACAACAAGCTCTCAAAGCATCATTTGGGTAGTATGACAGAAATAAGAACCCCCAACAAGCTAAAGCAGCTACAGGAACTTGCGAGGCCTGTCATGCATCTGATCATCCCACATTGTCATGTTGTCTCTTATACAATGTAATGAAGGATTTGCAACCACCTGAACCACAGTATGAGCCGATCATTGAACACCCTGAGGATCAGATGCCAAAATAAGTAAATTCCATCCATTCCATACCAGGACAAGCTTACTACAATCCAAATCAACCGAGAAACCATCCTGGGTTTCAATATGGAAATCCTGTGGGGACTGCTAACCCACAACATCAAACACAAGGTGGATCTTCCAACAAACTACCACCTAGATTTCAAAGCAACTACAACCAAAATCAAGGGAATTTTAGAAACAATTTCTAGAGATCCAACTGCCCAAGAAATCCCTCTGCACACTACCAATATACTCACCCTCCTATGCACCCGCAATTACAACAAACTCAACTGCAACAGCTGCAACAACCTCAGTTGTCAGCACCTCAACAACAACCACCTCAAGGGCAGCAACAACTCACTCAATTTCAACAGAAGAATGCCCCACCACACCAGACTGATGAAATGTCCTTGATAAGGCAGATGCTGCAATCACAACAAACCATGTTGGCTAACCAGCAAGCCTAGCAAAAAGTTGTGGAAACCCAGTTAGCACAGATAGCAGCTCAGCTAAAACCTCCAGTGGGCACCTTCGCTGTCTGGCCAAAAGAAATCCAAGACACGATCAACATAGACTAGAACAATTAAATGTTGTTACAATAAGGTTTGGTCGTGCTCTCACTGAAGCCATCTCGGTTAATCAATAAAGATAGGGATGTAACTAAAATCATCCCAACAGAAGAATCAGGTCAAGAAGCTGAAGAAAGGAAAGAAAAGGAACAAGGTCCCAAAGAACCAGAGGTTCCACAATATAAGACAAGGATACCCTATCCTGGAAGGTTAAAGGAAACCAGACTAGACTCTAGATTCCAGAAATTCAAAGAGGCAATGAAGAAACTTTATGTTGATATTCCCTTTCTTGATGCCTTATTCGAAATCCCAGCCTGGTCCAAATATTTGAAGACCTTGCTGTCAAAGAAATATATGACAGAGGAGCATAAAACTATAAAGCTTGCCCAAACCACTTCTGATATCATTTTGAATAAAATGCCAAAACAATAGATGGACCTTGGCTCCTTTGGCATACAATGCTCTATTGGGAACACTTCTTGTGAAAAGGGATTGGCCGACTTGGGAGCCAGCATATCAATTATGCCATTTTCCTTGTGTAAAAGATTGGTATTCACTGACTTGTTGCCTACAGTAATGACCATCCATCTCGCTGATTCCACCATTAATGCACCCCTGGGAATCATTGAAGATATTCCAGTAAGAGTGGGGAGGGACTCTTATGTCCCTTGTGATTTTGTCATTATGGATATAAAAGAAGATCTATGGTACCTAATAATATTCGGCAGACCCTTCCTCGCCATAGCTAGAGCATTAATTGACTTTGAGGTTGGAACAATTACCTTGAGGTTGGGTAAAGAAACCGTTCAATTCAGGGTTTTCAACAGCCTGAAGAGCCCTAGTATCCATGGAGAGGTTTTTCTACTTGAAGCAATTGATAAAATGTCTCAACTCAAGCAAGCAAATCCAGAACCACCAGATGCCCAAGAGGACAGTCTAATAAATCTAAAAGCTAAATTTTCAACCAACGAGTTAGTTCAACAATGCCTGCAATACTTAGAGCATGTTGAAAAGGACCCAAAAGCTACTTATGAAGAACTGAAATTTGTCACCATATTAGAGACAACAGAAGTACCCAAAGCCTCAGAAATGAAAACTCTACTAACTGTGCTCAAACATGTCTTCCTAGATGAAGTAAAATTATGTCCAGTTACCATTAGCTCCTCTCTGGTTGACGATCAGGAAGAAAGGCTTCTCACTGAA
The DNA here is from genome assembly GCA_963693085.1 of Alisma plantago-aquatica. Classification (NCBI taxonomy): domain Eukaryota; kingdom Viridiplantae; phylum Streptophyta; class Magnoliopsida; order Alismatales; family Alismataceae; genus Alisma; species Alisma plantago-aquatica. Next base: position 182,065,169 of record OY856415.1, read on the forward strand.
CTAAGGAAGCACAAGAAAGCAATTGGGTACAAGATGACTGACCTAACAGGCATAAACCCAGCTCTATGCATGCATAAACTACCTGTGATAGAAGAGTTCAAACCCTCGAGGGAGCACTAGAGAAAACTGACCCAAATCTAAAAGAGGTAGTTCGCCTCGAGATTCTTAAACTCTTGAAAGCGGGTATTATCTATCCAATTTCTAACTGTCAGTGGGTTAGTCCTATCCAAGTGGTCCCTAAAAAGGGGGGAACCACTGTTGTCTTAAATGATAAGAATGAACTAGTACCTACAAGGACTGTTACTGGTTGGAGAATGTGCATTGATTATAGAAAACTGAACAAATCAACAAGGAAAAACCATTTTCCCTTACCCTTCCTTGACGAAGTCCTTGAACGACTAGCCCACCAAAAACATTTATTCTACCTCGATGGATATTTTGAGTTTTACCAAATCCTAATTCACCCTGAGGACAAAGAAAAAATGACATTTACTTGTCATTTTAGAACATACACCTTCAGAAGGATGCCCTTCGGGCTATGCAACACACCCACAACCTTCCAAAGGTGCATGACTGCTATCTTCACGGGATTCACCAAAACCATTATGGAGGTGTTCATGGACGATTTTTCAGTATACAAAGACTCTTTTGAAAACTGTCTTCTCAACCTAAGTAAAGTCTTACAGAGATGCGAGGAAACAAACCTTATCCTAAACTGGGAAAAATGTCACTTTATGGTGACCGAAGGTGTTGTCCTCGGACATCGAGTGAGCGAAAGAGGAATTGAATTAGAAAAGGCAAAAATCGATGTCATCTCAAAGTTGTCACTGCCCAAAGACATAAGGGGAGTGTGATCTTTCTTGGGTCATGTCGGGTTCTACCAGAGTTTTATCAAAGACTTCTCAAAAATAGCAAAACCTATGACTTACCTATTGACCAAGGATGTTGATTTCAACTTTGACCATGAATGCCTACATAGCTTTACAACCTTGAAGAATGCTCTAATTTCTACACCCATTCTTAGAGCACATGATTGGTCACAACCTTTTGAAATAATGTGTGACGCTAGCGACTATGCTATAGGGGCGGTGCTGCACTACCACAAACAGACTTACATAACCACCCTAATTTATCCACTCTTTATAAAACGTAGTTCATATAAATCATGTCTTTCCCAATCCCTATTTCTCGCTTACTCGCGGCTCCCCTCTCCGTCCAGGCACCGTGGAAAATGCCGAACCCTTCTCCCCTCTCTCCCGCCGCGACTTCCAAATCTGTCCTCTCCCCCAACGAACCGTGGTGGATAATGCCCAATCCTTCCCTCGTCCACCTGCTCTCCGCTTCCGTCGCGCCCTTAATCTCCCCCTCTCCCCGCTCCCGCTTTATTAACCCGCCAATTTTTCTCGTCTCCTTGCCAATTGCCAACCAACCGCCTACTGAGATTTGTGGCACAGGCATTGTCTGCTTCCTCAGACCCTCGACTCCGGAAGGGAGGCACTCACCTCCTCAACCGTTCGACACTGGAAGGAAGGCAGCTGCCTCCTTAGTTGACGATCGACGCCGGAAGGGAGACATCTACCTCCTCAGACGCTGGACGCCAACAGGGAGGCATCTGCCTGCTCTGACGCTGGATGCCGACAGGGAGGCATCTGCCTGTTCAGACCCTTGACGCTGGAAGGAAGGCGGACTCGGGCTCTGCTTAGGCGTTGGGAGAAGATTGCTGGATTTTGGAGGACGAGTATTTGGACCGGGATCTTTCATAAGCTCCTCATCAGTTTCTTGGAAGGACTTGAGAGCTGTTTCTTGCCCATCTTCAGCCGACGTACAAGTTATCTTCTACATTCAAATTTACTCTTTTCTTTCTGTTTTTCTTTCCTATTTTGTTATGGTTGTTGGTTATTCATTTTTCTTGCAACTGTTGTCGGTGATTGTTTGTATGGGGGACTGCCACAAATCATTGTTTTGGTATTAAACAATACTAATTTCCCACTGATTCAATTCAAAGATACACCGTAACATTTTTCAAAAAGAAAAGAGCAAAGGTTACATTGTAGAAGCTTCATAGATAGACCAAGGTTCTACACAAATGTCTGTTATTGTCGAATGTAGAAGCCAAGGTAAATTAATTATACTAAGACGACGTATCAAGCGGCTGCTGGCTTCATCTATACTTTGATGGCTGCAACTAGGTGATTGTAAGCTTGTGTCCAGGCATCCTTCATCTCCGGGCACCACATGTCTGGGACAGCATCCTTGATGGTGTCGAGGAGAGCATACCTCGTCACCTCACATTGGGCAATAGAGGGACCATGAACAGAGACCACGTCCTGTTCGAGAAAATTCCTTTCTGAAAGTATCTCGGTCATCAAGCTATATATCCAAAAGATAATAAAGAAGGCTCTATATGGCAACGTAAAGAAATAAGATCTAGTCTAGTATGCAACCAGTTCGCCCATGTATATAAGGCCACTTACTACTATGAAAATAGATGCATCATCCATTTCTAGTGTCCTACATGCTACATCATGTCCAACAGCTATCAAAGTCTTGATTGTGTAAGTTTCTGAATATAAATGAGTGTAATCTATTTGATATTATGATCATTAGTATTTATGTAAGGGGAATACTTGTAAGCTTTTTTGATAACTTGGTAGAGATCTGCATATATGGACATAGAGATCTCTTTTATAGAAAATGACAGCATAAAATGTCTTTTTCCAACCTTACCAATAAGGGAATACAAGGTCATGCACTAACTCACGCGAGGCTAAAGGCATTGCCCATCTTTGTCTATGAGAGGGAATGGAAAACAAACTTAACCATTTTAAGTCCCCTTGCAAGGTTTTCCTACTTTCGTAGTGTAATTTACATGTATATATCTATAGGAGTGATGTTGGTTTCGAGCTCTTGCTTTATCCCTCAACTCACAACAGAGTGGCCTTGCAATTTTCTTAAAACATAAACCAAGGTTGGCTTGACAAGCTTAGCTATATTTTACTTTCTTTTGACGTTTGCAAGTTCCAACGCAATCTTTTAGTATTTATCACAAAAACCAGTTCTAGGATAATGGTTGAACTCTAGGAATTATTGAGAGTCAGCTAAAGTAGATGGTCTATAAGAAATCATAGCACATTAGAGGGGATTGGGAGAAAATCAGAAAATACACTTTCATACAAGCATCAATAATTTAAACAATACTACACGTAATACAAGTTAAAGCCCAAACAATGAGCAAAGAGCGCAAGTAAATAGGCTTTTAATGTGACATCATTAAAAATCTTGAATACACAACATATCAGTATGTAGTCACTATATATATTATTGTCTTATTGTGTTACCTCTGTAGATCCCAATTGTGCTACTGATCTTTTCAATCCATTTCAAGATGCATTCATCTTTTTCATATTGTGTTGAACATGCAAAAATATATTTAGTTATTTTTATATCTTATTAATCATTTTGAACTTCACTGACCATCGATCTTGTAAGTTGTAAAATACTTTTACAATTCACAAACTATTAAAGTGTACACAAATTTTGTGTCAATTAATAATTCTATATGTTCATTCTTAAACTTTTCCATAGTTCACGGCCTAAATCCTGAATAAGTATTCATGCAAATAATAATTCTCATAGTGAAAGCTGAAATTTCCTCAAAATTCCATGTGGAAACCAATCGTCGATGTTATTTTTTCCAAAAGAAAAACTTCACCAGCTATGGAAACTCTTAAATATTTATTGAATTTATAAAAACTCCATTTCCATGGCCAACACAAAGCATCAGAATTAAAAGTGTAACATATAGAAATGATGTCAGGTAAATAAGGTCTTTTCAATGAAGTGAGCATATGTATATAGTAAACTAAAATACAAAACACTCCATTTCCATGGCCAACACAAAGCATCAGATCACAAGTGAACATATAGAAATGATGTCATGTAAATAAGGTCTTTTCAGTGAAGTGAGAATATTTATATAGCAAACTAATATACAAAAACATATTTATGTTCACATTTCAAACTAGTCACATCCTATACATTAGTAACAATATGAAGAAGAACTCTAAATGGGTTGAGCCTAGATATGAATTGCATACTTGTTCTGTTGGTGATCTCACTGAGTCTATTACTTATTTTTAACAAAGAAAGTCGACATATATTCATACCAAAAAAGGCATATAAATATATAGTAAAAACTGTCATTTTAAAAAGTTTACATATACTCACCAGTGGAAAACCTGGAAATCATGCTTTCAACTTTGATGAAAGGCCTTTCTCCACTTTCTTGATTTCAAATACGAGCATCCTCCACATCTAGAGCACAAACATTTCAGCCTCTTCATCTAAAATAGACTGAAGTAAATCTAGCATTTCTGAAGCTTGCATGTGACTATTGGTACTGGAAACTATATAATCCACCAAACTCGGTTCCTCTTCACCAAGAAACTCTATGATCTTCTTAGAGATCCAGGGTCGCATTCTCTCATGCAGATCGTGCTTGCAGAAACAAAAGATCAAATATTTCAAACAAATCAATAAATGCCACTGATGTATTTAAAATGAGGTTAAATGTAAATTTTAGACAAGTATTACGCACTATCATGAATTGTCAAGGCATACCCTGGCACAGATTGGATCAGATGTGCAGCAGCCTATTTTGTTTTGATTTTTTCTTTTATGAAAGAGATATACTATATTTGATATCAAATATACAACGTAATTGAAGGATCTATTTAATTTCATCACATAATGATATCAGTTTGTAGCAGGGCACAACTTTATAAGTATAAGCCCAACATGTATGAAGCTCTTTACCATGCCTAGGCATAGACACATTGACAACTTTGCTTGTTACGAAATTAACATCGGCAATATGACAGTATTGCAACTTGAATGACTTGATACTTACTTATTAATCAACCAAAATACTTGATTTCACCAAAACGGTTAGGATTCTTCTTTATAGAGGTGTTTGTGCAAGCTCAAAACTAAAATTAAACATAACTTGTTGTCAGTTTTTGTACAAAAGCCTGAAATAACATGAGCTGCATAGCTACAGTCATAAATCTAATGATCCTATTCACAGATCTTAATGCAACGCCCCATCACCCAATTACAAAGGGTATGATCCTCAATATGTATATATCAACAACAAATGTAAGCTCTTTAAATACAAATTAGGAGAGTGTAGTAGCATCAATGACTTCAAATAATCAGTAACCTTGTCGTAATGTATCATTGATAAATTGAAGTTGCCTTGTATATCAATTATATTGGAAGATAAATTTGCTAAAGATAATAAAGCACAAGCTACATGAATCATATTTGCTTCAAAAGGATGTCTGAAGATGATGTGATGCCACTGTTGGTTCTTTTAAGCATCATATGATCAGATATTCTGGTGTAGTTACAGAGCTAACAAAAATTTAGCAAAATACTTGATATAGACAAAAGGAAGTACTTTGCCCAATTAATGTAACCGTAGAGGGCCTGCAGTTCTAAGTTACCCCAACGATCAAAAAAATAGAAACAGTAGCAAAAGGTTGGCTCTGGTCAAACTTTAATCTGCCATCCTTACCCTATTCAGCTGCATTTTCCAGTTTTACATCTAAAATGCACAAATTATCTTGCTTTTGAAAATAATTATTTGTACAAAGCAAGGTTACAATTGCTTTTCCAACCATCAAGACATTTAGACAGATGGAACACATTGTTATACATGTATAACCCATGTGATAAGTATAGAATACCCTAATTAACTTAATTACAACATACTAATATAGTAATACACTAAATTAGTTATATACAACAGTAGCCAATACATGATATATATAACTTAATGGTAGATTCTACACACATAGTACATGAATATACTACTAGGCAGTACATGTTATATACATTATAATATAGCGGTACATAATACATAGTATATAATGATACAATATACATTTTATAGTAGTAGAGATTACATGATGCATACACCGTGCAATTGTACATATTATACTACAAAGTAAACCTACATGGACAATACTTTCGTTATACTCATAATAAGTACATGATAAACAAAAATATGAATGTATATGTTGCATAGATATCAGTGCAGTATATTAGTATATAATTAGTAGTATACTACATAGTAAAACTACATACATAAGTATGTAATTTTGATGCAATAGTACATGCATAAAGATGTAATCTAGGTGCAAAAATACATACATACATAGTTCATAGTAAGCAAGAATGATTCTGACCCATATATAACTCAACTAATAATTAGAAGGACGTGCTTACCTTGATTTACAAACATTAGTTACAAAATTATGGAAAAATAGAGGCACGATGTAATATTGCAGCAACAATTTAGGCTTTCTTTTGCACCCATAAGTCACTTTTTAATTGAGTAGTCTGACGTGGCTGCCTAAATAGGGAAAGGAAGCGAGCACACATGTAGATCGGGTGGTTGTTAGGAGGCCACTATATTCTGGCCCGCCCAGCTGCTGCCTAAGTCACTAACTAGGCAGCAGAGGGGTTGGGCTGCTAAAGAGGTAGCCTGAGGTACTTTAAATATTGATAAATAATAACATATAAGAAACAAATGAACAAATACATAAAATATAATCACAGTGAACGTAAAAATGTGGATATAGAAAAACATTAATCAATAATTTATGGCCGTCATTAGACTATTCATGAGTCCAATACTAGGTCTAGGGTGTGTTCTGTAAATGATTTCTAATATACATTTGATATGTGACATGGTAAGCATCCTTCTTTATAGATATTGCATTATTTGTTTCTCATTGTATCTTTCCTTATCCACTATAATTTTGGTATGTTTTGTTGTCATACCATGTGCTTCATGTAATTAGACCAACCGGCTTCCCTAATTGAAACCTATAATTATGGGCTTCTATAATACCACTATATTAGTTAGGTCATATTAAATTACAATATACTTTATTGTGTGGAAACTATAATAAATATTAAGATATGGTTTTCTCTTTAATATAGGCTGTTGAAGCTCTTAAAGATGGATAAAAGTTGGATGGAGAAACCAGTATGTTCAGAAGCTTATATTGAAGGAATTTGTCAGTTTCTTGAATATACTAAGACTGGAATGGAAGATGGAAAGATTGTGTGTCCATGTAGGAAATGTAAAGTTGGCTGGAACAAAGAATTTCCTATAGATATAGTGGAAACACATATTTTTTATAATGGATTCTATAATGATTATAAGGACTAGATTTTCCATGGTCCAAGAAACCTTTTTGAAAATCTGACTGAAAACCAGCAATCTATAAATTCTGAACACATATCTAATCATGAACATGGTTTAGTTGGCCAAGATGACATGGAAGGATTATTGAGGGAGGAATTAGGAGTAAATGCTAGTTATATGGGTGATGCATCTACTGGTGAAGGTTATGAAAGATATGAATGTGATGATCCTCATAATGATGACATTGACCATCAACAAACCAATAGTGCTCATATTCATGAAGATGATGTGAAATATAGAAAGATGGTGGAACTTTCTAATGAACAACTTTACCCTGGTTGTACAAACTTTTCAACACTTTCATTTATCTTACGTCTATTCAATCTTAAATGTATGTTTACTTGGCCAAATGAATCTTTCACACAATTATTAGAGCTTCTTATAGATGCATTTCCGCAGTTGAGCTCATTCCCGTCGTCCTATTATGAAGCTAGAAAATTGATTAAGGAGTTAGGCCTTGGATATGAGAATATCCATGCATGTCCAAATGACTGCATGTTGTATTGGGGGGAAAATTCAAATAGGAGTCGTTGCATTGTGTGTGGAACTCCTAGGTGGGCATCACAAAAAGGCAATTTGGGTGATGATCGCAGTGAGAATAGTTCAAGATTGAAAGGAACTCCAGCTAAAGTTTTGAAGTATTTTCCTTTAATTCCAAGATTAAAAAGGATGTATAGGTCCTCAAAGATAGCTGAAGATATGATATGGCATGAGAAAGGTCGGCTAAAAGATGGAAAATTAAGACACCCAGAAGATGCGAAAAGATGGAAAGAATTTGATATGATGTATCCAGAATTTTCTTCAGACCCTCGTAGTGTGAGAATTACCCTTGCTAGTGATGGGTTCAATCCCTTTGGGATTCAGAACACAAATTATAGTACATGTCCAGTTGTTCTGAGTGTCAATAACTTGCCACCTTGGCTATGTATGAAACCATATTCATTAATTCTTTCTTTAATAATCCCTGGAAAGTCTAGTCCAGGAAATGATATAGATGTTTACATGCAACCCTTATTGAAAGAGTTGAAATTATTATGGGATGGTGTTGATGCTTTTGATTCTTATCTTGGAGAGACTTTTAAGATGCAGGCAGCTTTGACGTCTACCATAAGTGATTTTCCTGCTTATGCTATGTTATCAGGGTGGAGCACCAAAGGTTATCTTGCTTGTCCTTGTTGTGCTGAATCCACCCATTCATACCGATGTGGTTCAAGGATATGTTATGGTGGTCATCGCAGGTGGTTACCAGATAAGCACCCTTTTAGACTACAGATAAATTTATTTGATGGGACCGAAGAGAATGATTTTCCTCCAACTCCTAAATCTGGAAGTGTAGCTTTACAAGAACAACAAAAACTTCGCTTCAAGTATGGAAAAACTTCAAAGAGTCTTACTAAGAAGAGACGAAGAAAACATATAGATGTCTCCAGTAGTACCATTCTTATGGATGATGATAATACTACCAATGATGATGTGCTATGGAAGAAAAGAAGCATATTTTTTGATTTGCCATATTGGGAACACAACCCTCTACGCCATAACCTTGACGTCATGCATATTGAGAAAAATGTTTGTGAGAATGTGTTGGTAACGATTTTAAATGTGGAGGGGAGGTGCAAAGATGATGAAAATGCACGAAGATACCTTGAGGAAAATAATATACGAAATCATCTATGGCTTCAACCTCAACATGATGGAAGTTTTTTGATGCCATTGGCTCCATACGTTCTATCTAATGAAGAAAAAGAACACTTTTTATCTGTACTAGCTAAGTTGAAAGTGCCTGATGGGTATGCATCCAATCTTTCAAGATGTGTTAATGTGAAGCAACGGAAATTACAAAATATGAAAAGTCATGATATCACATTCTTATGCAAGATATACTTCATGTTGCTTTACAAGCATCTGGAGTAACTCATGCACTTGATGTGTTGTCAAATTTGTCTTATTTCTTCAAGTCATTATGCTCTACTTGTATTGATTTGGATGAGCTTGGCGACTTACAGACAAGTATTGTTGAAACCCTGTGTCGTTTGGAGATGGAATTCATTCCTCCTTTTTTCACTATTATGGTTCACCTCTTAGTTCATTTGGTCGATCAAGTTGAATATAGTGGAGCAGTTCAACACGGTTGGATGTATCCCATTGAAAGGTATGAATTTATTCACAATCCGTTATTGATTTTGTTAAAGGATATAATTTAAGGGAGTCAATCTTGATATTATTAATGTTGGTATCTTAAAGGTATTTAGCTCGATTGAAAGGCTATGTCAGAAATAGAGCTCAACCTGAGGGGTCCATTGTTGAGGGCTATATCTTGGAGGAGATGATCAATTTTTGTTCTAGATATATGGAAGGTAATGAAACTATATTTAATAAACCAAAAAGGAAAGACGACAATAACCCAAACAAGAGTATGTACTTGTTCAATTCTGGTGGACGACATCTTGGGGCGATAAGAGTCATGAGCCTTGACAAAAAAAGCATGGCTCAAGCACATCGTTATGTTCTACTCCATTGTGAAGATATTATGAATAACCTTAAAGAGTAAGACATTTATATTTTTTGATGCACTTCATATACAATAAATTATAAATTACGCTAACTCACATGTTGTTCTAGAGAATTCTTATGTCAGAAAAGAGAAGAGTGTGTTATAAAAGGAGTAAGAGTAGATCAAGCATTACAAGCCAAGTGGTTTTTAGAAGAGTTTTCTAGATGGTTAATTTCTCAGGTACTAGCAATATGAACATCAATTTTGAAGTTTTGTGTTTTAGTGAAAATTGATGACCTAGTATTAACTCTACTTGTATAGGCACCAAACATCGATGTAAGTTGTAAAGAAGGAGAATTGAAAATGGCTCTAGCTCGTAGATTAAATGCTTGCATAAAGAGACTTAAGGGTTTTATAGTCAATGGATGTAAGTTTCACACTATAGATCATGAAAGAAACAAGAAGACACAGAATTCTAGAGTTATGGTCAAAGCTGATGGAAATTCCTACTAAGGAAAACTCACTGATATTTTTGAGCTCAATTATTATGGGACCTGCAAAGTAGTGTTGTTCAGATGTGATTGGGTGGATATAACATCACCAAGGGCCTTCAAGCTTAATGGGAAAAATCATCCATGTGTAAATTTCTCAAAGTTGATTCACACAGGAAGATTTTTAAAAGATGATCCATTTATATTTTCATCTCAGGCTAAACAAGTTTTTTATGTGGAGGATGAAGTAGACAAACCATGGTTACATGTTATTGAGTATAAGACAAGAGATGCATTTGATGTAGGTGTAGTCCTTTAGTTGCTCAATATGATGATACTGATACAATCGTTGTACTACAACAATAATGTCATCCATATGTACCAACCAACACATGTTGGTTTGTTTATTGCTCTTTTATTATCGAATCACTTATTACTATGCTTTCAATTTTTATGCTCACTTGGTTAATTTCTGGGTTCTTTCTCCTTTCTTAGAAAATTTTGTAGTATATGTGATTGCCTAAATTAATACTTGTATTCATTTGTGCATGCTACTATGATGTTTATTTATATGTAGTATAATAATATATGTTCCTTATTTGCAGCAGTCCTTTTACTAACAAAACAATCATGTGGCGAAGAAAGCGAACTACTGCAACTCATATCTCTAGTGAACCAATGACACATGACACTGATAATCTTCAAGAAGATCCCTTTGAAGAACATGTAGGTGAAGGAGATGGAGAAGAAAACTCCCAACCAATTCCAGTTGAACCTGAAGGTGTGGCATGGACTGAAACCATATCCTTTAATGAGGATGATTCCATTGAAATCATAGGTGATCACTATTCCTATTCTTTTATCATTTTTAGTAAGCATTATCAATAATTATAGAATTATACACATGATGTTTCTTTTGGCATAGATTCTGAAGGGAAAATTGTGAAAAAGAGAGGACAAATTCCTTTATCTCAAGTTTGGGTTATGGAGACAGGCCTAAAAATTGTTGTTAAGTTCAACAATTTTAAACAACCCATAGGGAAAGGAGGACATGTTTTTGTGAGATTTCTTGGTGAGGTGGCAAAACGGGGGGGCATATGCCCAATTGGTGAAGACAGCTGGAAAAAGGTGCATGATTGTTATAAGGTAGAGATTGTGAAAATAACTAGGGTAAGTAAAAATCACTCTTATTTGTGCAAGAACTTTTGAATTTTTACATGTTTTTTTTACTTCCTATTGTAAAAATGTGATGCTACAAAATAGTTTCTAATTTCATTTTCCTTTTTGATGATCTAGAGCAAGTTCCATATTCCTTCTGACGTGGAGATTGATCAGATGATTCTGATACATGTGAATGGGAAATGGAAATCTTATAGACATAAGTTGAAGAAACTCTACTATGATCCTAGTAAGACCGAATGACAAATAGCAAGCAAAGTTCCTGACAAATTAATTAAAGAACAATGGTTGCGTTTAGTGGCCTATTGGTTTTCTACCAAAGGACAAGTAAGATCCACTCTTTGACCAACATTTTTAATTATCTAATTACGTTGAAAGTTTGTATTTATTAAATATGCTATTATTTGTAGAAACTTTCAACAATTGGAAAGAGCTCTCGTTCTCAAAAAGCTCATTACCATACTACTGGTTCAAAGAGTTTTGCTCAAAATAAATTTGACTTTGTAAGTGACACGGTTCAAATTTTTCTTCAAAATGAAATTGATCATAATATCAAATAGATTACACTCATTTATCTATTTTTTGAAGGCAATAAAAGAAAATAGAGAACCTAGTATCTTGGAAGTATGGAAATTTACTCATAAAAGAAAAGATGGAAGCTACGTGGAAAATAAAAATACCAAGGAATTTGTGGTTAGTCATGTCATTTCATTTTCTTTATTGTATAATGTGAAACCTCAAGTGTTTATTGATAAATGCCATGTTTGACAATTTTAAACATATTGATAATTGTGACCTAGGAAACAGCTGAAAAAATGGTAGATGAGCATCTCATTGAGCAACCTGAAATGCACAAAGTGGCAGTAGAAGATGCGGTGTTTAAGGAACTTATGTATGATGTGGATAATCCTACTCAACGCCCAGTTGGTTATGGACAAGGAGTGTCTCGAAATCATATTTTTGGATTGAAAGCTGACTTGAGGAAGAGCCACTATGTTGATGAATCCACAGATTTAAGACAAAAGCTGGTTTCTGTGGAGAATGCATATGAAAATGTACAAGCCCAACTTCGTTGTATGAGCGTTGCACTTGCTAGGAGTGGAATTGTGATTAATGATCAAGGTCGAAGAGCTGAAAATGTAGAAAACATGCAGAATGAGGAAGTAAATACTGCATGAGAACAAGTACGGACATCTATGTTGATATTATCCTCCCATGTTTTTGTAAATTACTCATGTGCCAACTCGACGTAGTTGATATTCTTATTAGTGTTTTTGGATGTTGTAGGTTTTCGGTGATGCTTCGAGCAACGAGGAAAATCAAGGAAGGAATTAAAACATTTCTCTAGATTAAGTTTAAGTTCTATATAATTTCATATGTTCTATTTTATCACTTTCTAGAATAGATGACGTCCTGCATGACTACTTATCTTTTCTTGCGGGACTACTTGTTATGTATAGCACACCAACATCTTATTCTATGTTATGTTTCTTAAGTTTTAGTTTCTAGAAGTCTTAGAACTCAGTTGCTTTCCCAATTTGCCATGTGTTGTTGGTATGTGGAGAATATCAATCAATTATGTATTACTCATGGTTATCGACTTTGTGTTTACTGTTGAATCTCTGGTCATCTCTTGAAATGCCAAAGGATGAATTGAATGCTAAATTGAGAATGATTTATTTGTTCCTTAAGCAAACATATATTCACTGATTTTCCAGGAATTAGCAGGTGTATATGACGTATTTTTCCTAATGAAAGTCTATTTTCATGAGAAACGAATGAGAGTAGAGAGGCATTGTCTCTAGCATCTACAAACTAAAAAATTTACTTGCAGTCTCCATAGCAGTGTCGTATAATCATGAGTATCTTTGTCCTAATAGGTTTACCATTGAGATTTTTTATATGTAAATGAAGGCCAACTACTTATTGGGTTGGTCACCCTTGATATTTTCTAGAACTGTTGGTGTTTTGTAAGCTTGAACGCTTGCAAGATAGGTTCAAGGAATGGCTTATGTAAGGTCAATTAAGTTCAGAATGTGCTGGAGGAGATGACCAAGGGGCACAATTGCATTGGAATGAAGGCTCAAGGAGACTCAGGTATGCTTCATATTTATTTGTAATTTACTATGAGGCATTTTCACTTCAACACTTGATGTAGGCTAGACATGAGCAGCTTGATATAAGAACAGCGACGAGATCCATTAAGGATACCAAAGCATCTATCAGTTCCATACAGCCAACCATGATAGCTGGTGAGTATGTTTTTTTTTAAACTGGCATGTTTCTCATGTTTGTTCTACTTGTTACAGATGTACTAGATATATGTGTGCGTTAAATAAGGTCATGAAATTAAATATCCTTTTCTGGAATTTATTGATTTCTAGATTTGTGCATAGACCTCTTTATTTGTAGCGTGTTTAGGAGTATATTGTCCTTCATGTAGCACACCTTTTGAAGGCTCTACAACATTTTATATGTTATCTATCTTCTATTCCTTTGTGTATTCTTCTTTACTACAACTTCTATTATCTGACTTTGTGCCTTTCGGAATAGGGCAAGGTTATGCTTAATCACCGATTTTTGGTTGATTTCAGCTTCGGTTACATTCCTTTTTCATTGTGTGACCTCTGTTGGTCAGACCGAATAAGCTGGAAGTAGTTTGACCTTGTTAGTTACTTTATTATTGAAAGATAATAATGATTTATCTTATATAATAAATATAAATATCGACTGAACTCTATTTCCAGGCCAATGGTGTGGTTAACATACAATATTATTTGTAATTACAAAGAGTGATAAGGATGTGTGGTATGTGGTCTACGTACAGAAGCAGATCACACATTTTTTTGTGGTTTTATGTGCCCAAATTCGACACACTTGTAGATAGCATTTGGACAGCAGCTCTTGGTAACTAGTGGATCATGAATTTGACAATAGCCGATCTCAGCCTTTTCAACATGCGTTAGATTCTTTTTGTTTTTGTCTTCAGTATAGAAGACACAGCTGAACTGACTCTAGCTGCTGATTTGTCTCTGATTGGAGTTTCATCTCAATGTCGTCGTCAAGTAAACGTCCTACTCCACCCATCCACGCACTAGCTAGTCTCCTCCCACACCTCAATTCTGGAGATTCTGTTGTCGTGTGCAAGGAGGCACATTTGGTTTCCAGTTCAAGTCCAAGTCATTCTTTTTGTATGAGGATCTAAGCCAGTATGAACTGAATAAAATAAGAGAACGTTGGTTTCCTCCGTGTATTTGATATTGCTGCTAAAGATGCCTTCGATATGGGGAATTCAGACCAGCGAGCCTTAATTTTCTCGATAAGCCTTGATCTCATATATGTGCAGGATTGCTCGGGTATGTGGTTGCCTCCAAAGATTCCAAGTCCATCATGTTCAATAGGTCCCTCCGGGGGCCTATCCATGGCCTCCATCTTCTTCGAAAACTCCAAGTTCATCCTAGAATTTCGCTGGGTATGGGAGTTGTTCTTGGCACCTGCATAAGACATACCTATTACTCAAATCGAAGAGAGGCTACTACAATTTTATGACCAACACACTACAAGGAAACACACTGAAATGTATCCCTTATACTCAATTTGCAGAACCATATTCACTTTTTGCTTCTGTCTTCCGTCATGTGTATTATCCAGAACCTCACCATATATTCACTTTCTTTTTTCCCTTTTACTTATGATTGTTCTTATTTCATTGATGTGCTCTTATTTTTGGATTCATCATGGAAATGAGATCGAATTATCATCAACGATAGCACACATGTTTTTTTACTTTGATTTAAGTCATGTTATTGGTTTGTAATTCATAGATTGATGCTATTCATGCAACTTACTCTGCTTCATCCATATCTGTTATTGATATCTTCTTAAAGCCTCTTTGTTGATGCATATGTTGCTTAAAACGTTCTGCATGTCTATAGTAGATGTTGGCAGATCTTGTAATGTATCTTATGTAGTGCATGGAACACCCTTCGATGTTGTTATATCCACAGTCATAGGTTATAGATGAAGTGGGAGGCATTTCAATTATTTAACTTCTAGATTTCTACTTCTTCAGCTCATAGATATATGTTTCTTCTGTAGTATTTTCAAATAAATCCTAAACATTATGATGACTATGAGGGTGTTGATCAAGCTTTCTACTGCTTCCAGGTATTCTATCATTGTGAGAAAGAATTGCATTCTGACGATATTCTGTGTTGTCTAGTTTCCCCTGAATCTGAAGTAGATGATGATTCAACATTCCTGGAACTATAACAGCTGGTATTGCTGTCATCTTCATTGATACAAGATAAAAAATTATCTGTACTAGAATATGCAATGAAGGCATTAAAAATATTCTCTATTGGTGACGATGGATTGACTGAAAAGTAGGTAGTAGCTAGCTGAAAGAAGATTGTTCTTCTATGGATCCAAACAGCTGTGATAGATGAGTGATCAGTAGGTAGTAGCTAGCTGAAAGAAGCGGTTAATTGCACATGCTTAGGCGCTCGCCGCACCAAGTTGCGTCTCCACTAGCTAGCAATGGCACAAGAAGCTTACAGATTACAGCAGTAAAAGTTAAAAAAAAAAATGGGGGAGCGAGAGGGACCACGAAGGGCCGCATGATACTACTACACTAGCTATCTAAGTAGCTAGGTACAACTCTATAGAGAAGTTGGGGGTGGGGTTGTTTCAGGATCTGAGTTTGTCCTCTCCAAGACTACTAGATCACCAACGCCTATAGCTAGAGCTGCTTGGCTGCATTGGTTGGCCAATAATCAATTAAACTAACTATAGATATATAGAGAGGAAGGGATCAGGTGGGAATAAGGAAAAGAGTGATGACAATTGATGAGAGGTCAGTGAATTGGCACCCACTGAGACAGTTCCATCATATTGACACAGCTCGCACTAGCTAGCTAGATCTCCAGGCACATTCCACCTTCAGTTAGTTAATTACCATGTCTGGAAGAAGGTCATCATCCAGAATCACCGACGACGAGACCACCGAGCTCATTTACAAGCTGCAGTACCTCTTGTCGGAGAAAAGACGCAGGAGCATCGGAAGGGTATGTTTTGCATCTTTGTCTATCCATACTACAGTGATTTCAATTGCCAAGTTTAGCTAAATTTCTTCCTGAATGTTGGATTAAAAATGTTATGGTTAATTTATCTGAGCTGTAATTCACCCTTCAGGAGTCCGCATCCAAGCTGCTTAAGGAGACCTGCAGCTACATAAAGAGCATACAGAGGGAAGTGAACGGCCTCAGCGACCGCCTCTCTGACCTCATCGAAGCCATGGACTCCAGCAGCCCCCAAGCCGAAGTCCTGAGGACCTTCATTTGTTGATCAGGAGCAGCAGGAAGAGGAAGCAGCTAGCGGGCCAGAAAGTTTGTAGCTAGGATGTATCTTTTCTTGGGACTATTCTCTATGTAAAGAACAAATACATATTTTTTTCTTATGTTTTCTTTTAAATGTATATTCCATATGTAGAACAAGAATCAAGTAATGATTTTTTTTTATTTTGCTGTCTACATCTTGATGTCTTCACATTTATATTTGCATACAATCAGAAATGTAGAATTCGAATTGGGATAAGACACACAGACACATACACATATATAGACTTCTAAATGCAATAATTTTAATATTCATAGTTTTTGACGTATGAACAATGAACAATGCTTTCTTTGTATGACACATTTGTTAAGTTTTCCACGCTTTTTAGTGTAGATACGAATTTTACCCAAAAAATATGTGAAAACAGGATAACAATTTTTCCACCCTAATAAACGTGGATAATTAGTTCCCACACAAAAAAAGATGGATAAAAATCTACACCAAAAAGCGTGAATAATTGAATGCCACACAATATTTCGTAAAAAAAATATCACACGAAAAAGCGTGGTTAACTCTTTACTCTTCTTTTTTCCACGCTATCTCTATGCTATATTGAGCGTGGATATTATAAATTTTCACGCTTTTCAGCGTGGATAAACCCTATATTATAGCGTGGAAAAATACTGATATTTGTTGTAGTTCTAGGGTAGAGAATAGACAAAAATCCATATGTAATATACTACGCATCTAAGATGTTAGATGAGGCACAAAAGAATTATACTACTACTGAAAAGGAATTCTTAGCCGTCATCTACACCTTCGAAAAATTTCATTCTTATCAAATTGGATCAAAGGTCGTAGTATATACAGACCACTCCGCCAACAAATATCTTATTCAGAAACAGGATGCAAAACCCAGACTCATCCGCTGGGTATTGATGCTGCAAGAATGTGATCTTGAAATAAAAGACAAGAGCGGAGTGGAAAATGTCGTCGCTGACCACCTAAGTCACATCGAGTGTCAAGAGGA
The DNA here is from genome assembly GCA_963693085.1 of Alisma plantago-aquatica. Classification (NCBI taxonomy): domain Eukaryota; kingdom Viridiplantae; phylum Streptophyta; class Magnoliopsida; order Alismatales; family Alismataceae; genus Alisma; species Alisma plantago-aquatica. Next base: position 182,082,979 of record OY856415.1, read on the forward strand.
CGACAATTTACCTATCTGAGACTCCCTTCCTGATGACCATCTTATGAAAATTACCACCATATTTCCCTTGTACGCCGACATAGTGAACTATCTGGATACAAGAATCATCCACCCTTCTTCCTCTCACCACGATAAAAAGAAATTTCTCAATGATGTTAAGCAATACTTCTGGGACGAACCCTATCTTTTTCAACTATGTGTAGACAAACTTTTCCATCACTGCCTACTAGAAGAGGAAATTACCTCTACCTTAGAGCACTGTCATTCTGGCCCCACTGGGGGGCACATGAGTTCGAAGAAGACCACTCTCAAAGTTCTACAATCGGGTTTCTTTTGGCCAACAATAGTAAGAGATTCCTATGATTTTGTAAGATCCTACAATAAATGTCAACTTTCTGGCGATATAACTAAACAGAATGAAATGCCTGTCACTTTGTGGCAAGAAATTAATCTTTTTGATGTTTGGGGAATAGACTACATGGGTCCCTTCCACTCATCTTATGGATTCTCCTACATATTGTCGTTGTGGATTATGTTTCAAAATGGGTAGGAGATATACCCACTGTATCTTGCTTTTCCAAGCCAGTCATCAAGATGTTCAAAGATATCCTCTTCCCTAGATTCAGAGTCCCCCAAACAATCATATCATACGGAGGAACCCATTTTCTAGAAAGAATCTTCGAAGCCCTCCTGTGAAAATATGGGGTCAACCATAAGGTTGCCACACCTTACCATCCACAAACAAGTGGCCAAGTTGAAGTTTCAAATAGACAATTGAAAGCTATCTTAGAAAAAATAGTCAATAGACATCGTACTGATTGGTCTACCAAGCTCCCTGATGCCCTTTGGGCATACCGCATAGCTTACAAAACACCGATAGGAACAACTCCATTCCGTATGGTGTATGGAAAGTCATGTCATCTACCAGTTGAACTAGAACATAAAGCTTGGTGGGCCATCAAACAACTGAACTTTGATCTCAAAAGTGTTGGTGAATATAGACAACTTCAACAACAAGAACTTGAGGAGCTTAGAACGATAGCTTACCAAAGTACCAGAATCTATAAAGAACAAACAAAGATGTGGCACGACGGCCACCTCAAAAGAAAAGACATCACTATCAGAGATAAGGTCCTCCTCTTCAATTCCAGACTTAAGATGTTTCTTGGAAAGCTCCGCACAAAATGGTCTGGACCTTTCACAATTAAACACATCCACCCCACCGGAGCAGTCATCATCCTTGATAATAATGGGGGAGAGCGGACCGTTAATGGCGACAGATTGAAGAGATATTACAAACCAGTAGACAAAATTCCAAGACAAACTATCAAGATCCACGATCCCTCAGCATTGACATAACCAAATCAGATTTTCATCGAGCCAGTGACGTAAAACCCAGGTGCTACTTAAGAGGCAACCCAATATCTAAGTACCACCGTTTTATTTTTCCTAGTTTTGCTAATTTTCTAATCTCTTCACTTGATTTATACTTATCATATTTAATCTGAAAATATAAAAATTCACATAAATAACCAAAACAAACATAAAAATATAAAATCCAAAAACCTAATTAAATCTTAACCTAACGGTTTCAAAACCGTTTGGACTCAAACGGTCTCGAAACCAATTGGTCCTTTTGATCTCGAAACCATTTGATCGTTTCGGCCCTAAAATCGTTTGGAACCCAAACGGTCTCAAAATCATTTGGAACCCAAACAGTCTCGAAACTGTTTGAACCCAAACGGTCCCGAAACCATTTGGACCCCAAACGGTCTCAAGACCGTTTGCCCTAGGGAATTTGTAGCGACACCCAACATTTTCTATAAATTTAAACCCCCCCATAATTTTCTTTCCCTAGATTCTCGATTTCTCTAAACGCTCGCATGAACCATGTTCCATTTCGTTGCTCTGCTCCTGACTCATGTTCATTCTACAACCATCTCCGACATCGCTGCCGACGCCACCATATCTCTACGCCCCTTTGTGACTTCATCTTTGTCGTTATCGTCGTTCGTCACTTCGTCGCTGTCATCGTCACCTTCACCCGCTGCACTGTCATCTTCTTCGTCTGTAACAGCAAGGTAGAACCATCCAAAGCTTTAATTCTAGTACTAACGATGAGTTCTTCTTTCATTAGTGCCATCTTCTCTGCCGAACAAACGCGCCACCACTATCGTCTGATGCTTCCGCCCATTTTCAACCATCTAGACACTTTTCCTTCCTAATGATCTCGACACAAACAGTCCTGAAACCGTTTGAGCTCGGGACCGTTTGGGTCAATAAAACCATTTGGTGCCAAACGGTCCTGAAATTGTTTAAGCTCGGGACCGTTTGGACCCAAACGGTCCTAAAATTGTTGAGTGCCAAACGGTCCTAAAATTGTTTGTGCTCGAGACCGTTTGGACCAAATGGCCCTAAAACCGTTTGAGATCGGGACAATTTGGACCCAAACAGTCTTAAAACTGTTTAAACGCAAACATTTTTCACCTTCACAATTTCTTCTATTAAAACCAATTTTAACTTCAAGATTCCTTGTCAACTTTCAGAATGGCGTCACCTACAAAGGAGATCACCACCTGGACTACTGAATAATTGATGGCGCACAGAACTAAGCTCCAGTGCATAATCGACTCATGTAAAAAAACTGGAAAAACTCTGGGTGACCTACCCATGGTCATCCAAGACCTCGAACAAATCAACTAACTCTTAGCAGTCAATCTTGAGGAAGAGGTCGAAGATATCTCCTCATCCGATGATGCCTAGGAATACGAACCAACTCTCGAGGAGGAATCCCCATCCACAAAGACAAAGAGGAAACGAAAGACGCATGAAGCTACAAAATAACAACCAACAAAGAAATGATCAAGGAAGCAGGTACATCCCGCCACTGTAAGAGAACAAACCCTGGAGGGATACGTTCCATCAACCACTGCCAATCCCGCCACCACCGCTGCCCCTACTTTCACCACCATCATCACTACAACACCACCACCAACAAATCTTTTCATCTACACCCTGCCGTCTATTGACAAGACCCTAAAGCCAACAAAGTATGTTTGCTCCAGCGTACTACTAAAGATGGGGATATATGACAGAATCCTCACTCTGCTTGATAACGCCAACCTTTCAAGACTCTGCTTTGTCCCTGACATTTCTTATGTTGAGCCCACAACTAAATTCTTCACATATCTCAACAAAGAAGTTGTGGACATTATGTATAGATCAAGGGACATAGGTGATCGCAGGCTGGTCACCAAACTCTTTGGCAACAAGGTTGTCATAACACAAAACCTGCTTAATGAAATATTTATAAACAACCAGGAGCAGCTGAAGAAGGACAAAGTTGTAGGCATAGAAAGCTCCAAGTTCAACAAGCATATCTTCTGGAAATCCCTGACAGGGATCCCGACCTACGAGGCAAAAACCTGCAAGGCCTCCAATATTCAATCTGGCCCGGTGCGCACATTGCACAAAATTCTTACAGGTGCACTTTTCCCCAGGATAGAGGGCGGAAATGTTAGCATTTCTGATCTTTTCGTCTTCTGGTCCATTCTAAAAGGGGAGCCAGTCAACATCAGATGACAATTGATACACAAGCACATAGCTTATGCCCTTGGGAAAGAAATATGTATGTGAGGTCACATAACATTCATCCTAAAATATCTCAAGATGGACAAACTACTCCCCAGGTGCACAAAGATCAAGGGTGACATCCTTACCAATGAGCAGACCTTGAAAAACTCATACATCATCAAAGAAAAGGATGCAAAGCTGCACTATATCTTTTGCCCTATAGTAAAATCCTCAAGGACTCTGTTGCCGCTTCCGGAGCTTATAGACTACGACAAGGAAAAGCTTCTCTTCACCGAAGAGGAGCTTGCAAAGCTCCTAGCTTCAGTCAAAATAGAAGAAAAGTAATCCAAAGTGGGGTAGACAGAGCACAACATCACCGCCCCGGTAGCAAGAACAACAAAAATACCAGTGAAATGACCATCCAAAGGGCATTTGCAGACACAACAGTTGTCGGGAACACCGACATCAAAACCAAATCCAGAGGCAGAACCCCCCCTCCCCGAAGAAAATATCATCACCTCATCACTAGACTCCTTCATCATGAGTCTAAATATTGAACTTACCTCCACCACCACCACCACCACGCTACCATCCTTTACTATTCCACAATCCACAACTCTCCCATCATTATTCACAATGATGTCCACCACATTTCCTTTCTCTACAACCACACCACCACCCGCATCTTCTGCTCCACCCTTTTTCTCTTCAGGCATCCCATTTCCCACTTGAACGCCTGAGTTTACCTCCTTCGCCTCCACCTCCACTGCTTTTCCCTCGACATTTTGGGTTCCACCCTTCTCTCTCAGAATGTCAACACCCTTCCCATCCGCCACCCCGACACTGCTGGTGACTCCATCTACAATCACCATGCAGTTTCAGGGACCATCCACATCCTCTTTTTCACAAGGCACTACCACCCTTCCACCCCGAGCCCAGCCACCACACCCATCCATAACTGGGGTCCCTTTTACAAATTTTGGTGAGGAATTCAGACGTTAATTTGACACCATCCGAAACCTCCTCACCAACGCTTCTAACATAATGCAATCTTTTCTCTTGTGTACAGGGTCTTACTAAATAGGTCGCCAAGATCGACGAACAAAACCGCGCCTTACCAAGCATCCTCTCAAGTATCCACCAACGGCAGGAAGCAGCGGCCACGCAATTCGAACACATCGATGACCGCCTACAACAACTGCCATAGTTCATTCTTGAGGTGAAAAGCCAGCAAGCAGTGTTGGCTCAGCAAGTTAATAGGATCTCTGCGCAGACTCAACCTCTGCCTGAGACCCTGTGTGAGCTTAAGAAGCAACAAATTGCTTTTAGCACGTGCTTGGATGACATCAATAACACCCTTGCACAGCTCCATAGGCACCAAGAGGAGTCATCAAATAATGAAATCAACCAATTATGAGCTCAAGTGACAGATCTTACTACACGACTCCTCGCCACCGAGGCTAGATATTCAGATCTAACAGAAACCCACAACACACTGCTTGAAACACATGAGCATGTGCAAGTGGCTTTCGACGAACTACAAGCCCTTCACCGGTAGTGCAAGAAGACTACAACGATGAAAATAAAAGATAAAGCGGCAGGCGATGAAGAAGAATAAGAAGACGAAGATGAAGAAGATTCAGACTCCTTCGCTGACTCCAACGATGATACTTCCTCTTTAGATGACAAACCTGATGACCCAAGACATGCTGGGGAGGGAAATGTAATATCCCTGACCTGGGTTATGCTTTAACCCTAAGTGTTTTGATTAAGAAAGATGATTATAATTTTAATCTTATCTTGTGAAAGGTAATTAGGCCTTATGAGGAACTTATGTTTCAATTTTGGTCCTGTTTGAACAATGTTGAAGCAATGTTTGCTTATTTTGGACTAAAGTGAAAATTACCCAAGTTAAGGGGCTCACTTGCAAATGTTACATATTAATATGTTCCTATGATGTTGAGACACCATAATAGTGAATATGATGTAGTAGTATTCTTTCTACAAGCTTGGACACCAAGATACAGCTTGTTGGACAATGTTTGTGTATTAAAACCTAGTTTTGGTGTAAAGTGCAATTTACCCAAAACCTAAGGTTAAATATGCAAATTACCACTTCAATAAGGTCCCTAATGCTTCTTGGAATCATGTAGAGAAAAGAAAATGAGAGGGGCGCCTCATTTGAATTAAGTTGGAGGAGAGAGAATCTTGATATTAAAATAATCAAGATTTAATCCTAACTGAAACCCTAATTCAATTTAGGGCAAAAATGAATGAATTAATTAAAGGGCTTTCAACCAAAATTAAAATGGTTGAGTTCAGATATGTGTGGTCGTCTTTGTACTTTGCAAGAGCCACGAAATATCTCAAGGAGGTGGACTTTCCACTCACCTTATTATAAGGAAAAGAAATATCCACTAAGTCATGGATATTAATATAAAAAGGGTTAAGGTGCTTATTCTGCTTTTCTTTAAAATGTGGATAATTGAAGGAAATAAGAGTCCAAGAGGATAGAATCGTCTCTAAGGAAAGAGAGGGGTCAAGTGGCAAGGGAATTGAGGGGATAATTCCTACTTTCTCTCTCCTAATTGATTTTTTTTAATAAAATTCACATATAAGCTCATTTATCCATAGAATGAAAGGAAATTTCGGATTTACTTCCACCCCTTGCTTGGAAAACGACCTTGGGAGCTTGGGAGCAAGACGAGAAACGACCCCCAACCTGTTAGTAAGTCCTTGACCTTCATTCTCCTTGATTCCATGGTGGAAATCGAAAATAAATTATGGATTTCTTCTTAATTTGATCTCCTCTCCAACCCTAGCCAAACTTTTCAACCAAAAGCTTGAGGACGAGCTTAAGGGGAGTTACAAAAGCTTCATCCACCATTGGTGTCATGAGCTTGGAGCTTTTGAGCTCAATTGGAGGTGGGTTTTATAACTTTAAACCCTAACTTTGTTATTGCATTCAATTCCCCATCAAATAATGATCATTTCTCTATTTACAAATATTGATTTGGTTGATTGATGCAATTTCCATGGAAATCACAGAAGGTTTCGTGGGTCTAGAGCTTGATGATGATGACATCATCATAATCACACACCTCCCCAAATATCTAGACCAAACAGTTTCAATCAAATGTCCAAATAGTTTCACAAACTTTTTGGGAGCAAACGGTTTCAAATCGTTTGGAATGAAACGGTTTCACTAAACCGCATAGAAGAAAATGGTTTAAGACCGTTTGGTGATGTTGACCAGATTTGACCGTTTGAGGATTTTCTCATAATGATCTTGGTTAAATACCCATCAATTATTGTTGATTAACTCCAATTGGTTCATGAGTTGAAGGTCCATCAATAACCTAAACCCTAATCGGGTTGAGTGTTGATTTCATAAGTGATTGAGTTTGAAACTTGGGTTGATTGACCCAAACGGTTTCAAAACCATTTGGGAATCACCCAAACGGTCTCAAGACCATTTGGAGGTCAACCAAGACCGTTTGGACGTCTAGGGTTGAGTATGGTTAGGTGTTTGAAGATTCAAACATATGGTATAAACCCTAATCGGCTAAGTGCTGATTTTGCAATTGAATAAGTTGATGTTTTGGGTTGATTGACCCAAACGGTTTCAAAACCGTTTGGGAATCACCCAAACGGTCTCAATACCATTGGGGGTCACCCAAGACCGTTTGGAGGCCTAGGGTTAAGTATGGCCAAGTGTTTGAAGGTCCAAAGATACCAAATTGAAATACAATTGAGTGTTGATTTGTTAATCAATCCAATGACCCAAACCCTAAATGGATGTCATGGATTTTGATGATATGATGGGAAAATGGTCTCAAGACCGTTTGGTGGTTAGTCAAGACCATTTGGAGGTCTAGGGACAAGTATGGTTAGGTGTTTGAAGATCTAAAGGTACTAAGTTGAAGTGCAATCAAATGTTCATTTGGTGATCAATCCAATGATCCAAACCTTGATTGATTGACTTGGATTTTGATGTTGACATGGGAAAACAGTCTCAAGACCATTTGGAGGTCATCCAAATGACCTCAAGACCGTTTGGGGTCAGGTCATGCCCAATTTGTATGAAGGTTCAATGGTTTCAAAGTAACCAATCTCACATTGATTAATGTTGAAGGATCAACGATTCCAAACCCTAATCCAATTGATTCAAACCCTAATTGATGATCAATTGAGGGTCAATTGAGGGTCAAATAATTTGAAGGTTGACCTATTTAACTTAATTAAAGTATGGTGATAGGTCCAAATGATGATTGCTTACATGAGTTAAATGGTTGAAGGATTCAACATTGGAAACCCTAATTTAATTGGAGTGGTTAAGACCCTTTTTGGTCCTTGCGGTTTTGAGGAGGTTTGAACCAAACGGTTTCAAGACCGTTTGAGTCCAAACGGTCTCAAGACCGTTTGGGACCAAACAGTCTCAAGACGTTTGGGACCAAACTATCCCAAACCGTTTGGGTGAATGAGGTTTCAAAAAGTCTACTTTGGCAAACGGTCTTCACCACCTACTTTTCTAAACGGTTTTGAGTATTCAACCAAGACTGTTTGAGGTCTAATTGGTCAAGACCATTTGAGGTCTAAGTGACCAAGATCATTTGGAAGGTAATTAATCAAATTGTATGAACACTTAAAGTGAATAAAGGTCAATGGTTTAAGTGGTAATGGTACCTTTAATGAGATAGGGTGATTAGTACCCTTCAAGTAGCTAAGCCCTATTGATCATGGTGACAATAACATAACCCATGGTGTCAATTCTTCTTCAAGATTGAGTTGACTTAGCTTAATCAAGGCTGAAACAAACATCATCTTGTAGAAGATGAAAGAGAAGATTTCCTACACGATTGATAATCAAGTAGTAGACTTCCTATATGAATAAATGTCTAATTAGGGTATGATCCTTCATAGTGAGATCATGAAACCCTAATTATGAGGGTTAATGAATCATAACCCTAACTGAGGATGTTAATGGAAGTAATCATACTACATGATGATGGTATGATCTTAATTCATAGTGATGGTATGATAAACCCTAATTCAGGGTACTTTGATGATCACTCCTACTTGGGGTGAATAGTAAACCCTAATCTAGGGTGATGTGATATGAATAGTAAACCTGTAACATCCCAGTATTTGAGGCCTCGGATAACATGATCTTAAAAGGAATGATTGGACTACCCATATCACCAAGGTGCACCTCCTTTTCTGGGAGCCCATCACTAAGAACTCCATAGTTAAGCGTGCTCAGCTTGGAGTAGTACTAGGATAGGTGACCTGTCGGGAAGTTGATCCTGGCATGCACGTGAGTGAGGACAAAGCACACGGTTAAGGCTAGTGGTGGTCTATGGGCACAGTCGTCATTCCTGAAACTATATTAGAGCCTTGGACAGTGGGCACGGGCATTACAAATGGTATCAGAGCCAATTCCCCTCCAGTAGGTGGGGCCCACATGGGCATGGCATGCCAGTCTTGAGCTGTGCGGTCCAAGCATGTAGGAAAGGGTTGCTCATGGTTGACGTAGCCAGCCTTGCGCTGGTATTCCGTGATCGGGAGTTGGGTGTCCATGGGCCATTGTTGGTCTGCACTGAAATGGGGAACAGATTATGAGGCCTTATAGTTGAGCCTTGACGAGGACGTCAAGAGTCTAAGTGGGGGAGATTGTAACATCCCAGGATTTGAGGCCTCGGATAATATGATCTTAAAAGGAATGATTGGACTACCCATATCACCAAGGTGCACCTCCTTTTCTGGGAGCCCATCACTAAGAACTCCATAGTTAAGCGTGCTCAGCTTGGAGTAGTATTGGGATAGGTGACCTGTCGGGAAGTTGATCATGGCATGCACGTGAGTGAGGACAAAGCGCACGGTTAAGGCTAGTGGTGGTCTATGGGGACAGTCGTCATTCCTGAAACTCTACTAGAGCCTTGGGCCGTGGGCCCGGGCATTACAAATGGTATCAGAGCCAATTCCCCTCCAGTAGGTGGGGCCCACATGGGCATGGCATTCCAATCTTGAGCCGTGCGGTCCAGGCATGTAGGAAAGGGTTGTCCATGGTTGACGTATCCACCCTTGCGCTGGTATTCCGTGATCGGGAGCTGGGTGTCCATGGGCCATTGTTGGTCTGCACTGAAATGGGGAAGAGATTATGAGGCCTTATAGTTGAGCCTTGACGAGGACGTCAAGAGTCTAAGTGGAGGAGATTGTAACACCCCATGATTTGAGGCCTCGGATAACATGATCTTAAAAGGAATGATTGGACTACCCATATCACCAAGGTGCACCTCCTTTTCTGGGAGCCCATCACTAAGAACTCCATAGTTAAGCATGCTCAGCTTGGAGTAGTACTGGGATGGGTGACATGTTGGGAAGTTGATCCTATAATGCACGTGAGTGAGGACAAAGCACACGATTAAGGCTAGTGGTGGTTTATGGGGACAGTCGTCATTCCTGAAACTCTACTAGAGCCTTGGGCAGTGGGCCCGGGCATTACAAAACCCTAATCTAGGGTGATGTGATATGAATAGTAAACACTAATCTAGGGTGATGTGATGTGAATAGAAAACCCTAATTGTGGGTTATGGAATAAGAAACCCTAAAGGAGGGTGATGACATGAGAGACCCTAATTGGGGGTGATGTCATGAGAAACCCCAATTGGGATGAATAGTAAGCCTAATTATGATTTATTGAATATGAAACCCTAGTTTTAAGTGATGTTATGTGGAACCCTGATATTATGATATGGTGTACGACTCAATTCAGGGTGATGTCATGTAATGATATATGAAACCCTGGAGATGGTTTATTAGCCAGCACACCAAAGAGAGGTGTGGCTAAAATAATTAAATAAGATGAATATGTTATAGACATGAAGGATAGGGTTGATGAACCATGTGAATGATAAGGTGGTGATTTTAATGAATAAGGATCTAAGGGACAAGATGATGCCTAGATCCTTGTACAATCATTTCTATACACGAGTAATAGCCTATACACCTTACAATGATGAGGACATGAAACTTTGAGGAATGATGTATGCTATACTAAATAATGATGTGGATAACATCCTAAGAGTTGAAATACCTAAAATAGTTGATAATGGTTTATCTTATATCAACAATGTCTATCAGTTGGATAAGTCCATATCATTAAAAACAATTGGACAATTCTAATGTGTGACCCATGCACCATATGATGAAAGTAACAAGTTAGTGGATAAAGTATTAAGAAGGAAATACCTTAATACAAAGTTAGTTGATTAACTTAAAAAGTTTGAAATGGAAAGAAAGTGATACATTCAGATATGATAGATATCACATCCTGCATTTCATTGTAGAATTATCTTGATGAACCTCTAATCCAATACTCTTGGTCAAGAAACACATGAAATGTGTGATATGCAATCGTTACAATAAAGATGTAATGAACTCAATGTACTTTGATAAATGTTGACCAATATACCTTGAGGATGGGGTAAGCTAATCAATGAGTATGATGTAATCATACCATGACAAGGATGAGAAATGAACTCATGCCTTGAATTGATGATCATTAATGATATATGATGAGAACAGTGATCATAAGCAAATACTTATGATATCTTTAAATACTCGCAGAGGTGTGGAGCAATACATTAGGGTTGAACTAATAATGTGAGCATGAAACCCTAATTAAAGCATGATGGGAAACCCTAACCCTATTTTTGGGTAAAGGGAATGAAAAACCCTAATTCATAGATAACCATAATCCTGATAAAGGATGGTGGTATTACTAATGTTTCATATGATGTGACAAATGACTTGCATGATTGTTATCATGTCTATTAACCATGTAGACATCATGAGATGATGAACATAGCCTGATATGATCTATGACTTTCACATAATTAGCATGTGGTATGGCCTTATGTGCCTAATGTTGTTGCTACTTAGTAAAAGTAACAAAATGTGTATGAACCTTATGAGTTCCATGAGTAAGTTGTTGCCTAGTGAAAGGTGGAAAAACATTTAATAGAATTTGAGAGCCATGTGAGATACTTGTGTAACAAGTATTATGCATACCCCAGTCTGAGGACCCAGAGGTAATGGTTACCTAACAAATGGTAACAATGATAGTGATGAATTGAGGGTATGAATACCCAAAGTTGATAAGTATGATAATGATGTTGCTGAGGGAAGTGAACTTTCAAAGAAATGAAATGAGGGACTGAGATCCCAATGTCTTATAAAGACTGACAAGTGATTGATGAAAATAGTACTTGTTTCTTAATGGCATTTTTCTGAATAAGTTATGTTTGAGAACTTGACTGATGCTAAAAGAATATGATAATGTACTTAATTAATCAAGGGAAATCATATCATGTAGAGCCCTGACCATAGATCCATCATCATCAACAATAGGTGATGGTGAAACGGGTGCTCTGCGGCAAAACCCGGAACGCATATTTTGAATATGTGTGGGCAATGGGTGACTGTATCCTGACGTCCTAATGAGGGAATTGATGAAAGGTAAACAACAAACCTCTCAATCCTTCATTACTTTTACCGGGATGGATGTATCATGAATCCCCCAATGATTGGGACTGATGCAGTACACATCCCCCAATAATGTTAATGCCAGATCGATGGAGATAAACATGAGATCTCACGATTGCGAAGAGAGTACAACACGCCACTGTAACTCTAATAGTGAAGTTTCCAGTATATCCTAGAAAGCTATATGGCAGAGACACAAGATGTCCTGCATGTAATCTTGTGCTGACCGAGATATGGGAGGTCTTGGTAGCCAGCTCTACCATTGACCTTGTATGGTACCGATTTCGCCTTCACAATGGTTGTTTGGAGCATGAGCGGTATACCTCATCTCCTCAGGGCATAAATGTGATTGTAAAATGTAATCAGTCGTATAACATATTTTCCTAAGGACTGAATATGGAAAATGCATTGGCTGATGTTACATTTCTTTTATGCATTTTCAGTTGATAAATGTTATTCATATATCTTTATATTCATTGCAAGAAGATGCATGAAATATGAATCTACCATGACTAGATACAATGCTCTCCTTAAGAAAGGATATTATTTTACTTTGTTCATTCAATGATTAATATTGTTGTTAATATATAAGAACTCCTGCTCAGTTTCATTATAATAAACTGCTATAACAATGTTTTGGCGGAGAGTTATATCTCCCGCTGGGGCAATTTACAATTGTCTCACCCCGTGGGATCCAATGTTTTTAGGTGGACGCAGACGAAGAAGCAGAAACACTATAACAGAGAAAGATCAACAGCAGCATCAAAGACAACAGTAATGTCTCAGGTGGAGGCATTGGCTGTCAAGTTATAGATAGTAGTCCTATGTGTCGTCTATGTACTCTAAGGTCCTCAGACTTTATAGTTAGTGTTTATAATGAAGCAATCTGAGATTTTGTCTTGATGCCTCGAGGTTTCTTATGTTGTCTGTATATAATGTTACTAGGGCAGCTTATGTTGTAATCCTCGAGAAGAGATGGTACAAGTTATGTACTTTTGAACCAGAATGTAAATGTTATACAGTGGTTCTTAATGAAAGAGTTTTCCTATGTTGGATCTCTTTGCTAAAAGTTTTAATTTTTAGTGATTTTCAGTAATCCGCTACTAATAATTCGTTTCCTCATTAGTTAATCTTGTTTTCGCGAGTCGGTCGTTACAGGAACCAGTCGAGGAGCAGAACCTTCAAAGAAAGCAGATGACAAAGACCACCATGAAGGTGGAAACGATCCCAAATCCCATGATCACAATGGCAATGTTAACATGTCATATGGGGATCAATTCCTTGACTACTCAACCATGGGATCTCTGGGGGAAACCATCAAAGAAGCAGCCTTTGCTGAGTTCCAGCAATGTATATTGGGAACTAGCACATATCAACCAACAACAAACCTTCCACATCACTCCGCCCCAGAGAAATCTTCACCTTTTCCCCCAGACCAAGAAGAGGAAGACAGAGTGAGTCTAGACACGGATATTGGACTCGACTCTGATTCTGAATCAGAAAAAGAGGAAGATTTGCAACATTATATGGATGACTTAGTGCAGACTTCTCTTCCACCTTCGCAAGAGCTTCCCCCACCGCCACCTCTACCTAAGATGAAGCACGATCTAGACATGGTGGTCATGTCTCCCCTAGATGTCCAGGATATCTTCATCATGAACACTATCATAGACAATGCCAAAGAGGGGGGGGGACATCATCTACAAAAATATAAAAACTAAGCGTAAATTGACACGTGAAGATTTCTGCACCATTCTTCGACCGCAATCAAAAGTAAATATGGCAATCTTCTGTGTCCTTCTTGCAAACTCTATCAAAATATACAGAAGCTCAAAGAGACCACATCCAGTTTGCAACGCTTCACCAGCTCTGGCTATGAGCCTATTATACAAAGACTTACACAATAAGTCTATAGAGCGTGTGCGCATTGGGATCGCTCGAAAGGTGTGATATCTCACGGTCCCCTTTCAAAGTTTCCAACCATTGGCTACTCAGGATCGTTGACACCATGGCCCGCGATGCCAAGGTGTACCACATTTGTGCCAGCAAACTAAAGGCCGTAACAATCAACTTTGTTGGAGAAGAAGTCAGAGAAGCAAGATGCATCCCCTTCCGGCTTCTCAAACTAATTTGGGCTACCTTCCCTTCTCTCAAGAATGGTTGGAACCAATCTTGGTTCCAAATCATCACTCTACCAGTCCAAACCATTGAAAGATCTATAAATTGCACTATCTACACTATACGCCACATACAAGCACTTAATCAACAAACCCCCTTCACCAAGCTGGCCACAAAATATTTTCACTCTCTACGAGGGCGCTACGTCATGGAGCTCATATGTGATAGAAGGTTATTTAAGGACCTGACTATGGTGCCAGACGACGTCCCTCACTATCTTTTCTCTGCCATCCAACATCCACAACGATGACCTTTCCGACAAACATTAATGGAGTTGGAGAAAGAACAACAACCCGCCACGGTCCTTGAAAAAAGACAATGGGACCCTTATACTTTTGATTTGGCAGAAGACACAGAAATATCGACTTGATATCAGGGTCCACCATCAACAGACCTTCCATACAATGGTGCCCCTACTTGCCATAGAACCGACGTTTCCTAACTTCGACCTTTTAGCTTGCAAGAGTCTTTCTGAAAATGAACTCCGACTCATCATGTCTAGGCTATATGCCGAGAAAGATGAGCTCATTTTTCTAGCTGGAGATATTCTAGTCATGGTAGATACCCTCCGTGAAACCGTATAATTACAAGGATTTCTATCCATGAGCCTGATGACTACTTATCAATATCTCCTCAGATGGAACCATCCTACGGTTTACATGGCGTCAGCTTACATGAAGGACGACCTACTAAAGTTAAAGAACTTCGGAACCACGGAGGTGCTTATCTCTTGCCTCCAGCATACAACTCCGAAGTTCATCATGCTTCCTTTCCTTCACTCAGATAACTGGTTGTTACTGGCGACAAACCTTCCTAAAGGAACAACAATCATTTATAACAGTTCAGACAGCCAATTTGACCCTAACCAGAACCAGTATGTTGTGACAGCTAACATGCCCACAGAGGAGGTGGAAAAGGAATGTGCTGACAAACTACACGATCTTTTAAGCAAGCACACAAGGTCGTATGATAAAGAACACTTTCATCACCCAACCTTCAGCCACAAATGCCCCCAGTAGCTACTAGAATCAAACGACTACGATTTCCACATCCTCTATTGGATGTACACCCTCGTTGTTCTTGGAAGACCAGTAGAGGACATGACGGACATGGATTACCACACTCTATGTGGAAAGTTCGCAACTAATCTTCTCTGAACGCATGGAGCTAACAAAGCACTAATAGAAGCCTAATGCCCTTGTCCATGTACTTCTCAACCTATCACATTGATACTTTGAGGACAGAGTGAGTGATAAGTTGGGGGGGAGGTACATTGGACAAGGGCGAGGTGTCATTTTTCAACCCTTCTCCCTCTGCTCTTTTTATTCACTCATGTTTTTCTATGCATTGTTTTTTTTAATCATTCTTTTCCCATTTAGACTTTTTCAGTAATTTCTTTGATAGAATAATTCTTGTACATAAGTATAACATAACTCTTGGAAAAGGTCACCCCCAGCTAAATTTAGAATAAAGTAGTCCTCAAAAAGCAATAACAGAAAAAGCATTTAGGCATGTAATGGCGAATTAATAAATTACTTTCACACTCAATTTCCATGCTTTTTCTTCAACTCTGCTCCAGACTCTCCACAAGTTAACATCATAGCCGAAGCCAGCCAAAACTCTCTCAAGGATGGGAGGGAACTAGGTGAAATCCAAATCAAGGAACCTCGCAAATGGACCACCAAGTACGAAATTGAAACAAGTGCATGTCTGGAGACTCCAAGAACAGTTTTCTTCTTTTAAAAAAAAGAGGCATGGAAGCCCAAACAAAATCCCTAAATATCCAACTCCTAAGCCTGTGAGTCTAAGAATAAAAGCCAGAGTGTTGAATAAAAACATGAGAGTTGTGCCACGCCTAAGGACCTATATGAAGGACCAATAAAGGTCTCACCCGACTGGTATATTCATCTGCCCTCACAAAGGTAGATGTGTTGCACACGGTAACGAGATCCTAAGGTCTCTGAATATATGAAAAAGCAGATAAAGGACTCGCCCGGCCGGTACATTTAGCTACCCTCACAAAGGCAGATGTGTCGCGCCCGGTAGTGAGATCCTAAAAGTTTAGATAAACCCTCCCCCACTAATAGGGGGAGTTACACATCAGCCTTTAGCCAACCCTCATGCCTATCTTAGTTTCCAGTAGGTTTTTCAAAAAGTATAAAACTGATTGGAGTTGAAAACATGCACAGAATGCGATCAAGGAAAAGGTAGTCCCAATGCGAGCTACGCGATACAGAAAAATCTAAGATCCACGCAACTCCCAATACCTGAAATTGTTAGTGCGAGCAGAAGCCTAATAAAACTCTAAGAGATCTCTAGTTTAGAATTGAAGCAAGAGTATGGAAATCTTCACTAAATAAAATCACCTCGCCACTACATGCCTTAGCTCTATCTAGCTTGAGGACAAGCTAGACTCTATGTTAGGGGGGGTGATAACCTCCCATTTTACGATGTTATCTTACTAGTTTTCCTCAGTTTTCCATACTCTTTCTTAGTTAAATTAGATAGAATCTTTAACTTTCCACCTTTTTGTAAATATACCATTAGATTAACTTCTCCTTTTCACTTCTTACAGAAAAGCACAAAAAATTACAAAACCCCCAAATGGTCCCAAGACCGAATGGAAGCCAAATGGTCCCAAGACTGAATGAAGACCAAACGGTCCCAAGACCGAATGGAAGCTGAATGGTCCCAGGACCGAATAAAGATCAAGCGGTCCCAAGACCATGTGAAGCCAAACGGTCCCAAGACCGTATGAATCCAAACAATCCCAAGACCGAATGCAGATCAAATGGTACTGAGACCGTATGAAGCCACACGGTCCCAAGACCGAATAAAGATCAAATGGTCCCGAGACCGTGTGAAGCCAAATGGTCCCGAGACCGTATGAAGCCACACGGTCCCAAGACCGAATAAAGGTCAAACGGTCCCAAGACCATATGAAGCCAAATAGTCCCAAGACCGAATGGAGATCAACCGGTCCTGAGACCGTATGAAGCCACATGACCCCAAGATCGAATGAAAGCAAATAGTTTCAGACCGAGAGGACTCAAACGGTCTCCACACCGAGAGAGTCCAAATGGTCTCCAAATCATGTGAAAATCCAAATGGTATCCAAGACCGTTAGGACCCACATACCCCAAACCGTTTAAGGCTCACTCAAAATCCTATAAATAGAACCCAAAGGGATCCTCACAGATCATCAACTCTTAGATGTCTAAAGGCTGCCTCTATTATTCTAGAGCCATTCCATCCCTCACCCACTGCCCCGAGGCTGTCGGTCTGAGATCCATACTCCATCTCCAAGCTACTTTCTCTCTCATCAACAAAGAAGGTGGGAAGAGGAGGATTCATCATCAAGCAAGCTACGATGTGTGAATATCGTTGCTCTCTCTCCTCTAAGGGGTCGACCTTCCTCCCTCCTTCGTGGCACTCTCTCTCTCTTCTCGCCCCCTTCTTTGTTCTTGCCATGAGTGAGTAGTCTCATACACTAGGGTGCAGGGAGTAGCCCCGCTACCCATGTTTTCATTGCATACATTGTAATTCTTGAGTTTGCAATAGAAAAACACTATCTTTCTAGTTCAACATCAATCGTTTAATGATTGCTAGTTGCTTGATCACCAACTTGTGTTATCTATTATTTGTTAGTGAAAAATGTTTATGCTTGTACTTCTAGATTCAAATATCGATTGTTTGTTGGTTCTAGATTGTATGTAGTCACCATATGTTTGGTTCGGTATCTAGGAGAATTTTCAAGAAGTGGAGTAAACTCACCTCCAGTGTTGTACTTTCATACTATGAAATGGAATCAGTTGACGTATGAAACTACAACCTTGACAGGTCGAAGAACACACATTGCGAGGGGAGTGATGCAAAGTGAGTGACCATTCATTTGGGGATGGCTGGCATTGCAACACTTCAACGTTTCTCGTAGTTAGTTATCCGAAAGGAAGCTAAGTATACAAAGATATTAACTGTTTAGACTCTTTTCTTTGCAAGCCAAGTTATCGTGATGCATGTTTTGATCCATGCGTAGTGGTGGTGAAACCCGATCACATCCTAGTGATTTCCAAATATTGTTTACAACCTTAATTTTACTTTCTTGCTTTTACTTTACTTGCACTTAGTTTAAACAACCAAACCAACTCTTTGATCTAAATACCAATTGTTAAGGAGTTAAATGAAAGTCTAACATTTTCTATCTTATTGATCTTAACAAGACCATTGTCCTGTGGATTCAACCCTTAACTATACTACGATAAGACTTCCACATATCCTAGCATATGTGGGTGGAGTTTTTAATCTAGTATAAACAAGGATAAACCAAAACACTTACTATCTTTTGGATTTTTAGTGGTGCACACAACTCCAAGCAAGTGGAAGCTCCATCATCAAGGTAAGAAAGAACTCAGATGGAAGAGTATGAGATGATGAAGGTTCTTGGGAGGCACCATGGAAAGGGTGAAGCCACATGGGAGCCCTGATGGACATAAGAAAGGCTTATCATGTTTGTTTGTGTGCCTGGTGGAATTTTGAGGGAAAAATTCCTATAAGAGGGGAAGGATGTTACAACTCCAACTTTTGGGTTCATTTGGTGAGAAATGTAATTTCTCATATTAAATATATTAGAACAAGTAATTATATAATTTGTCTTGAATAAATGAGTTTCGTTTACAATAGCCTTGTTGGTTGTTTTGTAGGCTTTATTGGCTATTGGGCCCAATAATAAGGAAAATACAAGAGAAACTCCATTATTAATAAGAAATGGAAAAAAAGAAAGATGTAGAAACCTCTAGAAGGTAAAGGTATATAATCCAAAGGTGTATTTCGTTCCTCTTGGGTTCCTTGGGTTCCAAGGAATCCAAAGTTGCAAAGATAATGCAATAAGAAAAGAAAAGATCAATTAAATATTTCTTGATTAAGAAAGAAATTTAAAACAATGATAAAATGAGGAAAATAAGTGGAAAGAGGTATAACTGAGTTACCCTTAATGGATTTTCGTATCCAAAGGATTCCTAATGTTAAATGGGATACCAATGAGGAAAATAAAAAGAAAGATAAAGAGAAATCCTCAAAAAGAGATATTTTAATAAGAAATAAACAAGATAATGAGAAATAATAAATATAGATGCATCTAGAAGGATAATAAGTATCCTTAAAAAGGAATTTCGAAATCTTAGAGTTTCTTGAAGTCCAAGGAGCCCCAATGGAGAAGAAAGAAAGAGAAAATACCAATAATGCAAAATAAGAGGATAATGTGATACATTAGTAATGAATTTTGTGGTATTGATAAAGAGGAAGTATTTTCTATTAAAAGAAAATAGTTTTTGTGTCAATCAGATAAAAGTCAAGTATAAAAGAGAATAAGTGAGAGGATTTTCAAAAACCTAATATTTAAAGAATAAAGAATATTAAAGAGATTTAGGAGAGAGAAGCTTGCTTCATAATGAAGGAATTGGATTCCTATTGGGAAAAGGCATTGTATCCTTGTGGATGAACATAATAGGGCGTGGATATCCACCCCTATATAAGAGGTAGAGCCCTGGTTCGAGTCCAAGAGAGAGAGAGAGATCCCACACTCTCCCCCTTATTCTTTTCCTGAAAATCCTAGTCGAGAATAGGGATCTATCCCTGGAGCAACGAAGGTTGGTTTTGTAGTGTTGATGGAGGCAGGGAGCTTCCACAACAACCTAAAATGGATTAGATATCACACCCACACCCTTGTCTTCAAGCAAATCCTTTCATAGGTTTGCAAATCTACAGCAGGTGCGGCAGCAACCACAGACGATCTCACTCAAGAATGGCCATTTTAGCAATGACTTGGAGATGCTTTGCGTGCGCCAGGGTACGGTGGAGGCAACGACACCCTCCCTAGTGTCTGTCGAGGTCAAGAGTGGGAAGGAGGAGTTGCACCCTTGGCCTCTTGGGCAGAAGCAAGCAGGTGGCATGAGGTAGAAGAAGGCGATGGGCCATTGGATGAAGTTGCCCCTCCGTGGGCTGAAACGCTGACCACTTAACCAAGGGCAAAAGAGTCATTTAGTTATAATCTCGGCCGAGCTACGTTGCATGAGTTAGATAACATGGAAGCCTCCCATTGGCTCAGGATCTCCTTGTGTGCTAGCTTGCCTATTGGATTTCTTGCATTGATTGGATTAATTCTATCTCAAATCAGCCTGACAGGTATGTGGTTATTATGGTTAATCACATTAGTTTTCTGAAGAGTTTCCTGGATGATTCATCGCATTGAATGCAACTTAATAGTTTGGATGTTCATACTCGCAAATCGTAAAGTCACTATGATTATCACAATAATAATAGAAGTGTGTATTCTCACACCTACATGCCACTCTGATGGATGATGCAAAATGTCAAGCCCAGGAGGGAAGACCTATGGGCACCATGAGTGGTGACCCCAAGCACCAAGCTTGGGATTGAGAAGGTGGCCTATGATATTGCATGACTACAGGTCACCATGAAGGGTGACCCTAGGCACCAAGCTCAGGATTGAGAAGGTGGCCTTAAGTCAATGGCAAAAGAGAAACCCTAAGGTGGGTATGCTAGGGTTAGGGAAAAAGTGGTGGAGAATGTCACATTGAAAGTGTAATTTGGATTGTTAATTATCTTGATTGTTATATTTAGATTGTTAGCCATATTTGCAAAATTTTGGTTGTCCCCACATACCGACATATTTCGATATGCTAACTGACGTTTTGTTTGTCAGTGTTTTAGGTACAATATTGAAAAGGACAAATAGTAAAGTGGCATATGTGGAATTAAATAAGAGTTAAAGTATAAAGGAGGATTAGTTAGAATAGACTCCAGATGTGGATAGAAGTAGATATCTATGTTTTTGAAAAAGGTATGCAAACTTTTATTTTATTATAGCCTTTCAGTTTAGTTGGTAGAATTTGATAATTGTTATTGATTATTTGTTGAACCTTTGATCTCGTTAATTGGGATAATGGCTCTGACCTCTTGGTCTCCCTTAATTGGGGGTTACTGGGAGGCGGGGTCGTTACACTTAATATACAGATGAATGCTTGGATAATCATTTTTTCCTAGTTATATTAGTAGGGTAAAATTGGTTGTAAAGATGGATTTAGACCCTCTATGCACCTTATCTTACACCAAAATAGAATTATAAGGGTACGTTCATTTTCATATAATGATTTATGTATTTATAAGCCTTTCAAATTCTATTAATATAGTAATCAGTATCATTTTCAGGAGTAAAATGCAGTTGATTGTATGAATGATGGCATTGACTAAGAGAACAACACCATTTAAAGGAATCAGAAGACATTATAGATCTGAGGAGTTATATACCTGATGAGTAGATTGTTATCAATATCAGATTTTATATTTATTTTTAATTCTATCATTTTTGACCAAGTAATGTGTCAATAATATTTTGATCCAATTATAAATATTGGTTTTGGGTTATTCAACATTCTTGTGTCAAATTTTGGAGTGTGAATTTTGAATGATGTCATGTGAATATTTTAAAAATAATACTTAAGTTTTAGAATTTTAAAAGATCATCTAAAATTGATATTTATTAAAGTAACAACTAAAAAAAATAAATAAATAATATTTATCATTTCCTCATAAATATATTGATAAAAACTTTAGTCCCTCATAGTGATGAAGACCAAATCAGAGATCATATTGGTATTGATTGTTGGTTATGCATGATCAGAGAGCAAATCATGTGATGATTGTGATGATATGTCATGTAAAATGATTTGATTATTAATAAAAGGCAAGCTTCCAATTTGTAATGTTTAATTCAGTTATGAGATGATGATATAACATTATAAATGTCTAGAGAATCATATTAGTCAATGACGTATGTATTCAAGTTACTAACTTTGTGGACAGTATCATACAAATGTTAAGAGTATATATATTCTCATTATGTCCCTGATTGGTTTTATTGTGTAACGTTGATGACAACAATGACACATAAGATTGAAGTGTGAATTAGTTGATGAATTAATCTCATTAGTTATGATATGGTGATATCAAACCAAGAACATAGATTCATGTTAGAGAATAGTGTATCGAACAAACCGTGAGACTAACACATGGAAGCCATCTTCAATGGAAGTCATAGTCATGTCTCACAGTGATGGTGGTGGTTATGATTGTTACACCTAAAATCATTACAATCATCACAGGTTGCCGGGTACATTTTGACATCATCAAATGTAGTCCTAAAACATGGGTAGTTATATGCGTGATGATTGGGTGACTTTGACTCATGGGATAGGTTATGAATCATAGATATGAGATTTGTCCCTCCTACTGAAGTGTAATTTCCTAGGCCTCTTGATTAGCAAGACTGAGAAAAGTATGACCATGCACATCTGAGTCAATATGTGATATTGAGCTTACATATATCTCAAACAGTCTACTCTTGTTCAAGAAAAAGGATTGAATACTAACGAGATGACTACTCCATGCCTCTAGTTCAATCTGGACATCAGTTGCAAAGGAAATATACAAACAATATAACACCATAAACAGATTGTAGGTTGAAGTTGTTCTCCAACTTTCAATTTACTTGGGTAGCATTGATGTGTGACTAGGAATCACTCATTGCTTGTGATGTCATAAGTTGTCATGGAAATTCACTGCCAACGTAATATGGTACCTGTAGGGTCACACACATAGGTCTTGACCTAGAAGAGGAGTTAAGATCTTAAATGACAATTGAATTAAGTACTAAAATGTTTAGGTATTTGAATTATGCAACAAATAGGCTGACAACACTGCCAAACGCCCATCTCAAGTGTTGAGAGGGCTGTCTGGAAGTGCCAAACGATCGTCCCAAGAGTTGAGACGGGCGTCTGGATGTCAAGCATATTTTGTGTTGATTTTTTCATTGAAGGTAAGCATATCTATTGCATTAATAACATCCATACGAAATCTACATAGATAAGAGTACCACATAATCTCAGCAACTAAGTAGCTGTAACATACTGAATTCTAGATATTTTACCTTTTGGCCCTCTCTCCCATCTTTTCCTTTTCTTTCTATCCTTTTTGGCCTTGATACTCAATTTGTGAAATTATTAGTAGTTTGGGGTGATTTTGATCACCATTTATGCCAACATTTGGGTTTATAAACAAATACCTCAGTAAATATTTTTATTAAGGGTCTAATATGCAAATTTACCACATATATGAGATAATGATAAAATAATTCATTCTAGATCATTACTTAGACTTATGGAGTAAGGAAGAGAAAAAGGAATAAATAATGTTTCTTTAAACATGTTAATGTGATATGGAACTAATTAATATGAGAAATATTGGTAATATTGGATAACGGCATAAAATTCATAAAAGGAAGACTAATTGGTTAAAGATAACTACAAATTTGTTTTCCTTGAGTTAAATTTTTCTTGGATGACAAGTTTCACAATTTTAGAAAATGAATAATTATCTTTGCATCAATCATAATTGGAAAATATGAGTTTTTCTCCAAATCATTAGATAGATTATTAAATGACTTCTAAAGTGGAAATAAACCTCAAAATTCATAATCTACATATCAAAATGAGTCTATGTGAATTTGCATTTAATTTGGTCATTAAGACCAAAAATATTAAATATATGTTCAAAAATTAAATAATGTCAAAATCGTGTTTCATATGTTTAGTATTGCTTATAAGCCAAGTTTTATACTTTTAGAAAGTTTCTAGATGCCTCTAATAAACTAAAAGGATAAAATAAGTAATAAAATTTAAATATAATAAATAAAATAATAAAAGTCTTCAAAAAATAAAATAATTCCAAATTCGTGTTTTAGATGTTAAAATATATCTTTGAATGAATTTTGACTCAATTTGGGAAATATTTGATGAGAAGATAAATTTAGGAGAGAGAGTGTGCAAAACCTTAAAATCATTAATTACAATAATAAACAACACCGACAAATGAAAATAATGGCAAATTCGTATCCACCATACTTAATATGATTTATGGGTTAAGTTTCATTATTTTTGGAGAATCCTAGTGTCATTAATGTATGAGGAAAGAGAAAATAATATATGCTTAAATAAAATAGTAAATGTCTTCAAAAGGCAAATCTACCTTTATATTCAGCTTCTACACCTCAAAATTAGTCTGGGTGTCAATTTTTATTAAATTTGGAGTTTGTTTGCACCCTCATTTTAGGAAAGATAAAAAGTTAAATGATTAAATAAGAACTTTAGTCTGAGTTGGAGTTGGCAATCCATTAAATACCTTGATGTGCACTCTGATATGGACCCTTGGATCACGATCGGATGGTGTCCACGTCATCTTCTAGCTCCAGCCCGATCCGGAAATAACACAAAGATGTGCAATTTTCAAATGCGAATATCTCATTCGTTTCTCGACCAAATCACGAGTTCTTAGGCTTGTTGGATTCCTTGCAAAAATCCACACCCCTTTATCCAAAGTTTTTTGTGTTTTCATCGATTTTCCAAAGTTTCCCTAAAGTTCTTGAAACCTCTCTCTCACCTCACCTATGTGTGCCCTAAATCACACCTCCTCACCTATATATACCCCTACTCCGGGCATCAACATCACCCTTGCAACGCAATGCATCCTGTGATTTCAAGTTTCATCATCATTTGACCCCCCGAAAGTAGCCGAAGGAGCAGGGCTTGTGGCGAGTTTCTATCCCTCTTCACTTCGCCTATGAGAAAATTGAAAGCACCATCAGGTTCATAATCTTATCTTCTTTCTTTTACATGCTTAAGTGTCGAGTTTCATTATGTGTGCCAAATTCGCCCAAAATTGCAAGAAAGCAAGTTGGTGCTTGCTAGCTGCCATGGCGTAGGTGAGGGAGGAAGACAACTCCGTGTTCTTTTACTGATTTTCCCCTGATCGCTTTCTTCTTCTCTTTATTTTTGCGCAAGCACTACTACAGAAATAGCTTATAACGTCACATTTAGAGACGTCGATTATTATCGAAAACCGACACCTAAACACTACAATGTCTGCTAAATATAGAGACTGACATCTATATTTGAAGACCGGCCAGACACGAGTATCACTTTTTATTAAGCATCAACTCCCTAACATGAATCGACGCCTAAAATAGCCCACCAAATCTAAATTTTTAAGCGAAAAAAAAATTCCCCCAAAGTTTTCCATACGGCGTCAGGTTTTTACCTAATAACCAACGCCTAATGAAGAAAAAAAATACCTCCAAAGTTTCAATATGGTCATCAGTTTTTTTGGAAAACCTGACGCTGATAAGGTTTCACGCGTCGTCCCCGTGAAAATTTTTAGGGTTAAGATTGTCCATTGGACGTTGGTTTTTTATGGCAACCGACGTTGATGGATATTAGGCGTCGATTTTCTATGAAAATCAACGCCTTTGTTAACTTAATATCCCCCATGAGAAACAAACTCTTCCCTAATCTCTATTTCATCGCAAAATTATCCCCCGAAGTTGTTGTTCCTCTCTCGACGTCGTCGCTCCTGTGGTCACGCTCCAGCCTGCTCCAGTGGTCGACATCGCCGGCTCCTGTGGCCGTCGTCGCTGCCCCCTGCTCTCTTCATCCTCCCGCCCGTTGCTCCTCACACTACCTCCACGCCTATGCTCACGCTCCAGCCTGCTCCTGTGGTCGACGCTGCCTGCTCCTATGGCCATCGCCGCCACCCCCTGCTCTCTTCTTCCTCCCTCCCACTACTCCTCACACCGCCGCCGTTGCCGACAGGGACACTACTAGCTGCTCTCTTCTTGCTCCACGCCGCTAACAGGTAGGCCACTGCCTCTGCCCTTGCTTGCTCATTTTGTTCCCACTGACATGTATGGTCGTCCTATAGGGACGCCAGAGGTGGATGAAATATGCCACATCTCCTTCTTCCTACTCCCTCCTTACCAAATGGATAAAATCAAGGCCACGACCGTGTGGGCAGGCCATGGCCGTGGCCAGCCCACACGGTCGTGGCCTTGCTTTTATCCATTTGGTAAGGACATTTTCAATTGAATACTAATGCTTGACTTAATTCTGTAAATTTTGATGCATGTTGAAATAATATATTAAAACCCTAATGTTAAAACCCCAATACACATTTCACCACAATCTTGTATTAACTATATTACAGAAATCATGTGATCAATCTATCTAAGATATTAAAACCCTAATGTTAAATCTCTGATTTTGTGTGATGTGCCACCCTAACGTCTACATGAATCCCTATTGTATGATGTATGTTGATGATAATGCATGCGCTAGTTTGAAACTTTGAAATCAATTATGAATCTCTCCATCCCTAGGTCATACTAATTTATGTGTAATCTTTATCTTGATGATGAACATGCATGGACACTCAAAATGTTGAAATCAATGTTATATAATGTGATACCAAGATTAAGTGATGTTACATGAAACCTAGGATATGAATGATGAAACTAGGATTGTAGGTATTGGAATGAAAACATACATATATTTCTTGGCCTAGAAACCCATCTAAGATATACTCATTAGGAGTAAAATTATGGATAGTCCCCAGTTTGGGACTATTCTTGAACACCTAATATCACTTAGGATGTAAGTGTATAATGTGTATTGGGTTTCAAGAAAGTTTTGGTAGAATTTCCCCGTTTGTTCTCTATGTGCATATGTACTTGGAGAACAGCAGGGAAATGCTACCAAAATTTTCTTGAAAACCCAATACACATTCTACACTTACTAGTGATGAGATTAGGTGTTCAAGAATGGTATAGGTGGTACACATTTATTATATATAAGAATGACAACACATGTATTTGTTGACTTAGAAACCCGTCCAAGATATACTCATTTATTCTCCTCGATTTGGGACTGTTCTTGAACACTTAATCTCAGTTAGGATGTTTTAACCATTAATTATATATAAGACCTTAAACCCTAAAGTTTTAACCATAAACTCTAGTCTTTTAACCCTAGACCATAATCTTGTTGTAATATATACTTGTTTTCTCTTTGATCATAGAATGGATAGATCATGGATGTCCATTCACAATCGTTGCACCCCATAGTTAATTTCTGGTCTTGATCAGTTTATTAGATTTGCCGAGGAACAAAGGAAACAACCTGGAGATAGGTTCTACTGTCCATGTAGGCATTGCTGTAACAACTTGAAAGTCAGCACTGGTGACGAAATCAGAAGTCAGGTCATGTGCAATGGGATTGTACAAGGCTATACAAAATGGCACTGGCATGGAGAGATTTCAAACCCCAAACCAGTGGATGTCGATAGCAGTGCTTGTATGGAAGAAGAAATTGCCTCCGATGATGTAGATGTGAATGAACCAGTTCCATTGGACATTGTTGATGCTGGATAGTTGTGGGGAGGAGAACACCGATCCACCTCCCATGTTTAGAAACATTGTGAATGATGCTGAGATATCATTATACACTGGTTGTACTAAGTTTACTAAGCTTAGCGTTGTGTTGAGATTGTATAAGCTGAAAGCTAACAATAGATGGAGTGACAAAAGCTTCAAGTCATTGTTGTCTTTGTTGAAAGAAATGTTTCCTGAAGGAAACGAGCTTCCAATATCAACATACCATGTAAAGAAATTGTTGTGCCCAATGGGAATGGAGGCCAAGAAGATACATGCATGCTTGAATGATTTTGTATTATTTCAAAAGGACTATGTGGATTTGAAAGATTGTCCAAAATGTGGTGCCTCACGGTATAAATTGACGACTTCAGGGGAGTCCAAAATAGGTTCTCCTGCCAAGGTGATGTGGTATCTACCTATAATATCACGATTTCAACGCTTGTTTGCCAATCCGATAGATGCGAAGAATTTGAGGTGGCATGCAAATGTTAAGAAAAATAATGATGGGATCGTACAACATGTGTCTGATTCCCTACAATGGAAGAAGATTGATCTATTGTACCCTAAATTTGGTGAAGAAGTTAGGAATCTAAGACTTGGGCTTTGTACAGATGGGATGAATCTATACGAGACATTGAGCAGCGAACATAGCACTTGGCCTGTCATGCTTGTTATATACAATCTTCCTCCCTGGCTCTGTATGAAAAATAAGTACGTTATGTTGTCGTTGTTGATATCAGGCCCTAACCAACTTGGAAATGATATCGATGTTTATCTTGAACCTCTAATTGATGACTTAAAGAAACTTTGGGGTGAAGGTGTGATGACCTATGATGCTTCACGAAGAGAGACATTTCGTTTGCACGCTATGTTGTTTTGCACTATTAATGACTTTCCAACATATGGGAATTTTTTTGGATATAGTTTCAAAGGAGCTAAAGTGTGTCCTATATGTGAAAAGAACACTGTTTCAACAAGACTAAAACATGGCGGCATGACTTTATATCTTGTTCATCAAAGGTTTCTTCCAAGATTCCATTCGTATCGTAGGAAGCGCAAAGCATTCAATGGATGGAATGAGGAATGGAGTTTATAAAAGAGTAAAAGACTTTGTCAATGAATTTTGTAAGATATCACAATGTACTATGTCCACACGGAGTGAAAAATCTTTATTCAAGAAGAAGTCAATATTTTGGGATCATCCTTATTGGAGTTCTTTGACAGTCAGGCAATGTATCAATGTCATGCACGTTGAAAAAAATGTCTGTGATAGCGTCATTGGTACTTTGTTGAATATACCAGGTAAGACTAAAGATGGGATAAAATCCAGACTGGACCTACGTGAAATGCGAATAAGGTTAGAATTAATAGAATTATGTGAAATGGGAAATCAGAGAACATACTTACCTCCCGCTTGTTACATGTTGTCTAGAAAGGAGAAGAAAGCATTTTGTGAATGCTTGGTAAATGTTAAGGTACCATAGGGTTACTCATCCGACATCTGTAGATTGGTATCAATAAAAGATTTGAAGTTGATAGGTCTTAAATCTCATGATTTTCACACTCTAATGCAACAAATATTGCCCGTGGCAATTCGATCTATATTGCTGAAGCATGTAAGGTTTGCAATCACTAGACTTTGTTTCTTTTTCAACATTCTGTGCAGCAAAGTTATTGACCCTGATACTCTCGATAATTTGTAAAGAGAAGTGGTTGTTACCCTATGTCATCTTGAGATGTATTTCCCTCCTTCATTCGTTGATATCATGGTACATCTTGTTGTCCACTTGACTAGGGAAGTGAAAATGTTGGGACCAATTTTCTTGCATTAGATGTATCCCTTTGAACGATACATGAGCATTTTTAAAAGTGATGTTCGAAACCATTATCGTCCTGAAGGGAGTATTATTGAGGGTTATGTGGCGAGAGAGGTTATGGATTTTTGCAATGATTTTCTGAGTGGTAATGACACTCATGTTAATAACAAGAATATTGAGGAGCAGT
Source organism: Alisma plantago-aquatica (assembly GCA_963693085.1). Classification (NCBI taxonomy): domain Eukaryota; kingdom Viridiplantae; phylum Streptophyta; class Magnoliopsida; order Alismatales; family Alismataceae; genus Alisma; species Alisma plantago-aquatica. Next base: position 182,112,617 of record OY856415.1, read on the forward strand.
TTGGCAAATGAATTTTGGGTTCACGGGTGAAAGTATTCAGTCGTGAGCAGTTGGAACAAGGTCACTTGAATATTTTACACAACATGGATGAAGTGAGTGTTTAAATTGAGGAACATACCAATTTCATTAATAGACAATATCCTCGAGCCAATTCAATGTGGCTTGCTAGAGCGCAGAACAAGACATTTATTAAGTGGTTTGAAGATAAAGTCTTACATCAACTATCTCAAACACTAGATGATATTATTGAAACTATCAAATGCCTCACCTTTAAACCAAAATTGAATGTGGTCTTATGAAGGATATGACTTTAATGGATTCACATATTACACAAAGCGCCAAGATGATAAGAGTGTCATCGAAAACAATGGGGTCACCCTTCAAGCGTCGACTATGTTTTTTGCAAGTGCAAAGGATAAGAGTCCAGTAAACCTAAAATGTCATATTACGGTGTCATTGAAGACATATGGGAGTTTGAATACATAGATTTCAGAATTCCACTCTTCAAATGTAATTGGGTTGATAACACTAAAGGAGTTATAGTGGATGAATTGGGTTTCACTTTAGTGAACTTTGAAAATATTGGCGAGAAGGGTGAACCATTCATATTGGCATCACAGGCAAAACAAGTATTTTATATTGATGATCCTGCAAATGATAAATGGTCAGTTGTTCTTCATGGTAAAAGACAATTCATTAAAGATCCTATATATAGATGAAGAAGAGTACTATGATAAGTATGATGACTCCAGTCCATTCTCAGTTGGGTTGCCAACACCACAAAATATTGAAGCTAATGATGACTTGTACGTGTGCGGAGATCACAATGAAGGATTGTTAATTGATATACGATCGCAATATTAGAGGCATGCATGTTTATATTTTTTTATATGTTTCATTTTTTAATGTTTCATTTTTATATGTTTCATTTTTCAATGTTTCATTTGTATATGTGAACTATACAATATTTCATTATCTTCTAGTTATGTCTAATGCTAAATGTTTGATTTTTTAATGACATTTTTAGATGGCTGAGCATGGGCATGATGACTGTGATGTGCATGATGAGCATGGTGAGGATACCAATGTGTCGCCTCACAATGTAAGTTCTAAAAATATATCATATATTTCTATTTGTATGTCCATTTATAGTTATATCTGATAAGTGTGTTTATTTTGTCAAATTTTAGGTTGATGATGCACATGTACCCTCTGAAGCACTTGAGGCACTTGATGAGTGGTACCAAAAAGTTGACAAGAGAAGGGGAATCACTATGATGAAGAAGTTAACAGTGCTAAGGGGTAATGGACCCAAACTAGCTGTGGATTTTAATAATGCAGGAAATGCAATTGGAGTGAACCGCAATTCGTTTGTTTCATATCCTGGGGTTGTTACTCATAGCCATTGTGGTTGTAAGATAGATTCTTAGCATTAAGTTCCTAAGGGAAAGAAAGACTTAATATGGAAGTTTTTATGTGTGAGTTATTATTATTTGCAATTCTATTTTGTAGATTACTAATTTTTTGGATACTAGTTAATATCAATTCTATTTTGCAGAGTATATTTGCATTGGATGAAAAGCTGCATCGTAAATGCATGATGCAGTGATGTGGGAGGGTCCTAAGGAACTATAGGACAAATATCACCCAAGAATACATAAAAGATGGTGAGAAGAGGAAGAAATCAACCACTGATCAGTGGAACTCCCTAGACCCAGAAGAATGGGACGCATTTGTTGCTTCAAGAAAAACGGATGAATTCAAGGTATTAGACGTCACTCCCAATTTAATTAATATATGTTGTATTCACCTATTCAAGATTAACCTTTAGTGTTACTAACCAAATCAATGTGCATACTAACTAGGCTATCAGTGAGGCACAAAGAGCAAGGCATGCACTGAATGTGCATGACCACACAATGGGTGCAAAGGGCTATGCAGGCGTTCGCCAAAGACTACAGGCTGAGTCTACTTCTTAGTCTACTGCTACTCGAGAGTCCTCTACTATAGGTACCACACCTCTGTCTCTCCATGATGTCTGGATAGTTGGAAGGCAAAACAAGAAGGGAGATATAATGAAGCCCGCAACTACTGAGTCGGCTGCAAAAATGGTAAAATACAACTCTTAGAGCAATCATTCAAATATTGATTATTTGTGGTGTTTACTTACTTACCAATTTCTGTTGATGGTGATTAGCGAGAGCTGCACGAGCTGAGGAAACAAGGCAAGTTCATCCTTGATGGAACAAGGGATGAATTGAAAGTTGCTTTGGGTAACCCAGAGCATCCTGGATGTGTTAGGGGTGCAAGCACTGGTGTGGGCATCAAAGCATTCTTTGGGCCATCCCAATGCAAACATGTCCCAAAAGCGGGAATCTCACAAGAAGAGGTAACCTATTCTTTTTTAGAATGTTACTGTAAAAGGGAATTCAATAATCAGAAGCTAACGTTTCTTTTATCCGTGTATAGGTAGATAAGATAGTTGAAAGGAGAGTCGATGAAGTAGTTGATAAGAGAGTCAAGGAAGAAGTTTATAAGACACGCCATGAAGTAATTTAGCAAGTGGCAGGCATCTCATATTTCCACTTAGACAATACCTATGGCATCGCGCTCTTCTCCTACTATAGAGGTTGGGAGTAATCCTATAGACCCACCACCTAGCACATCCATTGTAAGTATGTTTATGACATGGTAGCTAGTCTTTTCAAGATGATATGTTTTCAAGATGATATGTATATATGTTTATAACATTCCTTATGTAAATTTGTAGGGGTTGAAGCCATATCGTATAAAAAGTAAAGAATATGTCATTGCAGAGGCGTCGCCTTACCCACCCCTTCTAGGGGAAATGTTTCATGGGTCTCCATTACTAGATGGTTGGGTTCGTGTGAGCCCGCTACGTATATTCTCCAGTTGGATGGATCTTCCATTGCCATATGCCCACCCAGATTGTGAAATGCTTGGTGAGGTAGAAGGCGGAGTGATATTGTAGCCCAAAGCGGATGTCGTCTATACTGAAATTGTATGGTAAATTGACATTACGTTAAATTGTTAGTGTGCATATATGAGGTCAATTGATATGAAATTATATATACAGGTTAAAGGGAAGACACCCAGAGCATCTAGGCCTCCACCTCCACCTCCTACATTACCAAGTTGGGTTCCACAAGACCTACCTGCCGCGTTAGGTCTTAATTATAGGGGTATGGCAGTATGGTTAGGAGAACATGATATAAATTGCCCTATAAATGTTTCTATAGATGCAGATGGTGCATGCCAATCATACAAAAACAAACTATTTATACAAGATATTTTGGAGTAGTTTCACTATGATTGGATGAATACATATGTGATAGACCTATAGATAAGGTGAGATCTTGTTTATACATCCATATACCTTGTGTAGGATCTGGTGATATGGTTTCTTATATAATACTACATACGTAATACATGTTTTGCAGCAACTTAGACAAGATATGTGCAAGAATTTTTCATTTGAAAGTGTAGGATTTTTGGTTCCATCTTTGATTAGTCTAGTAGCTAAAGACCCTTCATCAGTTCAACAATATTGCTGTGATGCTTTTACAAATTTTGGTCAAAATAAGAAGACGGTGATAATAGCTCCATTCAATGTGGAGTAAGTTTACTTTGCTTATAATTTGAACTTAAGAAAATTACATTTTTATTGTGGATTTCGAGTTATGAATTTTTAAAAATTTTACCTCTAGGGGTACGCATTGGGAGTTACTAGTTGTTGTCCCTGAGACGTTCACTGTCTATTATCTAGATCCTAAGGGGACTAAATTGAATCCAAAATATGGACATGCAATGAAAATGGCATTATTCCGGTGAGAAATGTTTCATTTTTATATCTGTTAACATCTGTTATTACATTACTATTTAATTATGCAATTTACTATGTTACATTAACATGTAGGGGTTTGCATGAGTTCAAAAAGGCTAGAGGAAAGGTCCCCAGGAAAAGAACCATCCAATAATTTGGGAGAACGTGGAAGTAAGTTCTCGACTCCAATGTATATATTATTTATGTGAATTGTGATTAGTTGTATTTTTTAATATTTTGTATATTTCAATTTATAGTGTGCTACACAAGACAACGGTTGGTCATGTGCATACTATGTGATGCGATTTATGCACATGATTATCAAATATGACGCAGTGGACATCGATACCATACATGAGGTATTATATATAGTCTCATTAGATAATATGAAATATATCATTCTTATTTATATATTATGAATTATATATATACATCATTCTCTTTGTAGGTGTTTAAAACTGACCCCACTATAGGTAAGGCCTTATTAGATGTACATGTTCCCTATACGGCGGAAGAATTAAATGATGTAAGAGAAGAATGGGCAAAAGTCATATAAGTAGTGGGGGTTTTAAAATATAATCGGGATGTTGATAGCGATAATGAAAAAAGAATGATATTTTGTTAATGAATTTTTCTAAATTGTCATATGTGTGAATGTTTCTACATGTCTAAATGTTTCTACATGTGTCTGAATGTTTATACATGTGTGAATGTGAAAATGAATGGAACTGCATGTTGCTACATGAATGTTTCTACATGTGTCTGAATGTTTATACATGTGTGAATGTGAAAATGAATGAAATTGTAGGTTGCTACATGAATGTTTCTACATGTGTGAATGTGAAAATTGAATGGAACTACAGGTTGCTAAATGTGCGAAAATGAATCTCGTTAATTTTGCAGGTTTGTGGCAAGTTGTTGGTTGATATCAATGAATGTTGTAAACCTACAGTTTAGAACTGAACTACTGGTTTCTACATCCTATTGACCAGCCACAGCAGGCCTGCAAACTGATGAGAAAAAAAAATCAAAACATAGGTGTCGGTTATTAGTATAAAACTGACAACAAAGACATCCAACATCAGTTATTAGCAAAAAACTGACGTCTATGTGGCTAGGTGCCACGGCCGTGCTGGGAAGCACGACCATGGTGGGGTCTTCATGGAACCAGGGATATAGCGTCAGTTATTAGCATAAAACTGACGTCTGTAGGGTAATGTGGTTTTTACTAAGAAACTGACGACGATGGTGTCCTAGATGGCACCTTTTTTGTGGTGTGAATGATTATGGCGTCAATTTCGGTATTGAGAACCGACACCTATAGAGCCCTTGCTTTCGCATTTTGGGTGGCGTGAACGGTTCTGGCATCGGTTTCCCTACTTATAACTGACCCCTATAGTGGCCCTTGTTGGCGCGTTTTTGGTGGCATGAAGGGTTATGGTGTCGGTTTTCAAACCAAAACCTAAGGGTTCACCTTTTAGCATCACCCACATATGTATCGCTTTGAAACCGTCGCCAAAGTCCTTAAATAACCGACACTAATGGTCGGCTCTGTACTAGTGGAGGGTAAAATAGACTTCAGTTCTATTTTGATTCTTGTTGACCCGACGTTGACTGGTGCCACATGGGTAGCCAGCGAGGTGGGCCACTTATTTGGCCGACACCCATTAGTCCAAGTAGCAGATCTGACCCCACCCTCTCTTGCTCTCTCTCGCTCTCTGTGATGCAATTTGGCTACGTGGCACTCTGTGGTTGGTCGATATTCATTAATTCATAACTTTTAAACTGTGCATCCAAAAACAAAACTAAAATATGTTCTTAACTCAGAAAAATCCCCTCTATCTAATAAAAATATTTTTGAAGTTTGGTTTTGAGTTTGTCAAAATAGTGTTTTAGAAAATGAATTAATTATTTAAAAATCACTAAAAATACATCTAAAAGTCGATATCTTCAAATCATGTAAAATTATATGTTATTTTGATCAGAAAACCCTAACTAAGATAGTAGTGATAGTTTCAGAGTATAATTGGAAGGTTTGTGGAAAAAGTTAGTAACTTTAGGGTTTTCAACCTTTAATGAATATACTTAGTTCTATTACATGGATATAATGATGATATTAGGACAAGTAGATCTTGATCTCGTTTAAGGTTCCAAAAAGTGGTTTTTAGGACTCTGAGGCTAAGGTATGTGCATTTACACCTTATGTTGGGAATATTTGTTCCTTAACCTATTTTTCTATAACAAGGCTTTATTAAACCCTATTTCATATACTCTTGAATCTTTTTCTATACTTGCCTAATAAATCAATTTTGGAACATTCATCTTGGGTCTTGGTACCCCACTGCCATGTTTATTGATTCATATGATTATTCTTACCATGACTACTTTTTCTAGAATGTAGTTTTATGTTCTATTTAATCTAAAGTAGCGGTACTTATGTACAACCACCCACAAAGGGCATGTAAATAATCACCCTGGGGAATGTCTTATTCTCCCCATAATATAGTGGGTGAATGGGAATGTCTTGTTCTCCCCTCACCTAAGGTTAGAGGTCCGGTAGGTGCCTCAACCGTACTTAGTTAGGTAGATATAATTATCTTACATGCAAATCATTTTAATATAATTGTTAATGGTAAGTTTCTTTGATTTATAGCCTCATACTCTTATTATCTTCATCTTATGATTAACCATAGCCCATTTTTATTGCTTTACTTTTCTTGTTATCCTACACTAGTTTTGTGACACATACTTGTTTTTACTTTTCCCTTTTGATGGGTGCTTTCCCAACCACCCAAGTGTTGAGCAAGGTGATGGATATGTCATGAAGAACTTAGCTTTGGCTAGGACCCAACTGATGAAGATGTTGCTTGGAGACAAGATTGTAGTAGTTTAGACTTCCCTCTATCTAGATCCTAATTGTGTATCTTGATGTAAACCCTAATGGGAGAATTTGATGTGTTTTTGTAAACTTTTATATAAAATTGAATATAGTCATTTATTCTTTATTCTACTTCTTTCCAATCCTCTTTTCTATACCAATGTTTAATAAATGTGGAACATTTATGCCCATTCCATTATACCTTTGAGTGTGTTTGAAATGGATGCCAATTCTTCACATTTTTAGTGAAGGGGTGATTTCACCTCTTTTACAGCATGGTATCAGAACCCACGGTAGTTAGAATCTGACTATTTCAGTTTTGTCTGCCTAGTTAGAAACCTAGATTTTCATAATTCCCTTAAAGTTACATGTTTGCCCTAGATTTGATGTATTTTGATGAAAGATTGATTTAGGAACCTATAATTTCACATTAGAGTCATGTTGAGAAAAAACATAAAATATTTCCAATTGAAATATTCTTAAGTAATTATAATAACTTAATGTTGTTTAGGTTTGCCTTTAGGTAACTATTAGGGCATGAAGTTGAAGCAAAGGTGTCTAGAAAGGATCAGGTTCTGGGGGATAGCAATATTTTCGTACACACCACTAGCTTGGTTTACGAGGACTCCCAGATCCATATCATACCGGCCTGGCCTGAGCTGATACGGATCGTTCAAAATTGTTTGCTTTTAGGAAATAGTAACATTAGACATCTATGTTGTATATCTTTTGGAACCCTAAGTTTCAGGTGTATGATGATTTGTTTGAGGATGGATACCAAGATAGTTTCCTTCTGTCCTTTAGTACCACATGCTTGGATGGTTTATCCCTAGAACCTAGACTTTGAAGTTCGAAGTTATGTGAGCTATCAAAGTGCACAGTGGAAGTGTGACGGATCTTGTACATGGTTTAGTTAGACTCATCATTTAACCATGGTGTAGTTTGGCTTGATAGGTCGAACTCTTTAAGGGGTGGAGTATAGTTATTTTGATGATGTTGGGTGGTTAGATTTCAAGGATGAAATAATCTTTAAGGTGATGGAACCCTGTGACATCTTGATATCTATCTTTAGAAACCCTAACTCCATCAATAGGAGGTTAGTATGCTTGGATCCTAATTTCTGACCAAACATGTAATAGTGGTAATAGGGGTATACTTGTTCATGTATTAATAAATATATAACGATCATCTCAGGAATAATTCATATGTTCAAACCCTAATGAATATACAATGCACATAATATGGGTCACTCACATATTAATACTAATTATGGATACACATGATGCTATTAATGTCATGAACCAATAAACCTTAATGATATGATGAGAAAGAAAAGTGTAACCTAATATTGGTATTAATGCATGCTATAATGAATTATAATGATCCAGTTGATCCTAAACCCTAATTTGTAATCATATAACCTGAACATATACATCCTTAATGATATTCATGTTAAATTACTGGCATTAGGTGTCATTACCAGATAACCTACCTTGATGTACATAAATGATATATATTCACCTAATCATAGATTAATTAATATGAAATACATATCACCTTATTACCTAGTACACACCTATTTAATCACCTAATCATGACTTGGTATGTGAATCAATTCATTAATATGTAATATGTCCAACCTGGTTCACTAAAATACAGATAATGACTTCAATACAGATAAGAAGTAACTTGATTCACATAAATGTGCATAATCAATATTAAGAAGCGAATAAATATAAGAAAATGAATAATGATGACATTAATATGAATGAGAAAGGTAATGTGACAATGTTTAATATACATACAAGTATCAATGTGACATAATTTGGATTAATTGTAGACTTAATAATAAATTGAATAAAATGTCCAATTTCATGCAAGATAATTTGGTATAATTAATATAATGAAAATATGAAGATAATGAAGTGTAAATCCAAATTATTAGGATAATGATCAAGTATAGTGATATAATTGAGTAACCTATAATTGTGCATAATAATGAAATATAATTCTTGTTGGAAACCAAGTGAATATGGCATGATATAATTACAAGAATAATAATTATAATGAGATATCCTAATAAATATAATGCTAATGAGCCAAACATGTTAATAATTTTAAATCTCATAAAAATAATCTTAATAGTGGAACCCTAGGTGATTCTCGAGAACCTAACCTACGTCAAGGTGCTTGTGAAGTATATGTTGGTGAAAGTTTTGGTGGAACCTTTTGGTTGAAGGAACAACCCGATGTTTTTTGATGAGAGGTTGCACACTCACCCTTCCTTTCTTGCTTGTGATTTTGGGGATGAAATCCTCTTTAAGGGGTGGAGTGTTGTAACATACCGAATTCTAAACATTTTACCTTTTGGCCCTCTTCCCATCTTTTCCTTTTCTTTCTATCCTTTTCGGCCTTGATATTCAATTTTTGGAATTATTAGTAGTTTGGGGTGATTTTGATCACCATTTATGCCAACATTTGGGTTTATGTACAAATAAGGGTCTAATATGAAAATTTACCACATGTACGGGATAATGATAAAATAATTCATTCTAGATCATTCCTTTGCCTTACGGAGCAAGGAAGAGAAAAAGGAATGAATAATGTTGCTTTAAACATGTTAATCTGATATGGAATTAATTAATATGAGAAATATTAGTAATATTGGATAATGGGATATAATTCATAAAATGAAAACTAATTGGTTATAGATAACTTCATATTCATATTCCTTGAGTCAAAGTTAGCTTGGATGACAAGTTTCACAATTTTGGAAAATGAATAATTATCTTTGCATCAATCATAATTGGAAAATATGAGTTTTTATCCAAATCATTAAATAAATTATTAAATGAATTCAAAAGTGGAAATAAACCGCAATTTCATAATCTACATATCAAAATGAGTATATGTGTGAATTTGCATCTAATTTGGTCATTATTAAAAATTTATTTTTTTAGGGGAGAGAAAATGATTTAAAGACCAAAAATATTAAATACATGTTAAAAAAATTAAATAATGTCAAAATCATGTTCCTTACATTTAGTGTTGCTTATAGGCTAAGTTTTATATTTTTAGAAAGTTTCCAGATGCCTCTAATCAATTAAAAGGATAAAATAAGTGATAAATTTAAATGAATTAAATAAAATAATAAAAATCTTCAAAAAAATAAAATAATTCCACATTCGTGTCTTAGATGTTAAAATATATCTTTGGATGAATGTTGACTCAATTGGAAAATATTTGATGTGAATAGAAATTTAGGAGAGAGAAAGTATCCAAAACCTTAAAACCATTAATTATAATAATAGAAAACACCAACAAATGGAAATAATGGCAAATTTGTATCCACCACTTAATATGATTTATGGGTGAAGGTTCATTATTTTTGGAGAATACTAGAGTCATTAATGCCTGAGGAGAGAGAAAATAAGATTTTCTTAAATAAATTAGTAAATGTCTTCAAAAGGAAAATCTAACTTTATATTCGGCTACTACACCTCAAAATCAGTCAGGGTGTCAATTATTATTAAATTTGGAGTTTGTTTGCACCATCAAATAAGGAAAGATAAAAAGTTAAATGATTAAATAAGAACTTTAGTCCGAGTCATATTTGGCAATTCATTAAATACCTTGATGCACGCTCCAACATGGGCCCTTGGATCACGATCGGACGGTGTCTACATCATCTTCTAGCTCCAGCCCGATCTGGAAACAACAAAAAGATGTGTGATTTTCAAATGTGAACATCTCATTCGTTTGTCGACCAAATTATGAGTTCTTAGGCTCATTGGATTCCTTACAAAAATACACACCCATTTATCTCAAGTTTTTTGTTTTCATTGATTATCCAGAGCTTTCCTAAACTCTAAACCTCTCTCTCACCTTGTCTATGCGTACCCTAAACCACACCTCCTCACCTATATATACCCTTACCCCGAGCATAGACATCGCCCTTATAACTCAATGCATCCTTTTATTACAAGTTTCATCATCATTTGATCCCCCGAGAGTGGCCGAAGGAGCATTGGCTTGCGATGAGTTTCTCTCCCTCTTCCCTTGGCCGAAGTAGTGATAGTTTCAGAGTCTAATTTGAAGGTTTGTGGAAAAAGTTAGTATCTTTTAGGTTATTCAGTCTTTAATGTATATACCTGGTTCTAATACATGGACATAATGATGATATCATGACAAGTGGACCCTAATCTTGTTTAAGGTTCTAAAAAGTGGTTTCTAGGACTCTGAGGCAAAGGTATGTGCATTTACACCTTAAGCTACAAATATTTGTGCCTTAACCTATTTTTTTTATAATGAGGCTTTATTAAACCTTATTTCATATACTCTTGAATCTTTTGCTATACTTGCCTCAGAAATCAATTTTCAAACATTACTCTTGGGTCTTGGTACCCCACTGCCATTCTTATTGATTCATATGATTATTCTTACCATGACTACATTTTTTAGCATGTAGATTTCTGTTCTACTTAATCTAAAGTAGTGATACTTATGTACAACCACCCACAGAGGGCATGTAAATAATCGCCCTGGGGAATCCCTTATTCTCCCCATAATATTGTAGGTGACTGGGAATGTCTTATTCTCCCCTCACCTAAGGTTAGAGGTCCGGTAGGTGCCTCAACCCTACTTAGTTAGGTAGGCATAATTATCTTACTTGCAAATCCTTTTAATATAATTGTTAATGACATGTTTCTTTGATTTATTGCCTGATACTCTTGTTATCTTCATCTTGTAATGAACCATATCCCATTTTTATTACTTTACTTTTCTTGTTATCCTAGACTAGTTTTGTGACACATACTTGTTTCTCCTTTTCCCTTTTGTTGGGTGCTTTCCCAACCACCCAGGTGTTGAGCAAGGTGATGGATATGTCATGAAGAACTTAGCTTTGGCTTGGACCTAGCTGATGAAGATGTCACTTGGAGGCAAGATTGTAGTAGTTTAGACTTCCCTCTATCTAGATCCTAATTGTGTATCTTGATGTAAACCCTAATGGGAGAATTTGATGTATTATTGTAAACCTTTATATGAAATTGAATATTGTCAACTTTATTCTACTGCTTTCCAATGGTCTTTTATATATCAATGTTTAATAAATTTGGAAAATTTATGCCCATTCCATCATACCTTTGAGTGTGTTTGGAATGCATGTCAATTCTTCACATTTTTAGTAAAAGGGTGATTGCGCCTCTTTTATAGTAGCAAAAGAAAATACATTATACAAGCTTGATCGGATAAAGATAAGACACTTCTGCAAGCATTCCTCCCCATCATGCTAGACAAAGAAGCTTTCAATCAGAATTCTACCACGATCATGGGTAACACTTGCATAACAAATTCTCTGACTGCCAACGCCAAAACCATCGGAGTCACAATCCACATAGGCACCATCACCCTTCCACAGGTAGAGTAGAAGAAGAGCAATTATCAAATAGAGGAATACCCAACTACAAAGGAAAACACAGCTAGCACAAAAAGGGTGAACTTTGACAAAAACCAGAAAGAAGATCAACACACCTAACTTCATTATAGTATGCACACATGAGGAAAATAAGCAATGACAAACAACAAACACATAGTCGACATCTCACCTACAACCAGAAGACAACCAGACCCTAGGAACGTCATTGTCAAGCCATGGTAGAAACAACATGGTGATAAAGAAAAATGGGGAGACAACACAGGGAAAACCCACTACCACCATTGCAACCAACACACTACAACTTTCCCCCTCCTCAAGTCTAAGATCGAGTAGAAAGGGGACCAAGCAAAGAGGTCATGCACATCCATCACCCAGGAAAGAGTCCCTAGAAGCTCCCATGCTCCTGCGAGACAAAGGGAATCAGAATCACAGGTCCTCCCATGCCCAGACGAGATGAAACCAAAAATTAAAGGGGGGGGGGGGGGGACGAGACTCGTCCAAACTGAAACACCCCTGCCAAATCTATACACCACCCCCCAGCTCCAACATGAGGCAAAGCACAGCCTCACCCGAGGGACGAGACATAATCCAACCCTATTTGCATGAGCAAAGGCCCGAAAACCCCACTCCACCCAGGCACCCGATGAGGTAGAAAGTGTGATAGAGGGGTAGAGTTGGGCTAAAAGGGGGAACACAGACCTGGAAGACAATGAGGACCTAGCTAGACGAGGAGGAAGGCTTCGGGGGAATAGGGTCCCCAAGGATCGGCAGCGGTGCCCTCTCCCTCGAGCAGAGAAAAGTAGAAAGGTGGATCCCTAGAATCTCCTTCTGATTGCCAGCGTAATATAGAATTTTATCTTACTCTATCATTTTTGTTTTGTGTTGAATTTGGCTAAGGAACGAATTGATACAACCAAACTAGCTCCACTCGGGTCACTAGGTAACTGTCTAGGTGACTGAGATGGTTGTCTTGCATGGACGAGATGGTCCATTTGGTCGGGGAAGGTTCTAGATGTTTCCCTAATTTTTTCACATGAGAAATACTTGTTGCTCAAAGAAATCAATGCCTAACATTGATGGGAATTAATTTTTCAAATTTGTGTACAATTGGGAAATAGCAAAATGGTCGTCTGGGTTGTGCCAAAGACCGTATGGGTTTCCAAATGATCGTTTGGGATGTCACAAGTTATAAAAATTCCAGAATTGTTGCAAATATTTTAGATCTTCCAGTCCCTTCCACTCCCACATAGACTAGGAACCTGTCTATAAATAGAGGGGGTACTAGGGCTTCCTAGAATACAATACGGACAATTGAGAAACAATTGCTTTGACAGATGTTGTGTTAAGTATGATATCCCAAGAAAGTTCTACCTGACTAGGGAGGAACAACAAGGGAAAGAATAACTGAGATCATTGTCATGGGAGAGCAAGTTGGTGACTAGTACACCAATGGGAGGGATGACTCCTTCTTGATTGTTCTTGTTGGGTTTTATGGGAGACAGAGAAGGCAGCAGAAACAAAAATTTTCTTCTCCCAAACCCAGAATAAAGGAATCACATCAACGTCTATACAGTAGGAAGGATGGTTTGTAGACACATACCTTGTCCCGAGGCTTTCTCGGCAACATTACCTCGTGACTTGTGCGGTCTTCACCTCTGGTCTTGGACGGTGCCTGTGCAGCTCCTAGTCTCATCGGGACTGTCAGTATTGATAGCTATCCTCTGAGCAGCAGAAGTCTCCTACCTCTGAAGTAGTCCACACGGACCACCTGGAACTCCGATCTCCTTGTCCCACAAGGAATCGGAAGGAGTCGTACCCTCCTGTCGGTGTACTAGTCACTGACACACTCTCCTACAACCAGTTGCCTTTCTACAGTTGTCTTTCCCTTTTTGTGCCTCCCTTATCGGGTAGCACTTGCTCGGGATCTCTCGGTTACCACAACCAGAGAGAACGACAACTTTGCAGAGCAACTGGTGTTCTGAGTTGTTGTTTCTGTGAAGCCCCCAATACCCCTATATATAGGAGGGTCATGGGATAGGGTTCTCTACCTCGGGCAATGCAGGATTAAAGCAAGAGTAGAAGGGTTCGATAATTTCCACAAAACAACCAACTGCTCCAGCTGAACCGATCATTTCAAGCATGAAACGGTCGGTTGGGGACCCGAGCCGATCGGTTCACACTTGAACCGATCTGTTGGGACACCTGAGCCGATCAGTTCAAGCATGAGCTGATCGGTTCGTGGTCCTGATTAGTTCCGGATTGACTTTTCCTCTTTTGTTTTGAATTGATCCAAATACCAATCCTTGTTCCAATCAAATTGGACAAGTGAAACGAAGAGAAATTTCTCACCAACCTGACTTTCCCAACTTGCTCGTTTGGACTAGTTGAGTCGATCAGTTCAACCCTTGAACCGATCGATTCATCCTGTCCTGAGCTGATCTGTTCATCTCATGAGTCGATCGGTTCACCAAGCTGAGCCGATCGGTTCATCACATGAGACGATCGATTGGGAGTGCAGACTATGCAGAATCAGTCAATTGCAGTTTCAATCAATCTGATACTCTAATCAATCAGTCCAACACCTTGAACATTATGATACTGAGCTATCAATTGATTAAGTGTTTAATTGAACTACTAAACTCCTTTAGTAATCAATATAAACATCATTTGTGGATAAACTCGTCTTCCACGTTAAATCCTATGTGTGTGACCCTACAGACCCATTTCACATTGGCAGTGAAAGTCCATAACACTTATGACTTCACAAGCAAAGAGTGGTGCCTACGCACATTAGTGCTACCCAAGTGAAAAGGAAAGTTGGAGAACAACTTTCAATCCTACAATTCGTGAATGGTGTTATAGTGAATGTATAATTCCTTTTTCACTGATATCCCGAATGAACTCAAGGCATGGAATAGTCATCCTATCAATGTTCATTCACTTTCTTGATCTCAGAGTAGATTGGAGGAGATATGTATGACATCAATATCATATACTGATTCACACATGTGTGTGCCCGCCTATCTCAATCCTACTCATCTGGCCATGGATATGAAACTCCCTCAGGAGGGACAAATCCCATATCTATCACTCACCCCTCAAAAGCCCCATGTGTCAAAGTCACCCAATCATCACCTTTATAACAACCCATGTTTCAGGACTACGTTTGATGATGTCAAAGTGCCCCCAAAGACATGTGTTGAGTGTAGTGATTTCAGGTCAAAGAATCACACTCACCACCATCACTGTGAGAACTGATTGTGACTACCATGTCATGGTTCCATGTGTCAAACTCACGGTGGTTCTGTCCGGTAAACTTGTTCTCTAACAAGTACCTATGTGTTTGGTTTGATATCTCCATATCATGACTAACGAGATTCTGTCATCAACCAACACCACAATCTAGTCTTGTGTGTCATTGTTGTCTATCTACCTTCCATAATGACATACGACTAGGGACATAACAAGAATGTACAAACTCTTAGCATATGTATGATCTCATCGTTCAGGTCCTGAACCTAAAAGCATACGTCATTGAGTATTGTCATTCTCTAGACATTCAATCTTTTCTATCATTATCTCATATGACTGAACCAGAAAGAATTGGAAGCTTTCCTTTGATGTTTATCAAATCAATCTTAATGTATCGCACCAATCATCCCATGATTGGCTCTTAGGGCATACATACCAACAGACTCCCACTTGCACTGCGAGCCAATCACCCTTGAATCATATTCATAGTGATCTTCAAACATGTCCCACATGTTACTGTGCTCTAGTGCTAACATAGTGAGTTATGGCAACACTTTGCCCAACTCGGTATTAACTGCATGTTTCTCATCTCTTCATTGTACGTCACACGTACGAGATGGAGTTTCTGTAATATGCGATCTAGTATTCCTTTGCTAACCTTTATCCACATTGCATGACCAAGTACTCCTTATTTGTCATTAATGACCAGAATATCTATAAGTTCATCTCATGAACTTCCAGATCCATATAGTATCCACTAATATTCTCTAACACACGGATACTCAGCTTTTCCTTTTAAACGGCTTTATTGGAATGTTTCCATTTATCAACAAACATTCACTTTTATATATCCCATATATATTTTGTGATTAATTTTCTGTCCTTTTTGGAAGTTCACATCAATGTAACTCTTTATAGTGAACCCTTCCTTATTTCCATAGAACTATTACTTCTCAAGTACTTATCAAGTTCTTATGGCATTCCAGTAACCCTTACTGGAACTAGATAGACATCCACTCGTCATGTCCCACATACGAGTTATCAAGATGAGCACATCATATTGTCATGTCCTACATACAAGATGATGAATACATTTTATTCTTTCTATGACCATATATGCAAGATAATGGGATGATTACATACATGATAGATCCATATCTATTCTTAGTGTTCCAATTCTTCATAAGAATTGGACACTTGACCTTGGGATATTAACTCCATATAACATGGACAAGTTTTCTCCCACTGAATATGTGCACACTGAACCCTTCAGTATAGATTGCCAATGTATGCTTTCTCTTGTTAGGTCAAGAGGTTTTCGAGAACTATCTCTATATATCTCTATTCCTATCACATAGGAAACATCTCTATCTTCCTAAAGATAATTTCCACTTTGGATGTCCATTCTAGAACGTTTCATTTCACATCAACATGTGGAATGTGAATATGCTCCCACTAAATCACAGATCTCTCTTTATCTTTGACATATCAGTCAAGCCTGTTGACTATATTATCAAAATAAAGATCACAGTTTTGAGTTGCTTGTACTCAATCAATCACATTGATTAGTCCATTGTAACTTATAGACTTCATTTCCATTAATGGATAAAAAAACCTTATAGGTTGTGTCACGTACACATCCTCATTTTATTCCTTACAGGAATGCAATTTTAGTATCCGTATGCCAAATATCTTAATCATTAAGTTGCAATCAACAAGCATCATCCTTCTCAAAATGACATCCATGTGTCTTAACACTTAAGACTCATTCACACATATGGATTTCATCCCAATGGGTGCTACCATCAAGGTCATACCTTATGGTTCACATGGAAGTCATTTAGGATGTAATGGTCATAAAACATAACTCGAAATCTGGTTCCTCATATTCATCTAGATAGTTGATTCATCACATGACCAACTTATCACATAGATAATCGGGGTGTATCTATCAAGGATATAAGAATTCACAACTCCTTGTGATTCTTAATGTCCTTTATTAGTGTGGGGTATTCTTTATTTTAAGAAGAACTCAGTTATTTGATAATCACCCTCTAACTCCTTAGAGTATGAATCCTTTTGATTTAGACATCACCATGCCTTAATCATGAGCTCACTATGATACATTATCATAATCACTCATAAGGATCTCAAAGATTTGGTTCAAGTATTATTATGCCTTGATCACATCAAGAACAAATACTTTTACCAAATTTGTACTTCATCTATGATATTCTTGAACACTTCAAGATATTCATATTGGTATTTCTCTAAACACCGTTTGAAGTATTATCATTTGCTCCAATAGGTATGTAAATACATCACATGTATTATACCTAATAAGATAATCATTCTCCCACTACTACTAGTGAAGATTGATTAATCATGTCTAAGAGAATCATGTCTCTTACTGGTTCTCTAACCAAAAGAGTCTAGCTTATCCATCATATGGAAACTAGAAATGAATTTCTAATTATTTATGCTAATATGACTGTTTCAGTTATCAATAACTTTTAGGTATCATTTTATCAAATGCATACCAAGTACCACAAGATAAACAAGGCATTGCCATAAAGATCATATCTTTGAAATTGAAACATCAACTTTATTTATTGCTATCATTGTCATACAATATGCAAAAATAATGTGTTTCTATCCATTGGAAAATATGAAATGGCAGTTCATAACTCCATTACATGCCTTCAAGGCTGAAAATAAACTAAAGTACTCCTATCTATGGTGGAAACACTTGCCCCATTTATTGGGTGCTTTACATTTTATATCTTGGTATCATACACCTCAAAAAATGTTACAAGTTTATTTCATGACACCTTCAGGTGGAGACGTTCGTTGCCTCCTTCTTCTTTAGTTCTTCCAGATAGAGAGGACAATTCCTTTTCCAATGTCCTGGCTTTTGACAATGGTGGAAATTGCCTCTCTTGGTCACACCTCCCTTAGCTTTGAGAGTTGAAGACGACTTGCGCTGTTGACTGGCATCATAACCTTTCTTAGCCTTACCTTTCCCTTACGCTTGGACTTGCCTTTCTTGTTGCTGATCATCATCACATACTTAGGCTTGTCCTTCTTCATATGTGCCTTGGTTGTCCTCAACATGCCCAACAACTCTATCAATGGCTTGTCAAAGTTGTTCATGTTGTAGTTCATCACAAACTGACTGTAGGATTTTGGCAACGATTGTAGTATCACGTCAGCAGCCAACTCTTGGCTCAGGGGAAATCCCAATCTTGTCAGGTTCTCCACATAGCCAATCATTTTGAGCGTGTGAGGACCAACTGGATCTCCTTTTGTCATGACACACTTGAACAACGCCCTGGAAACATCATATCTCTCTTTTCGTGCTTGATCTTCATAAATGTTCTTGAGATGTTGAATCATCTCAATGACACCCATGTTCTCATGTTGACTTTGCAATTCGTGGTTCATGGAGCACAACATCAAGCACTTTGCATCAATGGAATCTTCAGAATTCTTCATATAAGCATCCCTTTCTACCTTTGGTGTGGTAGGAGTATGTTCCTCTGGAGCTGGAGTATCCAGAACATAGAGCTTTCTCTCTTGAGTGATAACAATTCTCAATGTCCTAAACTAGTTGTGGAAGTTAGTCCCATTCATCTTGTCCTTATCAAGGACCGATCATAACGAAAAGTGATTGTTGTTTGTTGTCATTTGTACTACAAAATGAAATATATGCAATTTAGTCCAAAACTCAATTGACTTATTTGATTGATTTGAAAGGTTGATGATATAATTAGGACTTTAATTAATTATCGCTCCCACTATTTTTTATTCAAATTGATAGCCCTCACCATCAATTCGGAAGATTGCAACGTACAATATTCTAGTGGGTCAAGATCCAGAAATCCTCTGAGTCATGGACCAGCTAGGGTTGTCACCCACAACCCAGATCTTCCAGGTAGGCAACTTTTGCGAAATGCATCATATGCAACTCTTTGAAAGATGTCATATGAAACTCCTTGCCATGATCACCTCCATGACTCAAGGTGCTGGATCCTATCTCGATCACCTTGTTAAGTCTGACCCAAAGCCAACACGATGAATATGCACCCTGCTAGGGAAGACCCACATATCCATCCTTCACGCTTCCATGAGATAGACGGTGCACCATGCTAGGGCGTGCCCACACTTGGCCGATCAAGCTTTTAATGTGTGTCTCATTTGGAAGGCATCTAAAACTTTAATATTTAATGAGGGATTTGGTTTAATAGGTACATATACATATCCAATCACCATAATACATAGTACATATCATATGCATGCTATATCCCACTGAAAACATGTGAAACGATAAAAGCTATGATTATGGCCATCCTAATGTGATTCCTCGAGCCAAGAGGAATCACAGTCATCAAGGTCTACATCACATGCAACATGTCCATGATGAAGTGATATAGTCGTCCGAGTTGATCAACTCATCACATGAATGACCTACTCGCCCTGGTCGGTCGTCTGGGTGCCACCAGCCAATCGGTTGGCTCCTCCGACCGATCAGTTCGCCTGGTTGTCGTACATCTCCTCAGGTCGCCACCCGCTCATCTCGCTTCTTGAGCCGATCCTCTGGATCGCCAAACAATCAGTTCACACCATGAACCGATGATCTCAGTCATCGTCAGATTGTCCTCCATTCTTTGACATGATAGGAAATATAAAAAGATGTACCCTATTTACATTTAAATTGGGAAACCCCAAGTTACTTTCGGGGGGAGCAAAGGTAGGAAAGAAATCTCCATTTATCTCGAGTTACATCAGGAATAAGGAGGTAGGGAATTGATGTGCAGACCGAGATGCAAGCAACCACTTACAACCAAGCACACATATATAGGGTTTATTGGCCCTAACCACGCTATACATCCACCATAAAACTCATTTAAGGTCGATGCGTATCGAGTGCATTCATATTACATATCATATATGTATATTGAGATTTGTGGATTTAGGATTGGACATGCATAAAGCCAATTTTATTCGCATCGTATGCAATAAATAAAGGAGACAAACCAAAAATGATCATATCGATAATCCTAAAGTATAGAGCAGTTGATGTGGCTTTGATACCACTGTTGGGTTTTATGGGAGACAGAGAAGGCCGCGGAAACAAAAATTTTCTTCTCCCAAACACAAAATAAAGGAATCGCGTCAATGTCTATACAGTAGGAAGGATGGTTTATAGAGACATACCTTGTCCCGAGGCTTGCTCGGAAACATTACCTCGCAACTTGTGCGTTCTTCACCTCCAGTCTTCGACGGTGTCTGTGCAGCTCCTGGTCTCACTGGGATTGTCAGGATTGACATTTGTCCTCCAAGCGGCAGAAGTCTCCCACCTCTGAAGTAGTCCACACGGACCACCTGGAACTCCGATCTCCTTGTCCCACAAGGAATCGAAAGGAGTCGTACCATCCTGTTGGTGTACTAGTCACCAATACACTCTCCTGCAACCTGTTGCCTTTCTACAGTTGTCTTTCCCTTGTTGTGCCTCCCTTATCGGGTAGCATTGCTCAGTCTCTCTCGGTTACCACAACCAGAGAGAACGACAACTTTGCAGAGCAACTGGTGTTCTGGGTTGTGGTTTCTGAGAAGCCCCCAATACCCCTATATATATAGGAGGGTAATGGGATAGGGTTCTCTACCCCGGGCAATGCGGGATTAAAGCAAGAGTAGAAGGGTTCGGAATTTTCCACAAAACAACAAACTGCACCAGCTGAACCGATCGTTTCAAGCATGAAACGGTCGGTTAGGGACCTGAGCCGATCGGTTCACACCTGAACCGATCGTTTGGGATACCTGAGCCGATCAGTTCAAGCATGAGTTGAAAGGTTCATGGTCCTGAATAGTTCCCGATTGACTTTTCCTCTTTTGTTTCGTCTTTTGTTTCGAATTGATAACACTTATGACTTCACAAGCAAAGAGTGGTGCCTAGTCGCACATCAGTGCTACCCAAGTGAAATAGAAAGTTGGAGGACTACTTTCAATCCTACAATCTGTGAATGGTGTTACAGTGAATGTATAATTCCTTTGTCACTGATATCTCGAATGAACTCAAGGCATGGAACAGTCATCCTGTCAATGTTCATTCACTTTCTTGATCTCATAGTAGATTGGAGGAGATATGTATGACATCAATATCATATATTGATTCACACATGCGTGCACACACCTATCTCAATCATACTCATCAAGTGGCCATGGATATCAAACTCCCTCAGGAGGGACAAATCCCATATCTATCACTCACCCCTCAAAAGCCCCATGTGTCAAAGCCACCCAATCATCACATTTATAAAAACCCATGTTTCAGGACTGTGATTGATGATGTCAAAGTGCACCCAATGACATGTGTTGAGTGTAGTGATTTTAGGTCAAAGAATCACACTCACCACCATCACTATGAGAACTGACTGTGACTACCATGTCATGGTTCCATGTGTCAAACTCACAGTGGGTCTGTTCGGTAAACTTGTTCTCTAACAATTACCTATGTGTTTGGTTTGATATCTCCATATCATGACTAATGAGATTATGTCATCAATTGTTGTATATCTACCTTCCACAATGACATCCGACTAGGGACATAACAAGAATGTACAAACTCTTAGCATCTGTATGATCTCATCATTCAGGTCCTGTACCTGAAAACATACGTCATTGAGTATTGTCATTCTCTAGACATTCAATTTGTTCTATCATTATCTCATATGACTAAACCATAAAGAATTGGAAGCTTGCCTTTGATGTTTATCAAATCAATCTTAATGCATCCCACCAATCATCTCATGATTGGCTCTCAGGGAATACATACCAACAGTTCTAGTAGGGTGATAGGAGTTCTAGGCATTCTGTGTGGACTACCATAGAGGAGGGAGGTCGTTGTTTGCCGCTAGAAGGACAACGTCAATCAACAATTTGTGACAAGAGGAGTTGTTGAAGAAGATGACGTTCATGACTATAGTCTGTGGTGCAGACCAGGAGGCATATTAGTTAGATGAGTCACAGTGCAACTAAGATTTAGAATTTGCGTATCTACGATGATGAGGAATGTCACTGGAATTTCTTCTGGACCAGGTATATCTTCAAAACCATCCTTCCTGTACTATAGTTATTGAAGCCATATTTCCACTGCCTGCTTTGTAGATAACTTTTATGGTAGATAACTTTTATTTCCACTACCATCTCTGTAGCCATATTTCCCAACACTTGTATCAGAGACAATGTCAATTTACTATAATACAGGATAAATTGATATGATCATAATTTACTTTTATTGTTCTATTATTGCATGCAATGTGAATAATAGCTTGTAAAATCCAATACCACAATAATCCCAAACTAATATATCTATCATATATATGATATTTAGACATGTCTCCCTAAAAGAAGTTTTGATAGTGGATGTGTAGCATGGTTATGGCCAATAACCCCTATATTCTATGCATGGTTGTATGGTTGGTTGATCCTCTTATCTATGTCTTCTTACTGAGTCTCTATCTTTTCTTCCCAATGTAAAGTTAATTCTTTCCTTCCCTTGCTCCCCTCAAATGTAACTTGAGGTTTCCAAATTATCATGTAACAATAGGATATTTTATTATCTATTATGACGATGAAGAAGACATCTCTAAGACGAGTAGACCGACTAAAGGACCATGTAGGACTAGGAGAATGAGTCAAATCGATCGCTTTGTGGACCCAACTAGAGGAGCCAGCGGATGGTGGACTGATGGAACCAGATGATCCATGAGATGACCTAAAAAGAGGCTAAGAGGCAAGCCGACCTGTTAAAAGATTGAACCAGTCAAGCCAGATTGGAAAGCACATATCTTTATCAACAATAGGTTTCACATGTGATGTAGACCTATATGACCATAATTCCTTATGGCTCTAAGGGATTACATTAGGTTGGCCATAACCATCACTTTCATTTATTGCATGTTTTTTTGTGGGATAGCATGTATATGATACCTACTATATATGTGGTAATATGATAAAGCATATGTATATACCTATAAATACAAAGTCCATCAATTAAAGTATAAAGTCTTAGATGCTTTCCAAAAGCAAAATACATGAAAATCTTGACCGACTAAGCGTAGGTTCTGCCTCTGTGGGATGCACCATCTATCTCATGAAAGTGTGATGGTAATAATATAGGTTCTTCCTCCGAGGGGTGCATTATTATCATGTTGACTTTTGGGTCAGGCTTGAGTGGTGATTCTCAGAGCATTTGGGCCCAGAGGCATACATATGATCATGGCAAGGGGTTCCACATATCATGTCTCTAGAATTGTGTATGATGTAAATGGCAAGAGTTTCCTACCTTGATGGTTGACTGTGTTTGTAGTATTGAACGGGCCACAATTCAATTATCTTAGATCTGACCCATCGAGACTATTATACACTACAATATTCTGAATTCATATTGAGAGTTATCAATTTGGATAAAATAGTGGGAGTGATAATAACTAAAGATGAAATGGATATTGTCAAAATTTTCAAATCAAATCAAATAAAAGATGGTTTTTGATAGATGCAAATGTTCTCTTGTAGAATCAAATGAAGAACAAATCTGATTTTCTATTGGTCCTAAAAAGGACAAACTTGATGGGAAAAATTTCCATGACTGGTGTTGTACTTTGAGAAGGGTTCCCATTGAAGAGTTAAAAATCTATTTCCTTGACAAATCGGTGCCTGAAATACCTCCTGCTGATGCACCTAGGGAACATTTGGATGCTTATTGGAAGTAAGCCAATGATGCCTTGGACATAAAGTACCTTATGCTTAGCTTTCTGAATTATGAATTGCATGTTTAGTGTGTAGACATGAGTGTTCTTGAAATGGTAACACATCTTAAGAAAGTGACACTTAGTCTTGAAAAAAAGAAAGGGACGCTATCTTGAAGATGTTGCTTGAGTCAATGCTAATAGAGGGACCATTAGTAGAGGAACACATGCTCAATAGGATTGGACATGTGTATCGTCTTGAAGAACTGGGATTCACCTTCATCCAAGAGTTAGCCACTGATATGATTCTGAGGACTATGCCTGAATCATATACCTGCTTTATTGCATGTTATCATGTGAGTAATATGGCTGGACAAATGTCAGACTTGTTTGCCATGTTGATTCATGTTGAAGAAAAATTGAAGAAGGACAAGACTGTGATTGTGATCAATAGATCTAAGTCCAAGGATCCAAGCAAGAGGAAGAAGAGTTTTGTGGTCAAGCCTATGTCCAATTCGTCAACACTCAAGATACGGAGAAATAAAAGTACAAGAGGAACTTATCCTTTGTCCTTGAAGGCTTGCAGGAAGTAGAAGATGGAGATGGTGATATGCACTTCAGGTATATATGTTATTGAGATAAATCTATCTACATCATCATCATGGATACTAGATATTGAATGTGGATCTCACACATGTTCTCATATGCACGATTTGAAAAGAAATAGGCCTTTGGGAAAAGGTTAGGTGGAACTGCAAGTCGCTAATGGCGCAAGAGTTGCGGCCAATGCAATTGGAACCTATAGTATATCTCTTCCCATAGAGCTTGTAAAAGAGTTAAAGAACTGCTATTATGTACCTTCTATGAATAGAAATATCATTTTTTGATCTTGTTTGGACAAGGATGCATTTGAATTCCATATTAAAATAGGTCGACGTTCTAATTCAAAATATGGGATCTTTTATCACAGTGCCTCAATGTCTTATGATCTTTATTTTTTAGATCTAAGGATAGATGTATATAACATTAATACCAATAGACTAAAACTCAACAACTCAAACAAAACATACCTTTGGCTTTGTCGTCTGGGGCACATAAATAAGAATCACATATCTAGACTCCATAAAGATGGTTATATGGACTCTTTTGATTTTGAATCAATAGAGACATGAATCATGTTTGATGGGCTAGATGGATAAGACCCCTTTCATTGGTAACAATGAAAGGGCTAGTGATGTATTAGGACTCATACATACTAATGTGTGTGGACCTTTTAGAACAACCACTAGAGGTGGGTATCAATACTTCATTACCTTCATTGATGACTTCAGTAGATATGGCTATGTTTATTTGATGAAAGATAAGTCAGAAACTCTTGAAAATATCAAGGAGTTTATGAATGAAGTACAAAACCAACTTGGTAAAAGTATTAAGGCACTTCGTTCTGACTGAGGTGGAGAATACTTAAACTAAGAGTTTGAGGACTTTCTTAAAACTCATGGGATTGTATCCTAGTGGACTCATTTTAGAATACCTCATCATAATGGTGTATCAGAAAGAAGGAATCACACATTACAAGATATAGTGGGATTGATGATAAGTTTATCTAAGCTTCCAACAACATTCTAGGGACATGCTCTACAAACCACCGCGTTTACACTAAACTGAGTACCATCTAAATCGGTTCAAAAGACACCATATGAGATATGGAATGGGAAGCGTCCCAATATGTCTTTTACGAGGATTTGGGGATGAGAAGCTTATGTCAAGGAAATGTTTTCTGATAACTTTGGTCATAAATCTGATAAATGCTATTTTTTTAGACATCCTAAGGAATATAGAGGGTATTACTTTTATTCCCAATCTGACAACAAAGTGTTTGTTGTAAGGGATGCAACATTTCTTGAGATGGACTTCGTTTCCAAAGGAATCAGTGGGAGAGAAGTGGAATTCGAAGAGGTTCTAGACCAACAAGAAAATATTGAACCAATAGATGAACAAGAGGAACAAACATATTCACAAGGTGTTGTGGAATCTCATATTCATCAAGTAACACAACAACCTCATAGATCTAATAGGACATGCCTTGAGCCAAAAAGATTTAGATATCTTGTATATCAGGAAGGAAGTGAATTGGTCATAGATGATGAGGCAACTTCCTATCAAGATGCTATAAAGGGACCAGAGTTTGAGAAATGGCTTAAGGCCGTGATATTCAAGATGGAATCCATGTATAACAACAAAGTGTGGACTTAGGTGGATCCACCTGAAGGGGTAAAACCCAAAGGGTGCAAATGGGTCTTCAAGAAGAAGATTGAAATAGATGGCAATATACAAACCTAAAAGGATAGATTGATTGCAAAGGTTTTCAGACAAGTTCAAGGTGTTGACTATCAAGAAACCTTTTCTCCAGTGGCCTTGGTTAAGTTCATCAAGATCATGATACTAGATTACTTGTGCAGTTAACAAAGAATAAGATGATAGTGAGATTAATGATAATGATTGTTATTAGATGCAATTTGATGATATTTGAGTAGATATCTATCTAGAGAAATGCATTTATTTGTTACCTATATATGCATTGATGATCATATTTGTTTCTAAGATTATTCACTTAATCTATTTAGCATACTTAAATTATTCAATTTGTTAAATTAATTATTAGATACTCCAACTGCTCAGTTATCTGCTATTTAAAATGTTGTAATCAATAAGCATTGTTGGAGGTTATATCTCTTCCTGGGACATGGGTCTCACCCTTATGGCTCGCCACATATTTTTAGGTAATCGACAATGACGACAACTGAACCATGGATGTAAAGAAGAACTAAAGTAATAAATCTTTAAGAAAGTTGATTAGATGTCTAGTGTGTCCTAGAGTCATCCCTGTACTGTCAGGTCTAGGTAGGAAAAGTTTGTATATGTTATTTCAAATGAATCATACTTTTGTTAGCATATTAATGCTTGTTTGTGTGGCATATATGAATATTGTTCTCCTGTGTATATATGTTGTGCCTAAGGCAATAGAATAATTTGTATCAAATTCTTGTCATAGTTTTGATACAAGAAAGATATTTGGGCTCTTATGCAAATGCTTATGAGTGGGTGTTGATGTTGAAATTAATTGTAATTTATCCATATTTTTGGCTATGTGGTTAATTGGTGATTTATTTTGTTTATGTTTTGAGTAATCTCATTTAGTGTAACGGGTTCTCACAAGTTGGTATCAGAGCCACTGAGTCTATAGGGACACTATGACTTAAGACTAAGATGATGTCTAAGTTAAGAATATGACACAAAAACATGGTGCATACTGGCTAATCTCAATACTTGGGTGCCCTAGCCATGTATTCAATTATTGAAGAAAAGGTAAGTATGGAACTTTTAGATTGTAATATTTTTTATTACTCTGATCAAGTAGCCATTTTGAATCAATATAAATAGCATAATGAATTAGAAATCATGGTGTAGATTACTCAATATTACCTCAAGAGAATATGAGAATTACATCATTAACTATCAAAACTTGAATGTTTGTTAACTATAAGAGAAAGATATAATAACATGAAATCTAAATCTGAATACAAATAAGAAAAAGAGGAGTTATTAAAGATGTAATTCAAGAAGATAATAAAATAAAAGACAGATAAGTTTGTTCTTATAAAGTGATTCAAGGTATGAAATTCAGATAGGATAGATAGAACTCCTATAATAAGTACAAAATGAGAAGATGAATGGGAACAATGACAAAGGAATAAGGTAGAATATAAGTTAATATCAGACCTTCCTATGTGTGTAGGAAAGTGTTAATGTAAAATCAGTTTGAAATGTGAAAGAAATTAAGGGAGATGATCCATGTTTAATAAAAAAAATGTGGAATATGATGATTTACATATTGATAAGTGATTGAAAAACATAATAAAAAAAAACATACCCAAGTTTGATAAATAGTCATCAAGGAAGGAGTAATGAGATATGTTAATCATAATGATTCCTATGCTAATAGAAAAGAACCCGAAATGAAAAAGGTAAAATGATACACAAGAAGTTGTAACCTTCATAATAAAAATAGAATTGGTTACCTTTTTTCTAGTAACTCTTAAACAATGCTTCTATGATGTGGGATGTGTGTTTCCCTTTGTGTCTTTCCTTTCCAGGGCACAACTTTCAAATGGATCATTGCCACTTTGTATGTGTGGATTCGTTGTAAACATGAGGGTGGTTATCTTATTAGAGCATAAGGTTTCTTGGACTATGGTTACAAGATCATAAAGTTTGTGATGATTAGGAAGATTCCTCTTATATGTCTTGATATTTGTTATGTTGGTAAAAGTGGATGAGATAATGATGTGAGTACCTTATAGAACATGAGGTGGATACTAAGGTAATGAATCCTAGTATCCAAGATGTATTAACAATATGGAAGTATGTGAAGGTTGGAGATTTTTATTATATGGGCATTCCAAGTATTCCTCTCCTGTAGAGAGAGAGAGAGATAGAGAGAGAGAGAGAGAGAGAGAGAATTGATGATGACCCTATAAATGTTGTTTGGAAGGAAAAACAAAACTGATTCTATAATGTTGTGTATGATTCAGTGATAGTTGGGCAGAACCACTATCAAGGATAGATGGTTTGTTGATCAATAGATAAGTGATATTGTGTTCCTTTAAGATAAACCTATGATCAAATATCAATCATAAGAGTTATATTGGATGACATAATTTAGATGACCATGATGAGTTTAGGGTTATGTCCTTTAGACTAACCAATGTACAAATAGAATTTATGAATAGGAGGAACAAAGTGTTTCAGTCATGTCTTACAAGTTATATCAAGCATTGAATGATGACATCTCAAGGTATTTCAGAGATGGTCAATAACATGGTCACCATCTTTGCTAAACCTTAAGAATGTTGAATCAACTATACTTATGTGTGACAAGTCTTGCAAGAGTGAGATGGGGTTGATTAAATGTCCTTATGGGATCATGATATGTCTTCTAAGTAGGTTGTGTAAATCCTAGTAAGGTGAATATAGTGTTGTTGTTTCACCCCTAACAAGGTTGACTAGGAATGGTGTTTCCTTGTATAGAATGACAGGTGCCAGCATCAGCATTTCTTTTGATGTTGTAGAAGAACTGATAAGTGTTCCAGTGTTAGTGTATCTAGGAAGAAAACAAAGAGGATGGCCACATCACCTTTATTTTATGCTTCAAGTAATGGTATGGGACACATGCCATGATCGGTAAAAAGCTAGCAAGTATAACTTTTGAGTAATGTTTTGATACAATAGATATAATTTCATGATGATTGCTAGAATTTAAAGTTGAACATTACTACTAAAGTTGTACATGTGACACAATTAGTTTATACATTCCTTATTGAGAATGTCTTCTTTTGTGGTGGTTTTTTTGCTGACCCAAGATGAGATATGTATGAATGATGTGACATCACCATGATATTCAAGTAACCATGTGAAGGTAATAGGCTGATTTGCAAATAAAGTACACATCTTTGTTACCTTGGATTTCGGGGGCGAAATCCTTGTTAGGGGTTTATAATTGTAAGGCCCCTGAACTTGCTTAAAGATTTGAATAAGATTAATTACCAAAATTGAGTGCTTAGAACCCTAACCTAACATTTTTATATGCCTAGGTATCATGTGACAAACTTATGTTTCAAATTTGGTCCAATTTGGAAATTGTTTGAGCAAGTTATGAAATTTTATGTACATTTTGGACCTTTCTACAATTTACCCAATTTGGAGGCTTTTATTGCAATTTTTCAAATTAAATATGTTCCATAGATTTTATCTCATAATTATTGAGATTTTTGAGCCATGGGTATCCTAGTAGAGACATGGTTTGAAGGTGTTTGCCTCAAGGGTATTTTAGGGTTTACCCCTTCATGGATGAGCTAGTTTTAGTAGCTATGAACTAAGGAATTGTTTGATTGTCTTGGAAATTCCACAAATGAGAACTAATTAGGTTTATATGGATTGTGGGGGAGCTTCTTGTATGTGTTCTTGTATATTCTTAATAGTTTAAGGCCATGGACACTTGGAAAGATACTAGAACTTCAACTTTTTTTTCTTTATCTTAAAGTTTCATATACTTATCCCTAAGCACCCAAATGCACCTTTTTCTCTCCAACACTTCCCTACTTCTATGAACCTCGTTCTACCTCTGTGATTCTGTGAATTTCCTGTCCATGGAAGAAGAAAGTGGGGATATTCTTGGAAAAAGAATCTAGGGTTGCAATTGAGTTCCTTTAGGGGTTTCTAAAGCTCCTTCCTAGTGATCTAGACCTAAAAGGGTAATTATTCCCTTATTTCCTCTATTTATTTCTCTGTTGTTATTCCTCCTATAATTCTCCATGTCAAAACCTTGTTGTTCCATGGTAGAAATTGCTCTAAAGCTCTAAAACCCTACCTTTCTTGCTTCTTATGCTTAGGGTTTGCTCATTTGATGAAGAAAGGTGCTAGATGGACGAGTTCACAACTTATGCTTGGATTTTCTACCCTACCTGCTAGTGTTTTCTTCTATTTGGGATTTTATCTTCTAATTAGAGGAAAGTTTTATAAATTTCTCCTCATTTATTGCTTACCATAAGCTTCCTAGCTCATGTTCTTGCTTGAAAATGATGATCCATGCACTAATAAGCTATGCTTGACATGGATTTCAATTTTTATAATGTTCCCTATTCTGATTTAAGTTCTAGATGAACTCGTATTCATGTTTACATTTTTACTATGGTATAATATGACTTGTATAAAGTTCGTTTGACAACCTAAGCAACTATCAACTAATGGTCAATTTTAGGGTTTTAAGATGCTTTCTTCTATAAACCCATGATCCGATGGTGGTCCCATTGCAACAACCCTATGGTTTTGTCTTCATGACAAATGATGGTGGCGACCAAGGGTGTCAATTGAATTTCACCCCTTAGGTCAGGTTTTGGTCTAATTAGAATCTTAATGATCGACAACTAAGTACCCTAATGATGTTGTCAATCAATGGTGACATTAGCTTGATATTCGATGATGATTAATGAATATAGTGTTGATCTAACAACCAATGGTGACTTAATGGTCACTACTGATGGTGGATCAGTTCTCCAAAACCTATGGTGAGTTAAGTGTGTATTTGTAGCATCACTTAAGCCTTAAACCAATAGTTTCTTGAGTCATATGATGCAATGGTTGGACCCATACTCCAATTGATGGTTTTAATATATGAACTTGACCTAATGGTTAAGATATAATGTTTCTTCATTCGAGAAATTGGAATGATGCCTAAATGTAATATGTTGGTCCTAATAATGTGATTTAAATGGTTTCCTTTAGGAGATCAACTTAAGAAGCTCATTTACTGACTGCTTGTTTTAAATAAACAATCGCTTCTAGGTTTACCCTACTCTCAATGGAACTTGTTATGTTGTTAATCAAGGGATATATAGGGTTAGATGGTGACTCTTTCTAGAGCACAACTCAATGACTTAAAAGGTGGTTTGTGCAAGATGTTTACTTATGTAAATGACCAATGGCTTTACCATTCAATACTTAACGGTTAAAATTTGATGCCTCAATATTCCCATTGTTTTTAGTGAAGCCTATAGTGGAATGTTATGATTTGAATGATGAGAATTTGATTGTTCAGTGCCTTAAACTTGTAGTATTATCCTTACCCTTGTATGATTATGATTGATAATCACCATAATGAATTAATGGGTAACCCTAATGAGGTATAACTTGTTATAACTAGATTTCATATAACTAAATGATGGTAATTGGGTTTGAATAGTCCTTGAATAATTAATACAATCATGGAGTACTCTCTTATTGTTGTTGAAATGCTAGTATTCTATAATCTGATGGTTTCACCTTGATTTATGTGTGGGTTCATACTTGATAATAGCATGTAATGTGATGGTGATGTTTTTCCTGATTCATACATGATCCAAAGGGGATGATGTCAGTTAGGGTTTGGGTAAGAGTGTTGATTAGTAACATTAATATAATTTATCTTGTTGAATCTAACTCTAATGCAAATAGATAAAGATAAGTATTCATGTTTAACCTTCTTATATGATGGAATGATGTTGAAATAACCTTAATATGTTAATTGGTGGTTATCATAGCCACATGGTTGATACTTTCCTATGCTAAACATGTGCATTATGAATATGATGAGGGTTAATCAAAGATAGATTCCTTGCATGTTGATGTAATAAAGGAATGTTTTTAATGTTAATATAACCATGGTATTATTGTATATTAATATTTCCTAGCTTATTAACGCAAAATTGTGTTGATCCGGTGTATTATATGGAAATGATGTTGTTGAACCTTGTAATAAGGCATGCAAAGATAATGATGATCTCGTAGAGAATAATATGATGGTCTTAATGACCTTTGGGCATGGTTGAGCCATGAATGAGGTGTAATCCTATTGCGTTGATAAGGGTTGATACC
Organism: Alisma plantago-aquatica; assembly: GCA_963693085.1. Lineage (NCBI taxonomy): Eukaryota > Viridiplantae > Streptophyta > Magnoliopsida > Alismatales > Alismataceae > Alisma > Alisma plantago-aquatica. Next base: position 182,145,250 of record OY856415.1, read on the forward strand.
CTGTGATATTGTGAAAATGATTTATTTCTTGTGATAGTGTGAAGACTAGTGTAGTCTCATGAATGGCAAGTGAATAGTACTATGTGATGATGAGATGAGAAATTATGTTTCACACGTTTTATATCTTTTGAAGTTGTGATATCTATATGCTTGGTAGAAGTGAATTAGGGTTTGTATGTCCACTTGTTTGATGCAGCCTTAATTCACCCATTTGCAATAACTAATCAAGTTCAACTCTAATCATGTAGTACCTTGTGTTGTAGATCCATCTTCAGTGTTAGAACTTGCTAGATGGTGAAATGAGTATTCCTAAGGGAAACTCAGAGTGCATACTATTGAGTATGTGGGGGTGGCATGTTGAGGATATATCCTTGTCATCCACAATGTAGGTTATGGGGGATGGGTATGGCCATGCCTCAAAAATTTGATGTGATTGAGGACAACATCAATTGTACCTCGGATTAGAGGATTTTGTATACCTTGGTTTCCAGTGTCGTGACCTATACCAAGGGTGGACTAGTGGTTAGTAGCTTGACTATATGTCACTGTAGTGGCAGCTTTGACTAATATGTCTCTACCTTTTTACTCGTACCCACCAAGGGGAAGAAATCTTAGGATACCGACCCTTTCTAGGGGTTGGTTGGACTTTGGATGGTATGATTCAAATTCCCTAGGGCATAATGAAAGATGTAAGACATCCATGTAGCATATCTGTTTAGGGTTATACAAAATGCTTCATATTGGATGATAACCCTTGTTTACTTTCTTTTCACTGAGATAATGTATAGTATAATAAGAGATAATAAATATGCTTATGTTGTAGTTATGTTCATGCTGTAAACATGTTGTTGTCAAATAAACTAACACTGATGGTTAAGATGATGTTGCTAGCTATGTTTAATATTTTTATACATGCCTATGTAATTAGAAATGCTTAAACTGCTAATCATGCGTATGCATTTAATTCTGCTATGATGTTAGTTCTACGTATGATATAGATTTGTTCCCTTTATTTGAGATGCCAATTTTGATAGCCATGCTATTTTACTAGACATACTCATGATGTTAGGCATTCTTATGCTACTAGATTGCTTGTGATGTTAGCAAGGAATATGATGATAGTCACATTAATGATAATGATTGTTATTGGATGCAATTTGATGATATTTGAGTAGATATCTATCTAGAGAAATTGATTTATTTGTTACCTATATATGCATTGATGATCATAATTGTTGCTAAGATTATTCACTTAATCAGTTTAGCATACTTAAACTATTCAATCCGTTAAATTGATTATTAAATACTCCAACTACTCAGCTATCTACTATTTAAAATTTTGTAATCAATAAGCATTGTTGGAGGTTATATCTCTTGCTGGGACATGGGTATCACCCTTGTGGTTCACCACATGTTTTTAGGTAATAGGCAGTGACGACAATAGAACTGTGGAAGTAAATAAGAACTACAATAATGAATCTTTAATGAAGTTGATTAGATGTCTAGTGTGTCCTAGAGTCATCCCTGTACTCTCAGGTCTGGGCAGGAAAAGTTTGTATATGGTGTTTCAAACGAATCAGACATTTGTTAGCATATTAATGCTTATTTGTGTGGCATATATGAATATTGTTCTCCTGTGTATATATGTTGTGGCTAAGATGTCAAAACAATTTGGATCAAATTCTTGTCATAGTATGGATACAAGAGAGATATTGGGCTCTTATGTAAATGTTTCTGAGTAGGAGTTGATGTTGAAATCCATTTTAATTTACCCATATTTTTGGGTATGTGGTTAATTGGTGATTGGTTGTGTTTTATGTTTTGAGTAATCTCATTTAGTGTAACAGGTTCTCACAACGAGTGACATTCATAAAGTCTATAAGCTATAAAGGTCAATTTATGGATTGAAGCAGGCATCTCAAAGTTGGAATCTTCATTTTGACGAGACAATCAAAGGGTATGACTTTATTCAAAATGAAGAAGAACCTTATATGTACAAGAAGGCTAGTGGGAGCAAAGAACTTTCCATTATGTCCATCTCATATGAGAGATTGTGCGATGTGGAGATGTAAAGATTTGCAAAGTACCAACTAAAACAATGTTGTTGATCCTTTGACAAAAGAACTTTCACAGCAGAAGCATGATGGTCATGTTAGATCAATTAGAATACGATTCATGTGTGATTGTCTCTAAGTGAAAGTGGGTGCCAGTTGGTTATGTATGCCCAAAGAGATAATCATGTGATGTTTGTAATGGCTTATTATGTAAAATGATTTGATTATCAATAAAGGGAAAGCTTCCAATTTATTATGTTTAATTTAGTTATGAGGTAATGATGTAACATTATAAATGTCTACAAAATCATATTACTCAATGACGTATGTATTCAAGTTACCAACCTTGTGGATGAGATCAAACATATGTTAAGAGTATATGTACATATTCTCATTATGTCCCTAACCGGTTTTTATTGTGGAAGGTTGATAGACAACAATGACACATAAGACCATAATGTGAATTGGTTGATGACTAAGTCTTATTCCTCATGATATGGAGATATCAAACCAAGCACATATATGCATGTTAGAGAACAATGTATCAGACAGACACACCATGAGACTGATACATGGAAGCCATCATCAATGGAAGTCATAGTCAAGTCTCACAATGATGGCAGTGGTTGTGGTTCTTAGACCTGAAATCATTGCACTCATCATCTCATTGGGTACACTTTAACATTATCAAACACAATCTTGAAATATGGGTTGTTATAAAGGTGATGATCGGGTGGTTTTGACAAAAGGGTATGGATTTTGAATGATAGATATGGGATTTGTCCCTGCTACTAGATTGTGATGTCCTAGGCCTCTTCATTAGCGAGACTGAGAAAAGCATGGCCATGCACATGTGAGTCAATATGTGAAATTGAGCTTACATATATCTCAAATAGTCTACTCTTGGTTCATTAAAAAGAATAGAATAATAATGAGGGTGACCGCTCCATGACTCTGGACATCAGTGATAAAGGAACTATACAAACAATGTAACACATACACATATTGTAGGTTGAAGTGGATCTCCAAATTTCCATTTATTTGGGTAGCATTGATGTGCAACTAGGCACCACTCATTGTTTGTAATGTCATTAGTTGTTATGGACATTCAATGCAATGTAACATGGGACCTATAGGAGCACACACATAGGTCTTGACTTGAAGGGGAGTTGAGATCTTCAATGACAATTGAGTTAAGTATTAAAATGTTTAGGTATTTGATTCATGAAACAAATAGGCTGACAACATTGCCAAAATCCCATATCAAGTTTTGAGACAGTTGTCTAGAAGTTCCAAATGGGTGTCTCAAGAGTTAATATGGGCGGGACTATTTTGTGTTGAATTTGGCCAAGGAACAAACCAACCCAACCAAACTTCCTGGACTCAGGTCACCAGATGACTGTCTGGGTGACCAAGAAATATGTATCGCATGGGCGAGATGGTCTAATTCAGTCATGAAAGGTTCTAGAAGTTTCCCTATTCATTTTGCTTGAGAAATACTTTTTGCACATGAATATCAATGAGTTACATTGATTGGAATTAATTTGCCAAATTCATATAAACCTGGGAAACAACCAAACGGCCGTCTAGCATGCTAGACGACTGTATGGGTTTCCATATGGCTGTGTGGTTTGTCGCAAGTTGCGAAAATCTCAAAATTGTTGTGAAAAATGAGATCTTTTGGTCCCTTCCACTCCCGCATAGACTAGGAACCTGGACCCAAACTCTGCCTATAAATAGAGGGGGTACTAGGGCTTCCTAGAGTACAACACCAACAATTGAGAAATAGTTTCTCTGAAAAACATTGTACTATCTGGTTATGGTAACTACGAGAGCCCGATCAAGTTTACCTGACTAGGGAGGAATAATAAGGGAAAGAGCAATTGAGATCATGCTCGTGGGAGAGCAAGTTGGAGACTAGTACACCAATGGAAGGGATGACTCCTTCCTGATCATTCTAGTAGGATGATAAGAGTTCTAGGCGGTTCACGTAGACTACCATAGAGGCGGGTGGTTGTTGCCTATCACGATGATGATACCATCAACCAACAGTCTGTGACAGGAGGAGCTGTTGAAGAAGATGATGTTTGCGACTATAGTTTGTGGTGCATACCAGGAGGCACAATAGTTAGATGAGTCCTAGTGCAATCATGATTCAGAAGTTGCATATCTATGACGATGAGGATTATCTTTGGACTTGCTAAAGGACCATGTATATCCTCTAAACCATGCTTCTTGTAGTAGAGTTATTGATGCGATCTACTGATTATGGGAATATTGTAGATAAATTTTTGTTTCCATTGCCTGCTCTGTTGCCATATTTCCCAACATTGATGTGGACCATATAAAGCCCCTCAAAATAATATTAATGAAGACATTTATTGTTCACAAAGAACTAATGAAGGCATTAGCCCCTCAAAAATGTATTTGTTAGGACCACAAAGTTCCTCAAAAATGTATTTATGAAAACTAAACAATCCCTCAAAAATGTATTTGTGATGGCTAAATAGTCCCTCAAAATAACATTTTTTAGGGTTTCTAATTCCATGACAATTGTATTTTTTGAGGGAAACTGTTATTTGTCATAGGCGTTCTCTTCGTAGCTAATTTTTGAGAGACATATCATGTAGACATGAGTTTTTCACAGAATTGGCCCATGAAGAAAGACCATTTTTTTGTAGTGCTACCCAAAAAATGGATAAATTCCTATCTTATTCATAGATTAATATTGTTTAGCAGTTTCATGGAAAATAAAAGAAAATAAAAGACATGTTTGGATTTCCCACCATGTTTTGTTTGGAAAATGAGTATAACACGATATTCATTGAAGTCATTGCGTCAAACTCAGTTGTAATCCTAGTCGGATAGGTAAAACAAAAATTAGTAAAAAAAAAGATATCAATGTTCATCAATTTTGTTACAAGTAGGAAATGATTAGCACCCTCATCTCACCTATTAAACTGCTATTGATTTGCTTTTAGGTTGTTGTAAAGAAAATGAGCAATTAAGGTTTGTGAAAATGGAAAATCGAATGAAAATAGTTATTTTTTTATTGTTGTGTGGGCTTTTAGGGATAGATAAGTCTGTGTCATTCCCATCATTATCCTAAAAGTCCTATTTTGTTATGGAAAATTGGGATCATAATATCCTCAAGACCTCTAACGGGATAGATTTGTTATGGGACCGATGCATAGGAATATTGGATGATTAGAACATATAAGATAATAATAGGATCTGATTTCTAGACAAATACAATAATTATGAAGTAAGATAGAGCATTAGACCAGAGCAACTATATTAGTTATAGATCAGATGTAATAATTATGGTAGATCACATTACCATTTTAATAGTCTACACATGCTAACAATGCATGAGGGGTTAGAGGTTGATATTATGGTTCAGGGTTTTGGACAGAACCTTTTGTTCATAGAGCACATTACTATTTTAATAGTCTACACATGCTAACAATGCTAACAATGCTAACATTTCAGGATGTTTGAAAGGGACCCAAAATATGATGGATAAGATGGGTGTTTATAGGTTGATATTATGGTTCATGGTTTTGGATATAACCTTTTGAATAGGAAAACGATCACCCTCATATGTGACGTTGGTGGGCCATGCTGATCGAGGCAATCTGTCACATGGCACATGGTGGATGGTTAGGATCTGACGGGTGTCCTATTTGGTTGAAAATTGCTTTCTTGATCTTCTAGTAATTTTATAGATGTTGTGAATAAATCAAATAAAATTAATGAGAAAGATAATTCTGGATTATCTCACAAATTTATGATAAAAAAATTGAATATTCTTGGACAAAAAATGTTTTTATTTTGGATAATTTAACTTGGAAAGATGCGGAAAAGTTATTGAAAGTAGGATTTAAGAACAAGTTGTACATTTGGTCTAAGAAAAGGTTTCTTCATAGATTGTCCTGAACCGGGTGAAAGTAGGTGAAACTAGATGGACTAAATATGCAAGAAAAATATAAAAATGAGCAAAAACAATACATGTGGAAAATGGGTGGAGTGTGGAATGGATTTCATCTTTAGCCATATTTTGCATTAATCATGAGTTTCTACTGAGTGAGAAAAAATGGGGTGTCAAAAGTATGACAACTAGAAAAGATTTATTATATCATTATGTAGGTCTATACAATAAAATGATATGAGTCATATAGTTAAATAACTTTTATATTGTTTGCTTTTCAGATGTCATTCAAATGATTGAATGAATAATGTTAAATTTATTGTGTTCAAAAATTAAATCAAGTATTGAGTAATCTTGTTATATGTTATTGGTTGGCCAAAAAAATAAGATTGATTATGTTAGTATGAAAAGTATATGGTATTAATATTTTAGATGTGCTTAGGGTGACTGTGTGAACTTTTTTTAAGAGTGAATAGATCAAATTCATTAATCATTAGCCATATGTCATCTACAAGAAGAGAATATTACTCTATCAGAACATACAATGACCTTGAACATAAACCAAGAACCACTACAACTAATATTGGAATAAGAATAAATTTCTTATGCATATATTCCTCTTCTGTAGTGTTGGCTTAAGACTCTTTATATGAGATATACCTTTAAAATGATCTTGAAGAAGTAGTGACAAGGTTGCTCTAGATCTATGTTTAGATTAGAGATAGCCTTCGCGTATGAAACCATAAACTTGAGCAACAAAAACAATCTAAGGAGAAATTTGAGACCTACAAAAAATCTTACCACTCTCATGAAGGAGTGGCTAACAACCCCAAAGGGAATACATAAATGTTGATCACCAGCTACTAACGGCAGTTAAGTACCAACAGAACCTACTGATACAACAAAATAAAAACAAACAACAAAGAAACGTGACTTAGGGGCACCCCCTTCCATATAGACTGTTGTCCCTACCCTTGGAAGCTAGCTTACCAACTTATCACAACCCAAAAATAGTTGATGTGCTAGGAGATGAAATCAATCCTTCACGACCATTAAGCCACACCCTAAAGACCACAAGTTGAAGCCTAGATCGAAGCCACCAATCAGAAAGGATGGGACTAGGGAGTCAACAATGAAGTGTTAGCTAGTGGAACCCAAGAGAAAGTTGGTTTTTGGGGCGAGGCGCTGAACTTAGTTTGGATTAAATATGCTAAATAATTGTATTAACTTGTATGTTATGTTGTTATATTATATTGGTTGGTCAAGTAGACAAGACTGGTTATGTAATGTCCAGTTCCGGTACAATGAATATATTACCCTAGTCTAGTACTATGAATATACATATGTAGTACCATCATTAGATTTATATGATATTGACTTTTGGATGTGATAAGGTTGAATTATTTGTGTTTAGAAAATAAAATATACACTTGTTATAAAATAAACAAAGAACTATATCGATTAACAAGAAGGTATTACATGAATACATTGATTTTTTTACTTGGACTTGCCTTTAAAGATATTCAATTTCCATATTGTTGTGGATAATTATAGGAACTATCATTTATATTGATTGGTTGTGTCATGAAAATGGTTGATCTCCAATTTTAAAGCATAGTAGTGGTGGATCTCCAAATGAATATGTTGAATTTTCATATTGTTTTTGACAATCGTAAGAACTATCCTTTGTATGGGTTGATTGTGTTTACAACATGATAGTCGTTGATCTTCAATTGGCTTAAAGTTTGCATTAGCAACATGAGAATGTGTAGCTTGAGTTTCTTTGCAACCATATACTGGATGGTTCAGTAGAAAAATGATTTTCTTTTTTTACTATGACTTGTTCAATGATTGTTACTCTTTATATGATTTCTTTATTGAAGATGTTGGGTTCCCCACCCATTTTTAAATGAAGAGTTCATGTACATATGGTATTAATAAATCACTTGTTTGAAATAAACAAGTCAATAAGGAGTAATAGTATATATATTAGCATAAATGAGGATAGTACATATCAATTATTAGTAATGCCAAATGTATATATAAGTATTGACTAATATTGCACATAGTGTGCAACGAAATAACTTTTTTCTTCCGTGGTGTGTAATATATTGAGATTTTTATATACCTCTCTAAACATACATTTGATATGATTATATTTTTCGTGGGAAGATCTATCAATACTAGGAAATCCATGACATAACTTATTAATGCCAGCCCCACAATTTTTTGATGCATTTGAGTTTGAATCTTGATAAACACAAATATTTTCTTTCCTCCTACGGTCCACTAGGTATTGACTAGTATTTTTTTAAACACCAATATTAAGATCCTGACACAAAGCATGTGACACCATAGAATACCATTATATTCAAAGTATCTACAAGAGCATTTTATTTTCTATGATGAAGTATCATACATGACACTTAAATGTCCTTCAAATATTTTGAATTTATTAGAAGATATCATTATGCCACACTGTTCGATTAAATCAAAAGTAGCCTTCATTTTTTCAATGAATAAATTTTGGTATCATATGATTATCATACTAGACACTTGATCCTAAATTATTTTGTCATTAAAATGATGTAGAAATCTTGAATCTAAAATTGTATCATATAAGATGTTTTTTTCGGTGTTGTATTATGTAGGGATTCAATGGGATAGTCTCTCGTTTTCATGGTTACAACACAAAGCAAGTTCATACTCATTAAAACATTTTGTTAAATGATGTAAGAGAATAAGAATAACCATCTAAGATTGCATTTAGGGATTCACTGCTTTGTGTATTGGTCATGTAAACCCATTAAGAATATCAAAACAAGACGGAACCTACAATTGTTTTAATTTGTATATCATATTTAGCCACTATCCTCGTCATTATTGCGACTTTACACAACCTTATACCAATTGGATCGAAAGTCATCTACTCTAATTCTATCATAAAAACACATCTTATGAAGAAGGAAGAAGAGGAATCATCCCAAGTTTGTCAGGTATCTTTTTCATTATATGCCACAAACAATGATAATGATATGTATTAAGAAAAATATCCACACTAGATTCATGGTGTTTTGTTCCTAGTCAGTTAAAATACCCTTAGGAAGAACAACTCTAGTTATACTAGAAATATGTAAAGATATATAATGTATTATAGTACTACTATTTGAATATGAAATTACCAAAAAAATCTGAAAAATACTTATAGTGATAACACTATATAATTTTTGAAATTTTTAAATAAAAAATCAATTCATTTGAGTTGTTATTGAAAAATCCATGTAATAGTATTCAATCGTTGCTTCACATACAAGACCACATCTCAGAAGAATTCTTAGAAAGTGGCATTTTATGCTAATAAATAGAACAAACAACATTTCATAGCGGTTAGTTAAGTATGTAGTATCAAATGTAGTGACATTATGAAAATGTTTATAAGCATACATGGATATTGAATCAACCCAAATATATTTCTAATCACTCCAACATTACATCCATAACACACACATAATAGAGTTTTGATTCTATATTTATTTAAAATGTTATTAGATAGATTTCACAATGCTTTTATGAAGATTTAAAAATCTAGGTATAACATTATGATTTTCACTGTCCTTAGTAAAGGATAAATTATCATACTCTTCATCCTTAACAACTAAATCAGACATGAGCGTTCCCACATTAGCACTAGTTAAAATATTATAATAATGCTAATTTCAATGGGTATGATTATAAAAATAGGTCATTGTTTGACAAATATGATATCTACAGGGTAGTTAGTCTAGAAGTTGGACAACAACAGTACATAGGGATATTAAAAGATTTAGGAGATCCACCCATTTTAAGGAATGAAATAGATATCCTAACCATTAGTAAAAAAATGTGTTCAATGATTGCATTTTAATTACAATATGTTGTATTTTTATTTGTAATGAGACTAGAATACTAAAAAATAATGAACTTTAATTATTGTGATTGGTAATATATTGTAACATTATGTAACAGATACTAGAAATACAATTTTTAAGAAATAGTATAAATAATTTATGGATGTTAACACAGCCAATTATTGGAGTAGTAGAGATAATGGTAATGTTTGGTATTATTATCAATGAGAACTAGAATGGTTTTCATAATAATTGGTGAATTACCGGAATGTGAATTTTAAAATAATATTTTGGCGGAAGACTATAAATAGATAATGTAGTATTTTAAAAAAATGTTACAATAAAACAATGATTATAAAGATGGAATATTATTCGACCGATAACTCCAATGGAATTATTTGGTATTATTATAAAAGGTGATTAGTATCATTTTTCATATTGAATTTTAATGCAATTAGAATGTAAACGGTCCAAGATGGTTTCGTTGCAAGCCTAGGGAGTAGGTAATGCAAAAAGGAATTTTAAGAAGGTCTTCAAAAATATTATTCTAAAATGATGCCTATTAAGAAAGAATGTTATTGGACTGAAAAAGATACTGGAAATGTTTGTTATTATTATTAATGGCGATTAGCATGGACTTTAATATTAGTGGAGATTGAAATTGGAATGTGAACAATAATGGATGATTTAAATGAAGATGAATCTGATGTGATATTAAAAACGATTTTTTAAAAAGGATTGTCATTGGAGTAATAATCATAAGGGTAGTTGAAGATAATATTTTTGTATAGTGGGTCGTTTATGCGTGGGACAACAACCAAATTTATTTGAAACAACTCAACTTGGAACCATTTTTTTCGAGGTGGTATGTCTAGAATCAATCCAGTTTTATGTTATATGGAACCAGGAATTGAATCTTGATCATAAACATTTTGTAATTACGCATGATATGTTGTCCATGTGATGAACTTGTTTTTTTTATTTGTTAATGTAATGTGTGGGACCCAGAGGGGATCTACTCCCTACTTAATTTGAGGAACAAATCCATTTATTTCAATCTTACTAAAACACATGTTGGAATAGGTGTAAATTTTATATTTCTTAAATGATGGTAAACAAAAAGCCAAAGTATAGCAGTGAAAATCTATTGTATGATTATATTCAGTTTAAACATGATTATAAAATATTCTCCCAATCAATATTTATCTGATAGCAACAACATAAGGATCTAAGTAGAGGTATACCCCTATATCTCAAGTTAATCTCCCCAAGATCTCCACCGAGCACGTCTATGTTAGCATGCCTAGTCTTCCAAGTCCTACACTTGGGGTTTGAAGCTTACCCCACAAAAGGAGATTAAAAATAGAATTTATCAGCAAAATATTGATATCTACATATAAAATATTGATTAGATACTTAAGGAAAAGGGACATGAAATATAACAAGGCTTCCCATAGAAGAAGAAATTGAAATCCATGTTGGTATCAAAAGAATATGAATTTCAAATAAAATATAATCAAGAATAAGAGATTTCTTGCCTTAAAACAATGTGATAATAGTAATATCAAAAATCATAAATAGTTGCATGGTGAATAATAAGAAGACTAGCATATACTAAAATGTTGGATAGGAAACCATATGTATTCAAAATCAAAGGAAAGGAGGACTAAAACCTCAGTGCCAAACAAATATAACATATTACAGGGGAATAAACCCAGTGTATGGAAAGGTAATAAACCAAGTGGCTAATACCATATTTGGTAGGGGAACAAAACATAGTGCCTGGAAGGGGAATAGAATCCAGTGCCTAACTAATAAAAATGTCAAGGTAGTAAAACCTAGTGCCTATGTGGTGTCACTATTTATAGTTATGACTAGTCAATCACCAATGCAAATTGGTCAAGAAAGATAAAGTATAATCAATCACAACAACCAACTATATTCAAGTAGGGTCAGAAGACCCAATAACAAGTATTCAATAATCACTACAGGTTAATGCATCATAGGAACATAAAATCTACCACAAGAAGGTTAGGGTATATGCAACATCCTCATTTTTCATGTATTTAATTTCATTTTCCCTAATAATCACAACCTTTATTGTTACATCTTATAAAAGGGTCATTTTACATAATTTCGAGTATTACTTTGTACTGAAAATTTTGCTAATCAAAGATAATGTGTAAACAAGAGAAAACCAAAAGTTTCAATACTTAATTACTTTTAAATAATTAGTTATAGAATATCAAACCTCTATAACCTACTAATTATATAAATTAACCTGATGACCCAACTCAGAAACCAACTATGAAAGAATATTCTAGACATTATTTGGAGTGTCTGGTCAAATTTGTGATCAAAAGGACTTTATATGTTAAGGGAAATGCATTGAAGGAGTTAATGGCCAAAAATGGAATGGGAATTAATAAATTCGTCAGTTTATATTCTAAGAAAATTATCCTAGCTGTTAGATCGGGCGCGTGAAGGATTAGATAAAGTTTAACCATCCGACTATCATCCCTTACCTCTGAAAATTTCAGAGTTACATTTGTGCATTCACGTCCCATAAATCTTGTTGGTCCCTTGACCATTCTCAATGCCATTTCTTCCATCGTCATCTTGAGATGAAACCTCTCCATTTGATCCCTCATTTAAACCTTGAGGTACATGTAAAAGAAATGCCTAAATTTAGTGCCGCTTCCATCTCACCTCCGGACTGTAGACCACCACCTAGCCTCACCCCCACATCCCTGGGCTTTTTTGGAGCTTCACCAAACTCCGCTACACCCTTCTCCACCATCAATTGCCTTGCTATCACCCTACAACTTTCACTCCTTTATCAACTTCAACCTACAACCTTTCTACAATAATCCTCCACCCTTGGCTTGGCTCCGACCAATTGCCTCCACTCACACCATCTACAAGTACCCATGAGGGTAGGACAAACCACCATTCTGACCCCAAAATAGTGAGGAATCAGGTAGACAACACCTCCGTTAAAGGCCCTATTGTCAAAGTCAGATGACAACCAACAATGATCGTTCCACCTTGGAAAAGGGCCAGAACTTATCACCTTGTTATCGTAGATCACATGGTACTCTCAATTCCACCAGAGGGGAGGTCAACAACTAATCCTCAATTGAAACCTTTTTGACCTATTCTTAGAAATGTTGTCTTTTTGGTCATCGTCGTGACCTCCAACTTGGTTTAATGACTTCATGGAGACTTTGCAAAGTCATACGACTCTTGTCGAGTTTCACCCTGTGTTGTGCCTTCATGCTTTGGCCTAGGAAGTAATAGATTCTGATGACCCTTCCAAATGGCTCATTGCACCTCAAGCGACGAGCAAGGGCTCATTTTCTTCATCTTGATCTCACAAATAGATCTCAGCTTTAGTTTGGTCAAATGAGCATCGATCTTCACATAAAGAAGGATCAAATTCATCACCCAGTCCATGAGGCATTCTTGAACAATCAAATGAGTCTTTTAACTATTCTCCCCCCACATCACGCTATGACTTAAAGATGACTGCAAGGTTATATCTACATTTCACAAAACATAGATCTAGAATTTCATTTTATTTGAAAACACTTTTATCTTTTTCCTCATTGATCAGTTGCTGATAAATCTCAATTAAATCATAGTAAATCATTTTTACATAAGAAAATTATGAAATTTTAACTGAAGACTTCAAAAAATTTAATCTACCTGATGGGACCCCTAGTTTGTCTTTTTTGTATCTGATGATTAGTGTATTAAATATAATTCCATTATTTTCATAGTTGTAAATATACCTAATGGGTTAATATCACATAAATGTATATTGGTATTTTTTGTTATCTCATCCTATTTAATGACTATCTTTGTGATCCTAAAAATAATCCTAATCCAAACTTATAAGTGGTACCTTACACTAGAACATGAATATTTTATGTATAACCCTAATACCTACGGGTGATATGTAATGATAATAGTTTAGATACTTATGAACTCTTGTCTAAGTTAATAGTGTCAGAATAAGATTAATTCATGATAAACCTAGAGTATAAATCCTAGTATTATTATGATTATCAAAGAAACATCTACAAAGACACATTAGTAACCTAACCTTGTATACCCTAATACAAATAAACATACCTAAATGCATGTATTAGTGTATAAATTTTTTGACCCTAAAGATGATGACAAAAAAGGAAAGGATATGAATCTGATATATCTTTTGGGATTTTCAGGAGAAAGTCAAACCCAATATACTAAGGAGTAGTGAGAGTAGGATCTTGACTTACTACAGGTAAGTGGGCCATCCCCTAGAAATCTAATTCGTGATTTGTAAATAGACATGTTGTCTAAATTGTTCAGATTCAGATTATCTTATTCCATATAGCATGTCTATCATGTACCTTTAGATATTACAACATATTAGATATGATACTCAAAATCATGACAGTTAGAATATTCAATATAGTTTCTACTCATGGACTCAAACTTTGAGTCACTTAAGCACTAGAAAATAGAGTCACAAGCTTCAAATATAGATTTAGATTACATTCAAAATAGAAATATAAACTCATAGATAACAAATACATATTCATAGATAACAACTACAGATTTAGATCTAATAGATATAGTTATAGAGATAAGAAATTGAGAAAATAGGTTGAAAATGACATCAAAATAATAATTATATAAATTACAGTATAAGTTCTCACTAGAGAGTCTTGGGACAATTTTATAGGACATTATGTGTGTCATAGAGGTCATATAGTTCCAATAGAGGGTGCACTACACCATAGAGGATACCTCTATCTCAACAGAGGGCATGTTGTGTCAATAGAGGGTGCATAGCACCATAGAGGACACTACAATGTCATCAGAGAATTACTTATCAGATAATTGTGTCCACAAAGATAAAGTAAGTGTTTAAAAGATGTTTAGTCTTCGTTACTATTATATTTCAAGTCTCCATTCATGTTTTATTATTTTCATAGATTTCTTTCCACTTACTCTAATTCCTTATTTTTCCTCTTTGTGCATGGATGGGGACTCGACATCTGCAGAGAAGGAGAAACTATCTGAAGATTAGTTTGAGTGTTTGAAGATTTATACAACATCTTTCATCTGGTAAGACATTACCCTAGATGATCCTTCCAACTTGGAGTTCTCCTTTAGTCATGTCAGAACCTTATTTTATGAAATGTGCTAGTTGGTTATCTTAATGTTTTGGTGTGACATATATGTGATGTTTGCCCACACTTTAATTACATATGTGAGTTGGTGCTTCCACATATAATATTGTGGTTTTATAAATGGGCAAGTGTTATAATATGGTATCAGAGCATCTTAGTAACCACTAGTGATCGATGTCCTGAAGTATATCCTTATGAATGTCCTTTTCCCTATATATGGCCCCTACGAAGAAGTCTGATATGGGCAAGGAGCACATTGATGGGGATGGAAGCTCCCACAACATGGGAGACGACCATGAGGTGTATGTGGGTGCTAAGCCAAATGGTATCTGAAACCCTCCAGTCGGCATACTTGCCAAAGCCAGCCATCACCAATTCACGGGGAGGAAAACCTTCAACCTAGAAATTAGGATATAACCTCGGTTGACTTCTTCATGATCAAGCCAAAGACCTTGTCTAGAGAGGCTGAGGCAGATGTAGTCACACATACTAAAGAGTGGATACTACATGTTGAGCACTAATTGCGTGACCTAGGGTGACCCGCTCATTTTAAGGCCTATTTTGGGACCCATCTGTCAAAGAGAGTCACTTGCAATTGGTGGGATAATTTTGCTCACGCTTGAGGACTTAATGTAGAATTCTTAACCTAGGATGAGTTTACCACTGCCTTCCAGAATCACTATATCTCTGAGGTGATTGTTGAAAAGAAAGAGATGGAATTTAAATGCCTCCGGCAGTACAACTCCATGGTTTTTTAGTACGCGATGAAGTTCCACATGTTGCAGAAATATGGGACTAAAGATGAGCCAAATCTGGCCGAAATGTTTATGTGTCAACTAAAGCCTGACCTCGATTATGCTTTGGTGGGTTGTGGCATCTGGATAGTACAGGACACACTACAAGTAGCTCAAGAACTAGAAGATCACCCAGGGCAAAATTGGAAGAATGGGGGATCTTCCTGAAGATACAACCATCATAACAACTACCAGGGTGGGTTGAATAAGAGGAAGGCACCTGGAGGTGTCCCAATATAGAAACAACAAGGGGGACCTCTAGCATAGAGAGGACCACCACCACCAACAAAAGGAGCACAACGGCCACCAACTCCATCTTGCCCCAAGTGTCAGAGGTCTCATCATGGGAAATGCAGGGTGAGGAAGGCCACATCAAGCTCAATTGTCCAAATATGCAACATAAGTTTGGCAACAACAATCAGAAGCAAGTTCAGAACAACCAAAGGGAGAAATGTCATACAAGAATCTTTTCCATGAATACGGAGGAGGTAGATGAAGATTAGGTTACTGAAGGTATGGCTCTTATCGGAGAATTATTTGTTAAAGTCCTATTTGATTGGGGCACATTGCATGATTTCATATCTACTACATTAGTTTCAATTCTAGAGTTACCTTTGGAATATCTCCACTATGAACTCAAAATTAGAACAGCCAATAGACATACTAACATACTTGGGAAGATGATTTCTAGGGTTGGGATTACCCTAAAAGGGAGAGTATTTCTTGATGACCTTATGGTTATGCCCTTAAATGAGTTAGATATTATTTTGGGCATGAGTTGTCTCCATGATCATTACACACTCCTAGAATGTATAAGGAAGTTAGTCATCATATCTCATCCATCCAAGGAGCCCTTAGTTATTAAAGGAAGGAAGAAGCATCACAATGACTTATTTGTTTTTTATATTCAGGTGGATAAGTTAAAGAAGAAAGGGTGTCAAACCTATCTCATATCGATTATTGCTGAAAAGGAGAACCCTCTTAATGATATACCCATAGTGAATGATTTCCCTAATTCTTTCCTGGAGGCCTTACCTGGCCTACCCCCTAATCGAGTGGTTGAGTTCTCTATTGATCTTCTTCCTGACACTGCACCCATTTCTGAGGTCCCATATAGGATGGCGCCCACTAAATTCGTCAAATTGAAGAAGTAGATACTTGAGCCTCTCGATCTGGGCTATACTTGTCCAAGTGCCTCCTCTTGTGGAGCACATGTCCTTTTCATAAAAAATAAAAATGGTTCCCTCCATGTGTGTGTCAACTATTGTATGTTGAACCAGATGACCATAAAAAATAAGTACATATTTCCACAAATAGGTTACTTGTTTAACCAGTTAAAGACAACCAAGGTATTATAAAAAATATATTTATTTAGGGGATACCATCAGCTAAAGATCAAACCCTTAGATATAGAGAAGACTGTCTTCCATACTAGATATGGACACATTGAGTTTCTTTTCATGTCCTTTAGCTTCACCAATGCCCCTACAATCTTCATGGACCTAATGAACCACATCTTTCATCAGTATCTGGTCTCTTTCATTATTGCCTTTATCGACAATATTCTCATATATTCTAATAATGACCAGCTACACGATGAACACCTTCACATCACTCTTGAGACACTTTGATGACATTAGTTGTACATGAATTTGTCTAAATGTGAATTCTGGATTCATATGGTTATGTTCCTTGGACATATAATTTCTGATGGTCATATTTATGTTGATCCAACAAAGGACGAATTTGTGATGAATTGGGATACCCCTACTACTCCTTCTAATATTAGAAGCTTCTTGGGGTTAGTAGGATATTATAGGCGTTTCATTCAAGATTTTTCTATTATATAAAAGCCTCTCATAGAACTCACACAAAAAGAATAAAAGTTTGTTTGGAATGATAAGTGTGAGTAGAGTTTGCAAACCATAAAATGAGGCTCACTTGAACACTTGTACTTGTACTTCCTTTGATAAATGATAGTTTCATCATTTTTAGTGATGCCTCAAAGTTAGGATTGGGCTTTGTGTTGCAACAGAATGATAACATTATAGCATATGCATCCCGACAACTCAAATCACATGAGGAAAACTACCCCACTCATGTTCTTAAAAGAACAACTATTGTGTATGCATTAATGACCTAGATACATTACTTATATGAAACCCAGTTTGAGATTTTAATGTGATTATAAGAGTCTAAAATATATATTGAGTCAAAAAGATTTGAATACGAGGCAATGACAGTGGATTAAATTCTTGAATGACTATGACTTCATTATCTCTTATCATCTTGGCAATGCCAACATGGTAGTTGATGCCTTGAGTAGAAAGAAGGAAGTAGTCATTGCTACAAGAATGATTGATGAATGGAAGATGATGCAAGACATGGCAGAATAGAGGCCAAAACTCAAAGAGGTAGAGTTAAAAATAGCACATCTTACGATTCATCATGACTGGACTTCTTAAATTTTACAAGCACAACAAAGTGGTCCTGGCATTCCTCCCATGATGGAACAGTTATAGAAGGATGATACTAACCTAACAAAGGGAAAGGAAGGTGAGATCTTGATGAAGAATAGGTTATGGGTACCTATGTCTGAACTATAATAGAAGATTCTATCATAAGCACATAGTAAGAAGTGTATTATTAATCTGGGTTCCACAAAGATGTACCAAGACATAAAGAGAGCCTTCTGGTGGAAGGACATGATGAGAGATATAGCAGACTTTTTGTCTATGTGCCTCACATGTCAACAAGTGAAAGATAAACATCAGGGAGCTAGAGTCTTGCTGCAACCACTACAGAATCCTGAATGGAAATGGAACAAGATACACATAGACTTCATCACTGGATTGCCAAAGTCCCAGAAGGGATTTGATGCTATTTGGGAAGTTTTGGATTTTTTGACAAAAAGTGATCATTTCCTACCTTTTAAGGTTGCTACAGTTTCTAACATTGTAGAGATTTATATCCAGGAGATTGTATGAGTGCATACAGTTTCTTCCTCCATAGTTTCTAATAGAGATCCAAAGTTCACTTCAACGTTGTGGAGGTAGGTACATGAAGAATTGGGCACCAAGCTTCATTTCAATACTTCTTATCATCCTTAGACCGATGGTCTCTGAGAGAACCATTCAGACTCGTGAAGATATGCTCATAGCTTTTATTCTAGACTGGGGAGGTTCATGGGAGAAGTATCTTCCACTTGCCAAATTCCCCTATAATAATTAGTTGACATGTAAGCATAGGCATGGCTCCATATGTGACCCTCTATGGAAGGCCATGCAAGTCACATTTGCTCTGGCACGAGCCAGGCGAGAAGATATTGATAAGAAGTGAGGAGATACAACTTTACATAGAACATGTAGCACTCATTAGAGAGAGAATGAAGGCAGCTCAGGATAGATAGAAAAAGTACGATGATGCACGTAGATCTCATATAGAGTTCCTTGTATGGAATTGTGTGTTTTTGAAGTTCAAGCCCATATGTCTATTCCCAAATCCAAAGTGAAAGGAAAACTCAGTCCCATATACATTGGCATGTTTGAGTTTCTTGATCGGGAAGGTGAGAGTGCCTACAAGCTAGCTTTACCACCCTCTTTTGAGCAAATCCACGACATCTTCCATGCATTTTTGTTGAGGAAGTATGTCCAAGATAGTTCCCATATCCTCTCTCATGAACCTATTGAGATCAGGTAAGATCTATCTTATGAAGATATTTCATTGAGGATTGTAACATCCTCATTTTTTAGATATTTAATTTTATTATCCTTAATAATCAAACCCTTTATGGTGATATCTTATAAAAGGGTCATTTTACATAATTTTGATTATTACTTTGTACTAAAAATTTTCCTAATCAAGGATAACGTGCAAATATGAGAAAACCCAAAGTTTTATAACTTAATTACATTTAAATAATTAGTTGTGCAATATCAAAGCTCTATACCTATTAATTATATTAATTAACCTGATGATCCAACTTGGAAACCAACTATGGGAAAATATTCTAAACATTATTAGAAGTGTCTAGTCAAATTTTGAGATAAAAGGACTTGATTTGTTAAGGGAAATGAATTTAGGGAGTTAAATGAAAAAAATGGAATGGGAATTAAGAAATTCATTAGTTTCTTTTCTAAGCAAATTATCCTATCAGTCAGATCGAGCTTGTGAAAAACTAAATCAAATCTAACTGTCTCATTTGCATCCTTTACCTCTGACCATTTCAGAGTAACAATCATGCATTCAAGTCTCGATTATCTTGTTGTTCCCTTGACTATTCTCAACACCATTTCTACCATCGTCTTCTGGAGACAAAACCACTCCATTCGATCCCTCATTTGAACTGTAGAGGTACCTATATAAGAAATGCCTTAATTCATCATCGCTTCCATCTCACCTCCGAAATACAAATCTCCGCCTAGCCTCACCCGACTCCCTGGGTGTTCTTGGATCTTAAAAAATATTATTCTAAAATGATGCCGATTAAGAAAGAATGTTATTGGAATGACAATGATGTGGGAAATGTTTGGTATTATTGTGAATGAAGATTAGTATGGACTTTAATATTAGTTGGCATTGAAATTTGAATGTGAACGGTCATGAATGATTTTATATAAAGATAAATAGGATGTGTTATTTAAAATGATTATTAAAAAATCATTGTTATTGGATTAACAGTGATAAGGATAATTTAATGATAATATTTTTTATACAATGGGTCGATTATGAATCGAACAATGATCAAAATGATATGAAACAACTCAATCTAGATTTTTCTTTTCTCCATTTCTTATTAATAATGGAGTTCCTTTTGTCTCTTCCTTGTTATTGGGCCCAATAGCCAATAAAGCCCACAAAACGACCATCATGGCTATTGTAAACAAAATCCATTTATTCAAAACAAATTATTTCATTATTTTTTCAAATATCTTTAATATAAGAAATTACATTTCTCACCAAATGAACCCAAAATTTGGGTTTGTAACATCCTTCCCCTATTATAGGAATTTTTCCCTCAAAATTTCATCAAGCAAACAAACAATTCAGGATAAGACTTTTCCATGTCCATCATTGGCCCCTATGTGGCTTTGCCCTATCCATGATGCTTCCAAAGAACCTTTATCATCACATATTCTTTTCTCTGAGTTCTTTCACCTTGACATCTATAAACCTCACAGGTGACTCAGGTCATTTCAGCCTCCCTTGGGGCTCACTATCTTCATTGCTTCGCACATGGTCCGGGTACCTCACATAGTGCTCTAAATTGGACACATAGAACTCATCACACATCACATTATCCTGAGGGGTAAGGGAAAAACATAACCTTATCCACCAAACCATGTCAAAAGAACCCATGCATCGGGGACTCAGCTCTCTTAGATATAACTTAGAGGGGTCGGATTTTCATATCACATATTCCCCCACAGTGAACTGCATGTCAGTCTACTTTGCATCAGTTTACAACTCATGTTGTCTCTGAGCTCCTTTCAGCCATTGCATGATCAAAGTGACTTCATCTGCACACATTGTGGTCCTTTCTTGACCTTCGCGAGGACCCTTCACCAACATCATCTTATTGAAGTGGTGACCGACACAACCTGTCTTGCAGAGCTTTTTTTTTACATCTTGATACTGGATATGGTGGTTATCATCACCTCTTATAAAGGACAAAAATTGTCTCTATGTATCACCCTGAATGAGCACACATGCTCGTATCAGACCCTCTAGTCTAGATCGTACTATCCATTAGTTAGGGGTGATCAACTGTACTAACATCAAGTTTTTCATGTAGCTACTTCCACCTTATGGAAGCATATCTTTAGGTTATACTCAAGAACCTTTGAACTCGTATCATGGTGTAGTTGAACCATCTCTCTCATATGTAGTTCAACCTGATCTATCCCTTGACAGTACTCTTTCTTTCTCATGTCATCTAGTTAAGGTGATCTACCGTAACCCACATTGTATCTTGACCTTCCTTGGTCAAGGGGAGACTTACCACAACATCCATAGTAATGAACTCCCATTCCCTCTTGGGGACTCGTTATCCTCTATGTCAAAGCATTGGGTTACTGGTGTTCGTCTAAGTAAGAATTTGAAAACAATGATAAATGTGGAAAGTAAGTGAAAAGAGGTATAATTGAGTTATCCTTGATGGATTTTCGTATCCAAAGTATTCCTAATGTTATATGGAAGGCCAATGAGGAAAATAAAAAAGAAAGATAAAGAGAAATCCTCAAAAAGAGATATTGTAATAAGAAATAAACAATATAATGAAAAATAATGAATATAGATGCATCTAGAAAGATAATAAGTGTCCTTAAAAAGTATTTTTGAAATATTAGAGTTTCTTGGGGTCCAAGGAGCCCCAATGAGGAAAAAGAAAGAGAAAATACCAATAATGCAAAATAAGAGGATAATGTGATACATAATTAATGGATTATGTGTTATTGTTAAAAAGGAAGTATTTTATACTTAAGGAAATATAAATTTCGTGATCAATGAATTAAAAGGCAAGTATAAAAGAGAATAAGGGAGAGGATTTTCATATTTATAGTTATCTAAGAAATAAGGTATATCAAAGATATAATTAGGAATAATTATATAGATCTCAAATTCCTATCACATAGGATTCTTCGCCTAAAAGAACATCCATTGTGTATGACAGGGGGAAGGCTAGGGTTTTCCCATGGCGGCGGCCATGAGGGAGGCTTTGGCGGAGGTCGGGGCCATGGTTGGCTGGATCGCCCGCCATATCCACCAGACGAACCATGTGATGGTATGTATGCCGATCAGGATACGTGAAGTGCCACCAACAAAACTATTACATCTCCTCCTGAAGGCGTGGAGATGGATATGGAGATGTCCTCTACGGCTGGTAAGAGCACACGACCATCATACGCTGATACGATCTCCTGTAAACCAGTGGGCTCGCTGACTTACGAAAATCCAATCTCACCAAATGTCCTACTTGACACGGACAACAATGTTGATCTAAGCAGAGTCTTACCGACTCTTTCGGTCCGTAATGAAGTGCTTTAGTCCCTCCTAGAACCCTAGAAATTCATAGTGGTTGTCAAGGCAATTGGAATCAATATAGGCTTTAAAGCCCTAGTCAATAAGATTTATTCCATATGGGAACCAAAGTAGGAATTTCGTGTCATCGATCTAGAGAGCGGATACTATATCATCCAGTTCTCCGGACAGAATGACTTCATCAATGCCATGACCGGTGGACCTTGGACAATATTTGGGAACTATTTGTCAGTTCAATCATGGTCACTATCCTTCTGGCCATCTGATCCTATCTCGAGAAAACTTGCGTATGGGTTAGGATCTCGGACCTCCCAGACTTCCTATTTTAGAATCAGCTACTAAGCTCCATTAGGAACTCCATCGGCAAAACCATTAAAGTCGACGCTCACACGCTCCAATGCCATAGAGGCAAATTTGCAAGAATTGCAGTCTATGTTGAAACCTCAAAACCCCTTTTGCCATCCATCTTCATCAACGGGGAGCATTTCCGCCTTGAATATGAGAACTTGCCTATTGTATGTATGCGCTGCGGCCGGGTTGGTCACACAGAGGATGACTGTAAATAGTCGGCACAGCCGGAGACCAATGAAGCCTCTTCGTCTACACCTATCCCTTTGGCTAGTGTCTCTTACACCATGGCGTTACATGCAAAGAAGCCAGAACCAAGGAAGCAGGCCCAGAAGAAAATCGATCCCAAACAATCATCATCGACGGCAAAGGTGAAGTCGATCCATGTCTCAGACATTGAGGCAAAGGTAGATGAAGACAACTTCATAAAGGTGATTAGCAGAAAACAAAAATAGAAAAACAAAAATGGTGAAGGAGAAACAACATAGAAGACAACCTCAAAAACTACCTCTAAGGAGGTTGAGGAATCTGTGGTGAACCTGGTGGGGAATGAAACTTCTACTGGCAGGCCTCACGTTGAGCACGATGGTCTGAATTACCAATTCCAAGCCACGACAACTGGTCCCAGACAGCACCCGCGTAAGCCTTTTGGAAAACCGGGGAAGGAGAATGGGAATGGTTTCGTCAGCTTGAGAAATCATAAGATAGTCTACCAAACTATCCTCAGCCCAGATCGCATCCGCAAGAAGGGCAGAACAGATCATGTAGAGAACGAGCCACCTAATAAAACAACAGGGACTAGTTCTAAAGGAAGCAACACCAAGAAGGCCCTTGAGTTCGATGATGAACCAACCAATGAGGAAGTGCATGTTAACATGCACACAGAAGAGAATGGGCAATCTGATGGATTGCTCGCTGCCATTTAAAGCAGCACCCCTTTCTACCCTATCTTCATGTATTGTTGTTGGAATATACAAGGTGCATGCCAAGATAGGAAAATCCGATTGATCAAGGAAATGAAGTCAGTATATAAAATCCATTTCTTTGGAATCATCAAGCCAAGATGTAGCGGCTCTACTGCTTCCAATATCATCCGCCAATTGGGTTTTAACTCTTCCCATAGAGTTGAAGCAATCGGCTTCTCAGGTGGCATATGGCTCCTCTAGGATAAAGGAAAATGTAATGCAGACATCATCCTCAACCACAGTCAGTTCATTCACATGTCTATTAACAAGAGCTGGTTCCTGACCATTGTTTATGGTAGCCCAAACCCTATACTTCCTAATCATCTCTGGGATCATCTAGAACAAATATCCTCCGACATCAACTATAGTTGGTTAGTCATTGGTGACTTTAACACCATACTCCACACTTATGAGAAGAAGGAGGGAAATACTTTGACAAATGCTCTTGTGCCTGCTTCAACAATGTTTTACTGAACAATGGACTCTCAGACTTACATACACAAGGCGGTCTATACACGTTCAGGCGCGACAATCTCTTCAAAAGGCTAGATAGAGCCATTGCTAACAATGAATGGATTAGCCGCTTTGGTGATGCCACCATTACCTCTCTTCCTCAACTCTTCTTAGACCACAATCCATTGCTATTACGGCTCTCTAACTCACAACAAACATATCGCGCATCATTCAAATCCAAGGCTAGTTGGGAGCTTATTCCTGAATTTAAATCCAGCATTATGGCAAAATGGAATTTGGAGGAGACCTTCCAAACTATGCTCGGAACCTTCCAAAAGCGAGTTGTCAAATGGGACCACAACTGTATGAGAAAACAACTCAGGGACAAGGAAATTTTTCTTGCCCATATTCACAAATCCTAGGTAACATCTGAACTCACTCCTGATAACTCTAACAGCTTGGTTGATATTGAACTACAGGAACAATACAATCAAATCCTTGAGAGAGAGGAGTTCGACTAGAAGCAACGTGCGCACATCGATTGGCTCCGCCACAGTGATGGCAATACAAAGTTCTTTTAGTCCTTCTTGAAAACGTGCATACACCATAACAAGATCACACAGCTCAAAGATGGCATGGGCGAATGGATCACTGAACCCACTGCCCTTAGAGAGCATGTCAGATCCTTCTTTGCAAAGCTCATGACTAGCTCCTTTCAACCTGACCCAGTGAACGTCAGTCTCTACCCTGGAGCTTTCAAGCAATTAAAGTTGTAGGAGGTTGCTAACATATAAACAACACCTTCTCCACAGGAAATCAACGACGTCATGTTCATGATGTCTCCATCCAAAGCTTCGGGACCAGATGGTGTATACAATGGTTTCATCCAAAACAATTGGGGGAAAGTTGGTCCCTCCTTAGTCAAGTTCATTACTGATACCTTCGTCTCTGGAAGAATTAAGCCAGACACTGCCAACTCGCACCTGGTCCTCATCCCAAAAACAAAGGCCCCGACTACTTATGGAGACCTGAGGCTGATATCTCTTAACAATGGCTGCTTCAAGATTCTTTCCAAACTTATAGTTGAGTGTATTAAACCCTACCTTAATGATTGGATTTCACTGCACCAAACAAGCTTTCTTCCTGGTCGTAAAATCAGTGACAATGTCCTCTTAGTGCAAGAAATCCTCCACTCTATGAGAAACAAAACCACTAAGAAAAAATGGGTCTGCATCAAACTTGATTTTTCCAAAGCGTTCGATAGAATGAGTTGAAAATTTGTGGAGGATACCCTGGAGAAAACAGGTCTGCCACGCAAGTTAATTCAGCTCACCATGCAAATTATTACAACCTGTGAAACGTCCATCCTTTGGGGTGGTCTCCCCCTACAACCTTTCAAAGATACTCAAGGAGTCCGACAAGGGGACCCCATAAGCCCCTACCTCTTTGTTCTCTGTATGGAATGGCTCAGCCAGGCAATTATCAATTCAGTGGGGGTTGGTTCTTGGAAACCCATATTTCTCTCTAGAGGAGGTACTCCTTTGTCGCATGTTTGCTTCGCGGATGACATCCTCCTTTTCGCTGAAGCCTCCCTTGCCCAAGCAACAAACATCACTGAAATCCTTAACAACTTCTCCAAGGTCTCAGGATAGGTGGTTTCTAAAGAAAAATCCAAATGTTATTTTTCTCATAACGTCACAAAGGCCGAACGTAGAAGCGTGAGCAAAAAGCTAGGCTTCCCATGGACAACTGATCTTGAGAAATACCTTGGGATCCCCATACTTCATCACAGAATCA
The DNA here is from genome assembly GCA_963693085.1 of Alisma plantago-aquatica. Classification (NCBI taxonomy): domain Eukaryota; kingdom Viridiplantae; phylum Streptophyta; class Magnoliopsida; order Alismatales; family Alismataceae; genus Alisma; species Alisma plantago-aquatica. The sequence continues at coordinate 182,171,703 of OY856415.1, forward strand.
ACAAGCATACGCATGGGCATATTACCTCGATCATCAAGGACAGACTAAATGGATGGGCAATGTGCCACCTCTCCCTGGCAGGACGCATTACTTTGGCTAAAGCACGCTCCAAGCCTTACCCACTTACACTATGCAGACGGGGAGGATCTCGCCTACAGTCTGTGATGATATTAACAAACACGTCTGTACCTTTATCTGGTAAGGTTCAAGTGACAAGAAACTTTCCTAATCGCTTGGAGGAAATTCACTTCTTCAAAGGACAGAGGGGGCCTTGGTGTTACATATGCTCGTGATCAGAACCTTTCTCTAATGTTAAAAAACATATGGGTTTCCTTAATGAACCTGAAAAGCTCTGGGTCAAAATCTTCAAGGAGAAGTACACTTCCAGTAATAGATTGTTGAAGAAACCGAGATCACCTGTATGGAATTTTATCAGGAACCACATTATTGAGATCAAGTCCATGTGTAGAGTAGCTATTAATAACCTGTGCTCTACAAATGTATGGCAAGGGAAATGGATCAATAGCCAATCTGTGACGGATCTTACCCCCAATTGGAACATACCATCGTCCCTGCAAACTCTGCAAGTAGCTTCCATGGTCCTAGACAATGGGGAGTGGGACTGGGACTTCATCAAGGCTTTCCTCCCTAGCACAACTTGGCAGATAATTGAAACCACCCCGCCTCCCAACCCCACTGGTGGGGAAGACCTGTGGATCAGGCCCTTGGAGGTTGTGGGGAATCTGAGTAGCCGATCAGCTTATCACTGGGTTCGTTCGAGCACAGAGTGTAATATACAAGGAAAATGGAAATCTATTTGGAAAGCAAAGCTACTCGAACGTATTCAAATTTTTATCTGGCTTATGCAACATAAGGCCCTACTTACTAATGTCAAACGTGCCCGTAGACATATGGACGTGGACTCACTCTGCTCCATTTGTAACAACGCATAGGAAACACTCCTGCATTCACTTCTTTACTGTCTGGATTGCATGCAGACATGGAAGGATCTAATTCAAGATGACTCTCACTTCAACCTACCTGAAGACGATTGGATTTCATTTTGGTTATCTTCTCTTAATAATGACACACCAACTGCCCTTCTTAGTGTGGTCATATGTTGGCATAACTGGAACTTAAGGAACAAGCACATCCATGATCTTGGTACTGTGCCTGTTGCAGGACATACTAAACTCATCCAAGAGAGAGCAACCTCAATACAGAAGGCTTGGTCCACCATATACATGCCAAGGCGGCGGCAGACTCAATCAATATCTCTGACGCAGCATGTTCTCGTTTTTTTTGATGCTGTGCATCACTCTAAATCTGGCTAAGAAGGGCTAGGGACCTTCATACATAACCTCCAGGGACAAGATCACTTCTTCTCGGGCCTTCCGTCTTCTACCGGTTCAAGTTTGGAAGCTGAAATCCAAGCGGTGGTCAGAGCAGCACATATATATAGCTCAAAAGGCTGCTCAAGCTACCTTTTCCTCTCTGACTCAAAACAAGCAATATCATGTCTCACCGATATGAAGGGATGTAATGACACATTCAAACCTCACAGGAGACGCTACAAGGAACTCATAGGAGATAATAGCCACATGATTCATTATATCTCTAGAAACAATAATGTAATAGCAGACTGCATTGCCAAGCAAGCTATGCGATCTAGAAACTCCTTCTCTACCTGCATGCAACCGTCATGGCTGAATTGTAACATCAGTGAGACAATCTCACTGTTCACCTTCTGTACTAAGGCACGGGATCAATAAATATAGGCCTTGGTTTTGCAAAAAAAAAAGGAGAGAGAGAATGAGGAACTTGCTTCATAATGAAGAAATCAAATTCCTTTTGGAAAAGGATTGTGTTTCTTCGTGGGCAAGCCATCCTAGGGCTTCTTTACCCTCCCTATATAAGGGGTAAGACCTTGGTCCGAGTCCAGAAGATCCCACACATCGTTCTCTCCTCTTCTTCCACGTTTTCATCCATAAACCCTAACCAAGGAGAAGCTATGTGATCACGGAGCCATGAGGCTGCAAAGAAGGAGTTTCGAGGGAAGCATGATGTCCCATGACACCGAAAGGCAGCCTTGCCATCGTATCCCTGCCCTAACTCGAGTGCTATAGTAGTCGCACAGCTGCAACAGTAGTCGTAGGTTGCAGATCTACCCAGCCCAATCTAGCTGAGCTGGTCATGTGTTAGGAGGAGCTCCAAGCTCGGAAGGAGGTGGTGGGGCAAGGGGAACCTACGTCGGTGACCTTCGGGGTCCAAAGGAGGGAGAAAGGGATGCGCAAGCCGTGGCTAGGGCTGTTGCGGCGGAAGTAGTGGTCGATCGCAAGGTTGAAGAAGTCAGAGGGAGATTGGAAGGGTTCTACCCTCGGCGTAACAAAGGACGGGCTACTTAAGTGGAGGGCAAAATGGTCTTTTCGAAAAGTTTTCAAGCTAGCCAAGTATGTTGCATGGATCGAGGGACGTGGCATCCTCCCATTGGTCTGAGTAAGTAGATTTATTGCAAAATTCATAACTAAATAATTGTAGCTCGGATTGGTATGTATAAAATATGAAAATTTCTCAGAACAATAAGAGGAATCCAATAAAAATATCTTTAAAAGCTGATTCCTCTTGAAATTTTAAAAGTAGTGTAAGTTATCAACTTTAATGAATTAAAGATTAAGAAACCCTATTTTGAGATGATTAGTGTGTTTAGTAGGGTTTAATAGATGATTAAAGTTGATATTAACCTATTAATTGTAAAAAGGCACATTAAGATCGAAATGGATGAACTCTGCACATAATTAGTTTAATTTAGAGTTTCATGGGCATAAATATGTTTTAATGGGCCTTGAAATCCTAATATTGGTAAATGCGACTCTTAATGGCTTTAATTATTCAAAATTGTGAATAAAGCTAAGATTTGATGATTCTAAGCTATTTTGAGTATAAAGGTTTCGAATTGTGGATAAATACCTTTAATGAAGAAATTAGGGTTTAAAAGAGTAAAATGAAGTAAAAACCCTACTTGCAAAGTAAACCCTAAAAGAGGTGGAAATCCTAAAAAGGAATAGAAACCTTAAGTAGCCAGATGGTTTGAATAGATTTTGATAAAAAGGAATTGGATGTGATTTCAGGATTCTTGTACTTGCTTGATTGGATTTCCCTTCTTGGTTGATTTTGTCTCAAATCTTCCTGACAGGTATGTGGTTATGCTTATGACTATCTCGAATTAGTTTTTCGAGGTTTTTTGAAGTTTTCCTTGATGACTTGAATTAAACTGTTGGTTGAATTTAATTCATGCAAACTATAATGTGGATATGACTATCACATAAGATATGGGCCTACTAGCTCAGATCCTAGTCCCCTATGTGGCTTAATAGTTTGAACTAGTACATGGCTACCTATGGGGTAGGTCCATCAGGTCATTGGATGACTTAGTACATGGCTACCAATGGGATAGGTCCATCAAGTCATCTTGAGTCAGCGATTGGGCTACCTATGGGTACTGCCATGTGACTCTTTAGCACACCATGAGTTAGGGATTGGGCAACCTATGGGTAGTTCCATGCGACTCAACCCTAGATATTAATCTACCTATTAGGTAGGATCATGTGGGGTTTGATGGGGATCTACCATGAGGAAGGTAGCATCCAAGTCCACTACAAGGACAACACAGAGATAGGGGATAGGTAAGGATTGAGTAGTATTGCTTAAGACGTAATCTTGGTTGTTAAATTATAATTGGCAGATTACATTATTATCATAGTTGCATGATTATTGTTTTCCCCACATACCGGCTTTATGTTGACCGGCGTTTTGTTTGTCGGCATTTTAGGTACAAGTGAAAAGAACAAACAGTAAAGTGGCATATGTAGACTTAAATATGAATTAAAGTTCAAAGGAGGATTAGTTAGAATAGACTCCATGTGGATAGAAGTAGATATCCACGTTTTTGAAAAAGGTATGAAAAGTTTAGTTTTATTACAGATTTTCAGTTTAGTTTGGTAGAATTTGTTAATTATTATTGATTATTTGTCAAACCTTTGATCTGGAAATTGGGATAACGGCTCTGATCTCTTGGTCTCGCTTAATTGGGGGTTACTGGGAGGCGGGGTCGTTACACATTCATAGGCCATTTTTATAAATAGGACATGCCTTAGGACACTCAATACACACTTGTGCAATACTTGAGCATACATACTTACAATTGGCAATCCTTTCTTGTGAGCAATTGAGAAACTTCTACACTTGCTAATCTTTCCCATTGCTACAAGCTCGTGTCCTATAGGCTAGAATCTCCTTTTCACCATACTCACACTTTCACACACATTGGTTAGGAGATCAAAATGCTTGATATAGGAAATCAAGCCTTGTGTTACAACGGTAATTGTAATTTCCATTTTCCCTTCTTATTCCTTCTTATTTCTTGTACTCTCCTTGCTACTCCTAGGATTGGAGGTTGCAGATTGGAGAGGGTGCTATCTTCTCAGGTGGAGAAGGAGGACTTTGGCTACTTCTAGAAGGTCTCAACGGGAAGCTACTTCAAGTGGGAGCTTGAAGTTACTTCAAGTGAAGGTTGCTTCATAGTTGGTGAAATGACTTTGGGGTGAAGGATGTCCAAAGGGTGAGGAGGGTATTTGTAATTTTGTGTAACATCCTAAAAAGGTAATAAAATTCAAATACTTTCAAATCCCAATTGGAAACAAAATGGTAGTGGACTGACTCCCTTAGTTTTTGCTAAGGGTGGAACCACTCTACACACCTTGCCTCTTTCTTCTTATCTCAATTGTGGTTGCTTGAGTTGAATTATTGTTAAAATATTTATAAAACCCTATTCACCCCCCTCTAGTGGTTTTTCATTTGGTATCAGAGTGAGTCCTCAAAGAACTCTAACAAAGTCTTGAAGAACGGGTGACGGGGTACTCAACACCCTCAACTTGGAAGGGACACTCGTGGCTAGACCTCCACCTTTTGATGGCACTAACTACACCTACTGGAAGAGGAGGATGCAGTTCTACTTCTAGGGAATTAGCTGGGATCTCTGGAGGATGGTTTCAAATCCATATGACTTTCCTCAAATAGAGTATGCAACTTGGGATGCTAATACGGTAAGATCAGCCCAAATGAATGCAAAAGTTGTAAGTATACTTTATTCTTCAATTTCCGTTGGTGAATTCAATAGAATATCAAATTGTGAAACAACATATGAGATATGGCATAGACTCTCTATAACCTATGAAGGAACTGTTCAAGTTAAGAATTCTAAAATCGGAATGCTTAAACAAAAGTTTGAACAATTTCATATGCATCAAAATGAGTCTATTAGTGAAATGTATGCAAAATATTCTTCTTTTGTGAATAGTTTAAATGCTTTAGGTAAAGTAATCAGTGAAGAAGATCAAGTATCAAAAATTCTTAGGTCTCTTCCTCCCAAGTACAAACCCAAGGTGACTGCTATTGAAGAAGCAAATGATCTCACCCGACTAAGGATGGAGCAACTCATTGGCAACTTATAAGCACACGAGGCAACCTTGGAGGAAGATGAACGATGAGAGCGTGAACTTCAAAAAGGAAGAAGGAAAGATATGGCCCTAAAAGATTCAAAGATCATCAATCAAGAAAGTGATGAAACAAGTGATGTAGATGAAGAAGAAGAAGCTCTAATTGTTAATGGTAAGAAATATAGAATATTTAGATCTAACAAAGTTGTTGGTTCTTCTTCTTCCTCTCCTAGGTGTTTTGAATGTGGAAAGAAGGGACATCTCAAGAATGAATGTCCTAAAGAAAAGAAAGGAAAGAAAATCTCATCCAAGAAGAAGGGAGAAAAAGCATACAAAGCATCATGGGATGAGTCAAGTGATAGTGAAAGTGGAGAAGAGAATGTGGAGTGTATCATGGACAAAGAAGATGATAGTGATGATTCTCAATAGGTAAGCCTTCTTGATTTTGCAAAAGAAGATCTAATTGTTAGTCTACAAGATACTCATGACAAATATGTTGATTGCAAAAACAAACTAAAGAAGGTTACTAGTGTTGGTATGTATGCCCATAGAGCAAGTCATATGATGATTGTAATGGGATACTTTGTAAATGATTTGAATAATAATAAAGGAAATTTCCGATCTATATGTTTAAACTGTTTTTGAGATGATAGTGTAACATGATAGATGTCTAAAGAATGATTTTACTCAATGACATGCTTTTAGGTTAAGGACCTAAATGATGAGATCATGTGGATGTCAAGAGTATACATTCTTGTTTGGTCCCTAGTCGGTTGTTATTGTGGAAATAACCATAGACATCAATAACACTAAAGGCTAGATTGTGTGTTGGTTGATGACAGAATCTCATTAGTCACGATATAGTGATATCAAACCAAGCACATAGGTACTTGTTAGAGAACAAGGTACCGGACATACCCACCGTGAGAGTGACACATGGAACCATGACTTGGTAGTCACAGTCAGCTCTCACAGTGATGGTGGTGAGTGTGATTCTTAGACCTGAAATCACTACACTCAACACATGTCGTTGGGTACACTTTGACATCATCAAACGCAGTCCTGAAACATGGGTTGTTATAAAGGTGATGATTGGGTGGCTTTGACACATGGGGCTTTTGAGGGGTGAGTGATAGATATGGGATTTGTCCCTCCTGAGGGAGTTTGATGTCCTTGGCCACTTGATGAGTAGGATTGAGAAAGGCATGCACATGCACATGTGAATCAATATGTGATTTTGATGTCACACACATCTCACCTAGTCTGCTCTGAGATCAAGGAAATGAATGAATATTGACAGGATGACTGTTCCATGCCTCGAGTTCATTCAGGTTATCAGTGACAAAGGAATTATACATTCACTGTAACACCATTCACGAATTGTAGGATTGAAAGTTGTTCTCCAACTTTCTATGTCACTTGGGTAGCACTGATGTGTGACTAGGAACCGCTCTTTGCTTGTGAAGTCATAAGTGTTATGGACTTTCACTGCCAACGTGAAATGGACCTGCAGGGTCACACACATAGGATTTAACCTGGAATAGGAGTTTGTCCACAAACATGTTTAGATTGATTACTAAAGGAGTTTAGTAGTTCAATTAAACACTCAATTAATTGATAGCTCAATTTCATAATGTTCAAGGTGTTGGACGCAATGATTAGAGTATCGGAGTGATTGAAACTGTAATTGACTGATTCTGCACAATCTGCACTCCCAACCGATCGGCTCATGTGATGAACTAATCGGCTCAGCTTGGTGAACCGGTCGGCTCAGGTGGTGAGTTGATCAGCTCATGGACAGGGTGAAACGATTGCTTCAAGTGTTGAAACGATCGATTCAACTGATGCAACCGAGCAAGTTGGGAAAGTAGGATTGGTGAGAATTTTCCTTTCATTTCACTTGCCCAGTTTGATTGGAACAAGGATTGGTATTTGGTATCAATTAGAAACAAAAGAAGAAAAGTCAATCGGGAACTGATCAGGACCACGAACCGACCGGTTCAGAAGTGAACCGATCGGCTCATGGGTCCCAACCGATCGGTTGAGGTGTCAACCGACGGGCTCAGATCCCCAACCAACCGTTTCAGTTGTGAAACGATCGGTTCAGGTTACGCAGTTGGTTGTTTTTGTAGAAAATCTTGAACCCTTCTACTCCTGCTTTAGTCCCGCATTGCCCAGGATATAGAACCTTGTCCCATGACCCTCATATTTATATAGGGGTATTGGGGGCTTATTGATGCATGGGTTTTGAGTCACTTTTATAGGCTTATTTTATATCTATTTTATGCATGTATTTGTCATTTTCTTGATTATATTTGCATAATTCACTATAGTTGGCCTTTAAACTCTTTTTGCATCAAATTATACTTCTTTTATCATATTTATATGATTTTATATAATCCCCGGACTTATACACATGTTTCTGCACTTTTTTAGGCACTTTTGCATTGTCCAGAGTCGATATTATCGACCCTGGTGTCGATAGTATCGACATTTCATCAGAGAGCAACCCCAAAACGTGATTCTCAAAGGAAATACCTGTATCATGGTCGATACCATCGACCTGGGGTCGATACTATAGACAACATCGGGATCTGGCAATTTTAAGCACTAAAACGGAGCGTTTTAATCCGACGGTTGAGCTTTTTTGGAGTCGTAAAGTGGTCCTATGACCTAAGAAGAGCACGGACAGCCCGAGGGGGATCTCATATTGTGTTGCACAACATCCAAGAATGAGGGAGAGAGAGAGGAGACAAGAGATGAAGGTCGTCAACCGAGCGATCCGGGCACCTCCGACGGGCGATTTTGTTGCCGGAAGACTGCAAAACGCACGTTTCTCGAGGAGGATCTCCAGGAACACCTTTGTATCAGGGGTTACATGAGTTTTCTCCATGTTTCCCATGTTTTTCTTCTCTACTCCTATGTATTTTCCATTGTCAACCATGCGGGGATAATCCCCTTAATCTTTAGGACCGGGAGTAGCCCGGGGAAGCATTGTATGACATTTTTATCATAGTAATTCATAATTTGTCTCCTAAATCTGTGGTATGCTTTCGTTTTCTCAATTATATTGTTATGCTTAATCACCATAATGATAATCTAATGCCTTTAATTACTTTGAAAGAAGAATTAACGGTTGAAAAGAGACGAAATTCACATTAATTAACAAATCCCTTGAACAAGGTGATGTACGGTTAATGGTGGAAACCCAGAGGTTGATTCTAATGCACCTAGTTTAGGGTATAGGTTACTACGACGGTGGAACCGACCTAGACTTAGGTAGTGAATTGTACCACGACAGTGGACAATTCTGACTACATGCCACTACCCGGATTGAGAGATGAACTTGAGTAGCTATATGGAAATTCATACAATGAAAACCCGCGGTGAAACCGCAATCCTAAAGATCTCCATTTGAATTGATTAAACTAAACCCTTAATCGATTGCTCTGTTTTATTTTATTTTCTTTTATTTTACAACAACTCTCAAACTCTTTTAATCGGTTTAGCTGATCGCAACCAGTTAGTAGTAGTCTACTAAAATTCACGTTTCTCTGAGTTTGACTCGGGCCTCACAAGGCCTATATTAGATTGATACATATACTTGCATTTCTGCGAACGGTAAATTTGCCTCAAGTTTTTGGCGCCGTTTCCGGGGAAACGGTGAATTTTAGCACTACGAGTGCTGCGAGCGGCCACACTAGGCCACTTTTAATTCCTGTAATTTTTTTTTTCTTTTCATCTTTTGAACTAAATTGCAAATCTTATTCATTGTTTTAATTATTAGTACTGGTTCATACACTACCATTTGAAATTTCAGGTACTAGTAAAGTAATAATGGGTGACGGAGTGGAAAATGAGGAGCAGACGATCTGGGAAAGGATTAAGGCTTCTTCTTCTTCTGCATAGAAGGGGCCAATCAAGAAATAAGCTATCAACATACCCAGTTACTAGATTGATCCTGGGCTTATTCAGTTGCTCAAATCGCAGGCTTTCCATGGACTTAAAAATGAGGATCCGGTGACCCACATCAGCACGTTCGTGGAAAATTGTTATATGATAAAGATTGATAGGTTCCCGCAAGAAACACTCTACCTGAAACTTTTTCCCAGTTCTTTAGCGGGCAATGCTTGGGAATGATTGCACAACCTGGATGATGAGTACATTGAATCTTGGGATCATATGGTTGATTTGTTCTTTGAGAGGTTCTTCTCACCTGAAAAGACAAATGATCTAGTGAGGAAGATACACAACTTCAGCCAGCGAGCCGGTGAAACATACTCTGAAACTTGGGAGCGCTTCCAGATCATGCTGAGGAAGTGTCCACATCACGACTTAGACAAGGAGAAGCAAGCTAAAATTTTCTACTTCGCCCTAAATGAATATGATAGAAGCAATTTTGACTCAGCAGGTTCTGGTTTCTTTTTGAACAACACGGGCACAAGGTGTTTGGAGATTCTAAGGAACATGTCCAAAAAGCAGTCTTGGGGTGAAAGAGATGCACCCGAGCAGGTTGGCATTACACGTGAAGCAAGGGCCATCAAAGAGCTTAATGACAAGTTGGATCTTATAGCAAAGAAGCTCCTAGAGAAAGAGGACAATGGGTCTGATGATGAGCCACATGCAAAGTATATGCATCAATAGGGATATAGAAATAACAATTATGATTGGAGGAAGGAACAAAATTTTCAGAAGTTGTAGCCTAGCCTAGAGGAAAAGAACAATGAATTGCTTAGCCAGGTGGTGAAACAAAATCAAGAGATGATGAGTACATTCGCCAAGCAGTTACAGTCTCAGGGTGAGATTTTGAATAAATTTGGGCAGACATTGCAAAGTCATGGAGCAAAAATGAGGGCACTAGAGACGACTGTGACCCAAATTTCCAACGAAGTAGCGGCCATGAAGCATGCCAATCAACAGAGACATGCAGGGAATGCAGATGTTGTTCAAGAACATCATCAAGTGAAATATATATATGTGATTTCTGAGGCAGAGCCCCCGGTGGTGGAGGTCCAGGACAAAAGAAAAATGATTTTTGATATGGAGGCTAAACCAAGAATACCATATCCTCGCAGTCATTATGGACTACCGGGCGGATGTTGTCCATTCAGAAAAACCCGCCAAGAGCACATCACGGCCGCACCCGCACCTAGGCAAGAGGAGCAGGTGAAGGCCATGCGTCATGGTGAAGCTATAGCCACTAAGAGAGGGGAGCAGCCACAAGTCATGCCATCCACGGATGATGTGTCAAATCCTATCCTAGAAGGTGGCGTTGAAGCAAGCTTAGGGGAGGAGACCCCTAAAGTTCCATATGTGCCACCACACAAGCGAGCGAAGGACCCAAATGTGCCTTTCCCGGATAGTCTGAGGCTGAAGAAAGAGCATAGGCACTACAAGAAATTCTTGGAGATGTTTAGGAAGCTCCATATTAATATTCCGTTAGTGGAAATGATAGAACAGATTCCAGCATATGGAAGGTTTATCAAGGACATAATCATCAAGAAAAGGCAGATAAAAGACACTGACATTTGTGTTGTTGATGAAAAAGTGAGTTCCATAATCCAAGGACGTCTACCAAGGAAGAGAAAAGATCTAGGATGTTTCTACATCCCATGTTCCATAGGCGGCTAGCATTTTCCACAAGCACAGTGTGACTTAGGGGCAAGCATTAATCTTATGCCACTTGCCACTTTTCAAAAGTTGGGATTGAAGAAGCCAACACAAACTTCTATGACAATTGAGTTGGTGGATGGATCCATGGTGAAGCCACAAGGTATATGTGAGGATGTGCTAGTCAAGGTCGACAAATTCATCTTCCTTGTTGACTTTGTGGTCATGGACATGCATCAGTTGGAAGGAGGTGAGATGCTATTGGGAAGGCCGTTCCAAGCTACGGCTGATGTAATCGCTGCCATTGGGCGAGGTTACTTGACACTTGGGATTGGGGATGATAGAGTTAAATTCAAATTACCACATGACTCATTGGAGACATCTCTTGACAACCCAGGTTAAAGGTATCTTTATGTCAAGCCTAGGACATTAAACAAGGGCACTTGTTGGGAGGCAACCCAACTTTCGATTCATTTTTATGTTTGGTTATGTTCTTTTATGTTTATGTACTTAGTTTTTGCTTAGGTTTTGATAATTTTTGTAAAAATGGTACCCTAACTCGTGTTTTGAAGTGTGCATAATGTTAAGGTCGATACTATCGACACCCATGTCGATAGTATCGAGTTTGGATCGGTAAACGATGAAGAAAAGTCGATACCATCGACCCTAGGGTCGATAGTATCGAGATTCCTGAAGATTTATAGAAAAATTGGTGACAGTAAAGTCGATACCATCGACCCTAGGGTCGATAGTATCGACGCTTTTGAGTTCCTAGGCTTTTAGATGCGTCGATTTAGCAAAATTGCTGAGTCTGGGTCGATACCATTGACCTTGGTCGATGGTATCGACACCTGCAGGACAGCTACATAAAATAGGCCGTAAAAGGTATCAAAATGAGATTTTTTCGAACCGTTTTTTTGCAGAGGAAAGATGGATGAAGCAAGTCATGTCTTAGAACCACTAAGACACAAAAATGGGCCACAAAAAGGAGGGAGATAGCAAGCATCACTTGGTCCACTTGAGCATCTAACCATCCTTCTTCACCACACTTCAAAGCGAATGGTACCGCTGTTCCACCTCTTAAGTGAGAATGTTGACTATGAGGCCATAGTCATATTCAAGCTTAGGGGGGATGTTGGAACAGCCCTCTATCTTAGTTTTTACTTACTTATTCATGTTGCTTTTATTTTTGAAATATTAGTTGTTTTTATTTCTAGTGTAATCTGTGGAGCAATAAATGCATGGTTTCAATTGCAGGTTTTACTCTTGGGTTGTGTGCACATAAAAAATGAGCATATTGAGATCTTTTTGAGCTTATTCTTGTTAGTAATTGAGTTGCATAACTGAGGAAGTGCTTGGGTGAGTCAGCTTCAGGATACAGGGACATGAATGACCATCTTTATTGTCCAAGAAAAAGTGATTGACAAGGATGTTTGAGCCCAAACCGACCAAATGCTAACATGACCTTAGACTAAAGTTTAAGAGATAAATCCTTCAGTTACACTGTACACAGGTCTTTAAAGAGGGACATATGATATTTTCGGAAGGTTCTGTCAATTAGTCTTGTGATCTGATCTACCGCAATTTCATTCACACTCCACCATAAGAAATGGGAGCACATTACTATCTTTCACTTTTTGATTGCATCTCATGTAGATAGGTCTTGCATTACAACTACTTTCTCATATTTTTGCATGGAAATGAAAAAAAAAGGATAGAGTAGTTATACATGCACATTATCCTTAGGTGTGTGTCATTTAATTGCATAACTATCATTTTGTAGCTGCATTCACAATCTTTTGTGCATATAGTACATCATGCATCTTATGTCTTTTGAAACATTAAAGGTGGTGAACTTGTTCCATACCCTCCAAATAGAATGCTTCAGATGCACAAGTATGTAACAAGAAGTGAGCCTGACATATAATTCATTGTCATCTATGAAAATAAGGGCTTGAAAAAAAAGAAAAAAAATTGAAAAAAAAAAGAATTGAGAAGTAAGTAGGAATGAGAGGGAGAAAGGAACATGTTTTCACTTACATACTAAGAAGAATAAGCACATGGTGTAGTTTACTTAGATATTCCATCTCACCTTGAGACAGAATGATAGTGCATGTATCATTCCACCAAAAATATAGCATTAGGACATTTTCACTTGCATTTTGCATCATGATAGGTCATTAATTTTTGTATTGCATGATTGACTATTATGTGCTTCCATCTCTTCCACAGCCACCTATCCCATCCACATGTTGCTCTAATCGGTAGGCCACCCATGATATTCTCCTCATTCATTAATATCAGGAGATCTGCTTCCATTTAGATGGTAGTTAGGAAATGAGCAACGTAGATAGGAGATCACAAGATGCATCAAGTATGGACCAAATGAGTTTATCATATTAACTGCTTTAATTGATAGTGTTTCAATGATTGGGGGACGAACATCTTTTACATAGGTCTTTGGTCGCCTGGATGGCAGTTAGTGTTCAGTGGTCAATGAGGGCCGGTTTGTGGAAAGAAAGTGGGGATGATGTAGATTCATTTCATGTATTTATGTCCTATTGCTGACTTATGTCAACCAGATCCAAAGTTTTGTTGCTCAAGGACGAGCAAGGTTTAAGCTTAGGGGAGTTTGATGCATGGGTTTTGAGTCACTTTTATAAGCTTATTTTATATCTGTTTTATGCATGTATTTGTCATTTTCTTGATTATATTTGCATAATTCACTATAGTTGGCCTTTAAACTCTTTTTGCATCAAATTATACTTCTTTTATCATATTTATATGATTTTATATAATCCCCAGACTTATACACATGTTTCGGCACTTTTTCAGGCACTTTTGCATTGTCCAGAGTCGATATTATCGACCCTGGTGTCGATAGTATCGACATTTCATCAGAGAGAAACCCCAAAACGTGATTTTGGAAGGAAATACCCGTATCATGGTCGATACCATCGACCTGGGGTCGATACTATCGACAGCGTCGGGATCTGGCGATTTTCAGCACTAAAACGGAGCGTTTTAATCCGAAGGTTGAGCTTTTTCGGAGCCGTAAAGTGGTCCTATGACCTAAGAAGAGCACGGACGGCCCGAGGGGGATCTCATATTGTGTTGCTCAACATCCAAGAAGGAGGGAGAGAGAGAGAGGAGACAAGAGACGAAGGTCGTCAACTGAGCGATCCGGGCACCTTCGACGGGCGATTTTGCTGCCGGAAGACTGCAAAACGCACGTTTCTCGAGGAGGATCTCCAGGAACACCTTTGTATCAGGGGTTACACGAGTTTGCTCCATGTTTCCCATATTTTTCTTCTCTACTCCTATGTATTTTCCATTGTCAACCATGCGGGGCTAATCCCCTTAATCTTTAGGACCGGGAGTAGCCCGGGGAAGCATTGTATGACGTTTTTATCATAGTAATTCATAATTTGTCTCCTAAATTTGTGGTATGCTTTCGTTTTCTCAATTATATTGTTATGCTTAATCACCATAATGATAATCTAATGCCTTTAATTACTTTGAAAGAAGAATTAACGGTTGAAAAGAGACGAAATTCACATTAATTAACAAATCCCTTGAACAAGGTGATGTACGGTTAATGGTGGAAACCCAGAGGTCGATTCTAATGCACCTCGTTTAGGGTATAGGTTACTACGACGGTGGAACCGACCTAGACTTAGGTAGTGAATTGTACCACGATAGTGGACAATTCTAACTACAGGCCACTACCCGGATTGAGAGATGAACTTGAGTAGCTATATGGAAATTCATACAATGAAAACCCGCGGTGAAACCACAATCCTAATGATCTCCATTTGAAGTGATTAAACTAAACCCTTAATCGATTGCTCTGTTTTATTTTCTTTTCTTTTATTTTACAACAACTCTCAAACTCTTTTAATTGGTTTAGCTGATCGCAACCAGTTAGTAGTAGTCTACTAAAATTCACATTTCCCTGAGTTTGACTCGGGCCTCACAAGGCCTATATTACATTGATATGTATACTTACGTTTGCACGCACGGTTTACGCGTGTCACTTATCAAAGTACAACTCAGTGCAAACCAGTTGCTCTGCAAAGTTGTCATTCTCTCTAGTTTTGGCAACCGAGAGAGCCCGAGCAAGTGCTACCTGATAAGGGAGGCACAACAAGGGAAGGACAACTCCAGAAAGTGACTGGTGGCAGGAGAGTGTGTTGGCGACTAGTACGCTGACAGGAGGCTATGACTCCTTCCAATTCCTTGTGAGACAAGGAGATCGGAGTTCCAGGAAGACCGTGTAGATGACTGTAGAGGAGGGAGACCTCTATCGCTCGGAGGACAACTGTCAATCCCGACAGTCCCAGTGATACCAAGAGTCTTCAGTCCCGGTGCGACCAGGAGCTGCACAGACACCGTCCAAGACCGGAGGGGAATACCGCGCAAGGCGCGAGGTACTGTCGCCGAGCAAGCCTCGGGACAAGGTATGCATCCACAAACCATCTTTCCTCTTATATAGACGTTGACGTGATTCCTTTTGTTCTGGGTTTTGGGAGAATTGTTTTTTGTTTCCGCTGCTTCTCTGCCTCCCCTAAAAACCCAACAGTGGTATCAGAGCCACATCAACTGCTCTATATTTTAGGATTATCGATATGATCGATTTTGGTTTATCGCCTTTATTTATTGCATACGATGCGAATAAAATTGGCTTTATGCATGTCCAATCAACAAATCCCAAATATACATATATGATATGTAATATTAATGCACTCGATATGCGTCGCCCTTAAATGAGTTTTGTGGTGGATGTGTAGCATGGTTATGGCCTATAAACCCTATATCTGTGTGTGGTTGTATGTGGTTGCTTGCATCTCGGTCTACGCACCGATTCCCTTTTCTCCTATTCCTGATGTAACTCGAAATAATTCGAGATTTCTTTTCCTACCTTTGCTCCCCCCAAATGTAACTCGGGGTTTCACAATTCAAATGTAAATAGGATAGATTTTATTTCTTGTTATGTCAAAGAACGGCGGACGACCTGAGACGATCAGTTCAAGGTGTGAACCGATCGGTTGGTGATCCAGACGACCGGTTCAAGGAGAGAGATGAGTGGGTGGCGACCTGAGGAGATGCATGACGACCGGTGAACCGATCTGCTGGAGGTGCCAGTCGATCGGCTGGTGGCACCCGAACAACCAACCTAATGGTGAGCCGATCAGTCATGGAGATGAGCTGATCAAACCCAGAAAGGCAGGCACAGATTTCATCTTGTACAGGTTGCATATGATGTAGACCTAGATGACCGTGATTCCTCTTGGCTCGAGGAATCACAATAAGATGGCCATAATCATTTCTTTTATCGTTTTGCATGTTTTTATGTGGGATATAGCATGTATATGATACGTACTATATATTGTGGTGATTGGATATGTATATGTATATAAAAACCAAATCCCTCATTAAATATTAAGTTTTAGATGCCTTCCAAATGCGACACATGTGAAAAGATTGATCGACTAAGTGTGGGCACGCCCTAGCGTGGTGCACCGTCTATCTCGTGGAAGCGTGGAGGATGAATGTGTGGGTCTGCCCTAGAAGGGTGCATATTCATCGTGTTAGCTTTGGGTCGGACTTAACAAGGTGATCTAGATGGGATCTAGTACCTTGAGGCATGGAGATGATCATGGCAAAGAGTTGCATATGACATCTTTCAAGAGTTGCATATGATGCAATTGGCAAGAGTTGCCTACCTGGGAGATCTGAGTGGTGGGTGACAGCCCTAGCTGGTCCATGGCTCAGAGGATTTCGGGATCTTGACCCACTAGAAGATTGTACGCTGCAATCTTCCAAATTGATGGTGAGAGCTGTCAATTTGAATGAAAATAGTGGGAGCGGTAATTAATTAAATGCCTAATTAACTATCGTCAAATTTTATTCAAATCAAGTCAATAGGAGTTTTGACAAATGCAATTTTCTCTTGTAGAATGGCAAAAGAATCATCTTTTAAAATGGGCAATTTAATTGAGAACAAATTCCATAACTGGTTGAGGACTGTGAGAAGTGTTCTGCACAATCCAGATATACCAGGAGCCTTTGAATCCACTCTATGTACGCTTAATGCGTTGATAAAGAGGAAAGAAAGTTCATTGATAGAGATCAATGGAAGGAATGGTAAGGGAGAGAAGGGTTCTCTCGCCAAACCAATTTCTTCTACATGGAGAGGATGGAAGGAATGATGGAAGAAGAAGTCAGAGATAGAGATCTCTACTTTTGGTGTATACGTGATAGAGATTAACTTTACTACTTATTCGTCATGGGTACTTGATACCGGATGCGGATCTCACATTTGTTCAAATGTGAAGGATCTTAAGAGAAGTAGGCCTTTGGGGAAAGGCGAGGTTGAACTACGTGTTGCCAATGGGGCAAGGGTTGCTGCCAGTGTCGTAGGAACCTATGAGTTAACTCTACCAAGTGGGCTAATAATAGAGTTGAAGAATTGTTATTATGTACCTACCATAAATAGGAATATCATTTCCATATCTTGTTTGGACAAAGATGGATTTGAATTTTTTATTAAGAATGGAAAATGTTCCATTTCTAAAGATGGGATCTTTTATGGCAGTGCCCCAATGTCTCATGGTCTATGCTTGATTGATTTAGAGACAAGTGTATACAACATAAACACCAAAAAGCAAAAACTCAACGACTCAAACAAAACATATCTTTGGCATTGTCGTCTAGGGCACATAAATGAGAAGCGCATTTCTAGACTCCATAAAGATGGTTATCTAGACTCTTTTGATAATGAATCAATAGAGGCATGTGAATCTTCTTTGTTGGGCAAGATGACCAAGACTCCCTTTTCAGGTAAAGGTGAGAGAGCTAGTGATCTATTAGGACTCATACATACTGATGTATGTGGGCCTTTTAGAACTAATGCCAAAAATGGGTATCAATACTTCATTACCTTCACTGATGATTTCACTAGGTATGGCTATGTGTACCTGATGAAGCATAAGTCAAAAACCCTTGAAAAGTTCAAGGATTTCATGAATGAAGTACAGAACCAACTTGGTAAAAGTATTAAGGCACTTCGATCTGATCGAGGTGGGGAATACTTAAGCCAGGAGTTTGAGGACCTTCTGCGAGCCCGTGGTATTGTATCACAATGGACTCCGCCTGGAACACCACAACATAATGGTGTGTCTGAAAGAAGGAATCGTACATTGTTGGATATGGTGCGATCAATGATGAGTTTTGCTGATCTTCCGATTTCCTTCTGGGGTCATGCTCTTGAAACCACCACGTTTACACTTAACCGAGTACCATCTAAATCAGTTCAAAAGACACCATATGAGATATGGTATGGGAAGCGTCCTATTTTGTCTTTTATGAAGATTTGGGGTTGTGAGGCTTATGTCAAGAAAATGTTTCATGATAAGCTTGGACCCAAATCCGATAAATGTTATTTTTTGGATACCCCAAGGAAACGAGGGGATATTATTTATACCACCCTACTGACAACAAAGTGTTTGTTTCCAGGGATGTTGTGTTCCTAGAAAAGGAATTTATTTCCAAAGGAAGCAGTGGGAGGAAAATAGAGCTTGAAGAATTTCAAGCCCAACAAGAAAACATAGAACCGGTAGATGTACAAGAAGAAAATGCATAAGGTGTTGTGGGATCTCATTCTCCTCTGGTAACACAAGGACCTCGTAGATCTAGTAGGACCCGCCTTGAACCTGAGAGGTTTGGATACCTTGTGACTCAGGAAGGTGGTGAGTTGATCATAGATGATGATACAACTACCTACGCAGAGGCTATGGAGGGACCAGATTCTGAGAAATGGCTTGAAGCCATGAGATCCAAGATGGAATCCATGTACTCCAACAAAGTATGGACTTTGGTGGAACCACCCGAAGGGGTAAAACCCATAGGGTGCAAGTGGGTCTTTAAGAAAAAGACTGACATGGATGGCAATGTGCAAACTTATAAAGGCAGATTGGTTGCGAATGGATTTCGACAAGTTCAAAGTGTTGACTATGACGAAACCTTTTCTCCAGTTTCCATGATTAATTCCATCATGATCATGCTTGCTATTGCAGCTTATTATGACTATGAGATTTGGCATATGGATGTTAAAACCGCATTCCTTAACGGGAATATAAATGAGGAATACTTTCTCAATGAAGGACTTAGGAGAAGCATCCTACATTCTAGGAATTAAGATCTATAGAGATAGATCTAGAAGGCTTCTCAGACTAAGTTAGAGCACATACATCGACAAAGTGCTGAAGCGGTTCAGCATGGAGAACTCAAAGAGAACATCCCCATGCTATATGGAGTCACCGTCTCTAGAGCTCAATGTCCCCAATCTTGTGAAGAAAGGGAGCGTATGAATGGGATCCCATATGCATCAGCCATCAGATCCATCATGTACGCTATGTTTTGCACACGCCCAGATGTCTCGTATGCTCTCAGCATTGACGAGCAGGTACCAGTCAGATCCCGGGGATGCTCACTGGACAGCCGTAAAGAACATCCTCAAGTACTTGTGAAGGACTAAGGATCAGTTTCTTGTTTACGGCGACAAGGAAGAGTTGGTTGTAAAAGGTTACACCGATGCATGCTTCCAAACTGATAAAGATGATTACAGATCGCAGTCAGGATTTGTATTTTTCCTTAATAATGGAGTTGTGAGCTGGAAGAGTTCCAAGCAAGAAATAGTTGTTGATTCTACTACAGACGCCAAGTATATTGCTGCTTCACATGCAGCAAAGGAGGTTGTGTGGATCAGGAAGTTCATCTCTGAACTTGGTGTTGTTCCCAGTAGCTATGATGCAATTGAGCTTTATTGTGACAATAATGGAGCTATTGCACAAGCTAAGGAACCCAGATCACATCAGCGGTCCAAGCACATACTGCGGCGCATCCATCTCATACGAGAGATCATACAACAAGGAGATGTGAATATTTGCAAAGTACCAACTGAAGACAACATAGCTGATCTCATGCGGATGTCAAGAGTATACATTCTTGTTTGGTCCCTAGTCGGCTGTTATTGTGGAAATAACCATAGACATCAATAACACTAAAGACTAGATTGTGTGTTGGTTTATGAAAGAATCTCATTAGTCATGATATAGTGATATCAAACCAAGCACATAGGTACTTGTTAGAGAACAAGGTACCAGACAGACCCACCATGAGAGTGACACATGGAACCATGACTTGGTAGTCACAGTCAGCTCTCACAGTGATGGTGGTGAGTGTGATTCTTAGACCTGAAATCACTACACTCAACACATGTCGTTGGGTACACTTTGACATCATCAAACGCAGTCCTGAAACATGGGTTGTTATAAAGGTGATGATTGGGTGGCGTTGACACATGGGGCTTTTAAGGGGTGAGTGATAGATATGGGATTTGTCCCTCCTGAGGGAGTTTGATGTCCTTAGCCACTTGATGAGTAGGATTGAGAAAGGCATGCACATGCACATGTGAATCAATATGTGATATTGATGTCACACACATCTCACCTAGTCTGCTCTGAGATCAAGGAAATGAATGAATATTGAAAGGATGACTGTTCCATGCCTCGAGTTCATTCAGGATATCAGTGACAAAGGAATTATACATTCACTGTAACACCATTCACGGATTGTAGGATTGAAAGTTGTTCTCCAACTTTCTATTTCACTTGGGTAGCACTGATGTGTGACTAGGAACCGCTCTTTGCTTGTGAAGTCATAAGTATTATGGACTTTCACTGCCAACGTGAAATGGACTTGCAGGGTCACACACATAGGATTTAACATGGAATAGGAGTTTGTCCACAAACATGTTTAGATTGATTACTAAAGGAGTTTAGTATTCCAATTAAACACTCAATTAATTGATAGCTCAATTTCATAATGTTCAAGGTGTTGGACGCATTGATTAGAGTACCGAATTGATTGAAACTGCAATTGACTGATTCTGCACAATCTGCACTCCCAACCGATCGGCTCATGTGATGAACCGATCGGCTCATGGATAGGGTGAAACGATTGCTTCAAGTGTTGAAACGATCAGTTCAACTGATGCAACCGAGCAAGTTGGGAAAGTAGGATTGGTGAGAATTTTCCTTTCGTTTCACTTGCCCAATTTGATTGGAACAAGGATTGCTATTTGGTACTAATTAGAAACAAAAGAAGAAAAGTTAATCGGGAACTGATCAGGACCACAAACTGACCGGTTCAGAAGTGAACCGATTGGCTCATGGGTCCCAACCAATCGGTTGAGGTGTCAACCGACCGGCTCAGATCCCCAACCGACCGTTTCAGCTGTGAAACAATCGGTTCAGGTTACGCAGTTGGTTGTTTTTGTGGAAAATCTTGAACCCTTCTACTCCTGCTTTAGTCCCGCATTACTCGGGATAGAGAACCATGTCCCATTACCATCCTATATATAGGGGTATTGGGGGCTTCTCAAAGTACAACTTAGTGCAAACTAGTTGCTCTGCAAAGTTGTCATTCTCTCTGGTTTTGGTAACTGAGAGAGCCCGAGCAAGTGCTACCCGATAAGGGAGGAACAACAAGGGAAGGACAACTGCAGAAAGTGACTGGTGGTAGGAGAGTGTGTTAGTGACTAGTACGCCAACTTGAGGGTGTGAATCCTTCTGATTCCTTGTGCGACCAGGAGATCGAAGTTCCAGGCCGTCCGTGTGGATGACTGCAGAGGTGGGAGACCTCTGTCGCTCGGAGGACAACTGTCAATCCTGACAGTCCCGGTGAGACCAGGAGTCTTCAGTCCCGATGCGACCAGGAGTTGCACAGACACCGTCCAAGACCGGAGGTGAAGACCGCGCAAGGCGCAAGGTACTGTCGCCGAGCAAGCCTCGGGACAAGGTATGCATCCACAAACCATCTTTCATGTTATATAGACGTTGACGCGATTCCTTTTGTTCTGGGTTTTGGGAGATTTTTTTTTTGTTTCCGCTTCTTCTCTGCCTCCCCTAAAAGCCCAACAACTAGAACTAATGAGGATCTATATGCTAGATTGAATAATATTTCTTTCGAAAAGGACAGTATTGCTTCTGAAAATTTTAATTTGAAATCATCTTTAATTGATTGCAATATGAACCTGCTTACTTTAGAAACAAATCATGATCTTCTTTCTCAAGAAAAGGTTGATTTGCTTGCAAAACTGAGTAATTTTCAGACTCAACCTATCCTATGTAATCATCTAGATTATGATGCTATTGTTAAGGCAAGAAACTCTTTATTATCTGATCTAGATCAAGCAAAGGTAGATTCCAATAAGAAGATGGATGAGATTGCTAAACTACACAGAGAAATTATTGGTTTAAGGGGTAATGATGTTCTTGATAATATTCTGAAATATTCTTCTAGTTACAATGGAAAAAGAGGTTTAGGATATGTTCTAAAAGCAAAATCCTATCAACCTAAACCTAGAAGAACACAAACACCCAATACCAAGACCATGTATGTGCCAAAGAACAACTCAAAGACAAATGAAATTGATTATATTTGTTGCCACTACTGCTTCCATCTTGGACATTACTCTTTTTCATGCCCTTATAAGAAGAAGGATTTTGAAGTAGTTTGGGTCCCCAAACATCAAACTTAGAAGATTTGAATGTATTTTAATTGAGATATGATCTACCACTTCATTTCAACATCTAAATGTCTTATCTCAACCAAGTAGATAGCTTAATGTATTGATTTAAATTTAAAACTGGCACAAACAATTTACTGAAACAAATAGAAACATTCCCAGTCGACAAACAGTTCGACCGAGACATCCTTCGTCGAGAAAATATTTGACCGAGGGAATGCCTGTGACAAATCTGAAATCGACAGCAAAATTTATAGTGAAAACAACAACTATTCTGGTCGAAGAATTTTCTAACGGAGCAAAAATCGGTCAAGAAATTGTCGACAATGTAAATTATGTTTTAGTTCAGTTTCAACCAGTACAACAGCAACTTTCTCGATCAACAAATTGTTTAACCAAGACATCTATCGGTCGAAATATTTATCGACCGAATGAAGATATGTTTAGTTTAATTTGTTAAATCATGATTCTGTTTGTTGTTAAACGTACCTAACCATAATGGACCATCACATGGGTACCAAAACCTATATTTTATTGCAGGATTGGGTAGTTGACAGTGGATGTTCCAAACACATGATCGGGAACAAGGATGCATTTCAAACTTTTGAGGAAAAGAAAACCAGAACAGTCACTTTTGGAGACAATGGTAAAGGTAAAATTGTTGGAATAGGTAATATTGGTACAAACCTTGAAATAAAGAATGTTTTACTTGTTGATGGTTTGCGCCATAATTTAATAAGAGTCAGTCAATTATGTGATAGTGGATATGATGTTTTATTCAACACAAATTGTTGCAAGTTACTAATAGAAAACACTACAAATGTTGTTTATGAAGGAAAACGAGTTGGAAATCTATATATCCTTAGACCTAACTCTATGCAATTTGTAGTTGGAAAATGCTTACTTGCAAAAGAAAATTCTTTACAACTATGACACAGAAAATTAGGTCATGCTAGTTCATATGTTATCAAAAAGCTAATTAAATATGATCTTGTTCGTGGTTTGCCTAAGTTGTCTTTTGATCAATCTGAAAATTGTGAACCATGTACTTTGGGTAAACAAACTAAAACTTCTTTTAAACCCAAAAACATGCTTAGCTCCATAGTAGATCACTAGAACTTATTCATATGGATTTGTTCGGACCTATGAGGACACAATCTATTGGTGGGAAAAGATATTGCTTTGTTATTGTTGATGACTACAGTAGATATACATGGGTACATTTTCTTGCAAACAAAGATGATACTATTCAAGTTTTCATACAATTTTGTTCAAAGTTTGAAAATCAATTACAAAACAAAATATGCACACTTAGAAGTGATCATGGTGGAGAATTTGAGAATCATCTATTTGAAGAATTCTCCACATCTCAAGGCTACACTCTCAATTTTTCTGCTCGATGCACTCCACAACAAAATGGCATAGTTGAAAGGAAAAATCAGTCATTACAAGAAATGGCTAGGACTATGATGCTTGAACATAATACACCTAAAACATTTTGGGCTGAAGTAGTAAACACAGCTTATTATGTGCTAAATAGAGTAACCGTACACTCTTATTTGAAGAAAACACCATATGAAATCATGTATACTAAGAAACCAAGGGTTGACTATTTTCATACTTTTGTCTCAACTTGCTATATCTTGAACACAAAAGATGATAGAGAAAAGTTTGACTCTAAATCACAAAAAGCCTTTTTCTTGGGATATTCAACTTCTAGTAAAGCATTTAGAGTTTACAACACTATCTCTAGAAAAGTTAAAGAATCCATTCACATTACTTTTCATGAAGAACTAAGTACTGAAAATTATGATGTAGTTGATATTACTCATCAATTAGAAAATCTAACCATATCAACTAAAGATGATCAAAATGCTAAAAATGATCAACAAGTTCAGACACAACAACCCATTCCTAGACTCATTAAGGATCATCCTCAAGAACTAATCATTGGAAATCCTAATGATAAAATAAAAACTCGTTCATCTTTTAGAGATGTTGCAAATATGTCATTTTTATCTATAATTGAACCTAAGAAAGTGACTGAAGCTATAAAAGATGATTATTTGATAATTGCAATGCAATAAGAATTAAACCAATTCACTAAGAATGATGTATGGGACTTAGTTCCTAAACCTCAAGATCAAACCATTATTGGAACTAAGTGGGTTTTAGAAATAAGTTAAATGAAGTCGGGGAAGTAGTAAGAAATAAAGCTAGGTTGGTAGCACAAGGGTATAATCAACAAGAAGGAATAGACTTTGATGAAACTTATGCACCAGTGGTAAGACTTGAAGCCATTAGAATGCTACTAGCTATAGTTGCCCACAAAAACATCAAACTATTCTAAATGGATGTAAAAAGTCCATTTTCTAATGGAATAATACAAGAGGAAGTATATGTTTCCCAACCACCTCATTTTGAAATTCTTGGTAAAGATGATCATGTTTACAAAATTAAGAAAGCACTTTATGGTTTAAAACAAGAACCTAGAAATTGGTATGAAAGGCTCAAAAACTATCTCTTTGATAACAATTTTTCAATTGGAAATTCAGATTCTACTTTATTTTTCAAAACATATGAATCCAACTTTCTAGTTGTTCAAATTTATGTGGATGATATTATGTTTGGTGCATCAAATGAATCTTTATGTAAACAATTTAGTGATATTATGAAAAAGGAATTTGAAATGAGTCTCATGGGAGAATTGACTTTCTTTCTTGGTTTTCAAATAAAGCAAACGCCCGCTGGGATTTTTATAAGCCTAGAGAAGTATACATATGAAATTTTAAAACATTTCGGGATGGAACATTACAAACATGCTACCACTCCAATGGATACCTCTACTAAAATTGATAAGGATGAAAATGGGGAACCCATTGATGATTCCTTATATAGGGCCATGATTGGTAGCTTGCTTTATTTAACCGCTTCTAGACTTGATATCATGTTTTCCGTTGGACTTTGTGCTATATTTCAATCAAAACCCATGCAAACTCATTTTCAAGCTGTCAAACGGATTCTAAGATACTTAGTCGGCACCACAAACTATGGTTTATGGTATCCTAAAAGACAATCTTTGGATTTGAAAGCTTATACCAATGCCGATTACGCTGGTTGTCGACTTGACCAAAAAAGCACAAGCGGAATTTGTTTCTTATTAGGAAGAGCCTTAGTATCATGGTTTAGCAAGAAACAAAACACGGTTGCCCTGTCTACCACTAAAGCTGAATATATAGCAGCTGGGTCTTGTTGTGCTCAAGTGCTTTACATGCAAAAAGTTTTAAAAGATTATAGTTTTACATTTTCATCTACGCCTATCTTTTGTGACAATACAAGCACTATAAACTTGGCACATAATCCTATTTTACACAGCCGTGCCAAACATATTGAAATCTGTCATCATTTTCTAAGGGATCATATCACTAAAAATCATGTATCCCTTCATCATGTTGATACGGAAGATCAATTGGCTGATATTTTCACAAAACTACTTCCATTAGATCAATTCAATAAAATAAGGAAGCAACTACTCATTACTGCCTTAGAAGATATTTTCTTTGACATTTGTGCTTCTTAAATCGGTTGGTTTTTCTGATCCTTACATTTTGGCTTCAAATGGACATCCTTTCAACTTATTTTTTTTTCGATATTGGTAAACCAGTTACATCAAGGACATAAAGGAAATAATCTTGGGAACAAATGGATATCAGAGAGATAAAGTTGTTGCCCCTGAGGGGGACATGTATCCCATGTCATTTTTGAAGATGGTTGTTTCAAGCAAAACTTGGCCAACGCATATGTGAGCTTGTTTTGACTTCTTCTTTGGTTTACCACTTTCTTTATTCCTGCCCTGGTCAAGCTTTCAATAATCCTCATAGTAAGAGTACGGTATTTGTCAGGGGGTCTTGTAGGAGTGAAATCCATTGTACAACATTCCAAGAATCTGAAATGATTAAGCATTCGTCAAAGTTGTTGAGAGAAGCAAGTTATGTTCCATGCAAGATGGCCTTGAGCTCACCTTCCATTGCATCTGAGCCTAGGAAAAGCTTGGCAGAGCCCTTCTTCCATTGACCGAGAGTATTCCTGGATGTTTCACATAAGCAAATCGATTGTGTGTTGTATGATATTGCAGCGTCAACATAAATGATGGTTGTAGAGATACGAGTAGGCAAAGGGGAGATAGGCATATTTCCTGTTGGATTGCAAGCTCGGGCCATAGAGAGGGTTATAGATGAAGCTTCTGCTATGCAGTTGACTACCATCACTTTTGGCGGGATACTCGTTTGTTTGAAAATGAATAAGTTACGGTTCTTCCATATTCTCCAGCAAGCAATCAAAAATTTTGTTTTCTAGTCCGGGATCCGTTGGAGCCCTTTAAGATTGTATTCGAACCATGAGGGAACACAGGAATAGGAGAAAAAGAGGGTTTCTTCCAGTGGTATAATCTTGATCCATATCTGTCTTGCTACTTCACAATCTTGAATAGCATGAAGGCAGTCCTCATCAGCAGCATTGCATCTGGTACAAGTAGGATTTTCAGTTAACTTCTTGTGTGTTCTCAGAACATTTGTGAGCAGGCGGATATGGAGGAGAATCCATAAGTGCATCTTGATGCAATGTGGTATTTGAATGGCCCAAATAGAATTGAAAAGGGACTGGTCTTATTCTTCCCAGTTGTTGATGATAGCATATGTCGAGCTGGAAGTGAACATCTCGTGATGGTCTGGCTTCCATATGTGTGTATCCTTTCCATAGGTTTTCTTGGGTGTAGGCATGTGCAGGATAGATTGGACACTTTCCGTGTTGAGCCAGTATGTAAGGAAGTCAATATCCCAGGTGTCATCATCCTTAACCAGACTTGCGACCTTGAGATCAGGAAGGTCCTCTAGAATAGTTAGATCGGCTTTGATGGATGGTTTAAGACCGCTCCCCACCCAATCGTCAGTCCAAACCATTGTGTTGTTTCTAGAGATAGCAATACTTCTAGAGTTGCTGGTGAGAGAGGGAGTGAGGCGACTAATGCTTTGCCAAAAATGTGACATGTTTGTGCTGGGTTGATCTCTGCTTAAGTATTTACCTTCCATGAGTTCCACCCAAGGGACACACTTGCGTTGGAGAAAAGTCCAAGCCATCTTCATAAGGAGAGATGTGTTGAACTCCTTAGTTCGTTTGATTCCAAGACCCCCTAGACGCTTTGGTTTTGTTACCGTTTTCCATGAGACGAGATTGAGGCGTCTGGTGCTGCTTCCATTCCAAATAAAGTTCCTAATGGATTGATCTATTTTATCACAGATTGCTATTGGTAGCTGGATTGATTGCATGATGTAGCAGGCTTGTGATTCTAACACTGAACTCACAAGAGTGATTATTCCTGCCAAGGAGAGGAGATTGTTCTGCCATTGGTGATTTTGTTTATGGATTTTCTCAGTGAGATTTAGGAAGAGTTCCTTGCTTTTCCTTCTGTGCACTATTGGAACTTCGAGGTGACGACCAAGGTTGCTTGTTTCCTGGATTCCAAGTTTCCTGCAGATTTGGTTCCTCAGTCCCCTAGGGGTGTTGAAGGAGAAGAAGGCCATGGATTTGTCGTGAGAGAGGAAAAGACTTGATGCGTCACTGAACTTCTTCAGGCTTGATTTCATAATCTTAGCTTGGTGAAGGGAAGCTTCCCCGAAGAGGATGATATCATCCACGAAACTTGCGTGGGTGATGGGGATTTTTGCTATGGAGATGAATATGGGTTTGCATTTTCCACAAGAGACCTCGAATGTGATTAGCTGACTGATCCTTTCTAGACAAAGGACAAAGATATAAGGTGATAGGGGGTCTCCTGGTTTCACCCCACAAGAAGGCTTGAAGGAGCATGTGGTTTCGCCATTCCAAAGAATGGAAGATTCTCTAGAGGTGATGATCTCCATAATGATGTTGATGATGACTCTAGGTAAAGAAGTCCTGATAAGGGTATCATGGATGAAGTGCCAACTCAACTTATCAAAGGCTTTAACAAGATTGAGCTTCAAAGATAGGGACTTCTTCTTGCTTGATTTTGACTCCATGGAGTGGATAACTTCTTGGACCAATTGAGAAACTTCTACACTTGCTAATCTTTCCCATTGCTATAAGCTCGTGTCCTATAGGATAGAATCTCCTTTTCACCATACCCACACTTTCACACACATTGGTCAGGAGATCAAAATGCTTGATATAGGAAATCAAGCTTTGTGCTACAAAGGTAATTGTAATTTCCATTTTGCCTTCTTATTCCTTCTTGTTGCTTGTAATCTCCTTGCTACTCCTAGCAATGGAGGTTGCGGATTGGAGAGGGTGCTATCTTCTCAGGTGGAGAAGGAGGACTTTGGAATACTTCTAGAAGGTCTCAATGGGAAGCTACTTCAAGGAGGAAGGCTACTTCAAGGGGGAGCTTGAAGTTACTTACAAGAAGCACACTGAGGATGCCATTGATGAGAAGTGCTTTATGTTGTGCTCAATGAACTATGAGTTGTAGAGACAATATGAGAACATGGACGTCATTAAAATGGTTCAACATCTCAAGAACATGTATCAAGACTGGGCACCAAAAGAGAGATATGATGTCTCCAAGGAACTGCTCAAATGTGTCATGATAGAAGGAGATTTAGTAAGCCCTCACACACTCAAGATGATTGAGTATGTGGAGAACCTAACTCGATTGGGATCCCCTCTGAGCCAAGAGTTGGCTACTTATGTGATAATGTAATCATTGCCAGAATCTTATTGTCAGTTTGTGATGAACTACAACATGAACAACTTTGATAGTCCACTGATAGACTTGTTTGGCATGTTGAGGACAACTGAGGTGCAAATTAAGAAAGACAAACCCAAATCTGTGATGACGATAAGTAGAAAGAAGGGAAAGTCTGAAGGCAAGTGCAAGGGCAAATCAAAGTAAGGTTTGGATGCTAGCCAGCAGCCCAAGTCATCTTCAACTCTCCAAGCCAAGGGAGGGGTGAACAAGGGAGCCAAATGTCACCATTGTCATGATCCATGACATTAGAAGAGAAATTGACCTCTCTACATAGATGAACTAAAGGAGAAGGAGGGGATGGAAGTCTTCACCTCAGGTATTATGAAATAAACTTAAAATGCTTCATTATATTAGGTATATGATACCAAGATATAGATCAAACATATATGATGTGCAGGATCTAAAAAGAAGTGATGGAATTTATGAAAGGACCAAAAAGGAACACTCATCAACATTATAGCAAGTGTTTCTGCCATAGATAGTGGTACATTTTAGTTTATTTCAGCCCAGAGGGCATGCAATAGAGTTATGAACTGCTATTTCATTTTTCCAATAAATAGAAACACTTTATTTCTGCATCTTGTAATGACAAGGATGTCTATCAATAAAGTTCATGTTTAAATTTCAAAGATATGATCTTTTATGGAAATGCCTTATTTATCTTGTGGTACAATGTATGCATGAGATAAGATAAATAATACCTAAAAGTTATTGATGACTTAAACAATTAATTGGCATTATCATTTAAACAAATGAGAAATTCATCTCTAGGTTCCATGTTGATGGATAAAGCTAGACTCTCTTGGTTAATGAACCATTAAGAGATATGAGTGTCTTGTTTATTGGGCATGATGACAAGTCAATATCCACTAGATGTAGTGGGAGAATGACTATTCTATTAGGTATAATACATATTGATGTATATACATACCTATTGGAATAAATGCTAATACTTTAGATATGGTATTTAATGAAATACTAATATGAATATCTTGAAATGTTCAAGAATATCATAAATGAAGAACAAACTCGGTAAAAGTAATAATTCTTTGATATGATCAATGAATGAGATACTTAAACTAAATGTTTGAGGATGTTGTGAGTAACTATGATAGTGTATCATAGAGAACTCATTATAAAGGCATAATGATGTCTAAATCAAAGAAGGAATCATACTCAAAATATTAAGATCATGATCATCAAACAAATAATTAATCTTCTAGAATTCTTCTAAAGAACATGCTTTACACTAAATAAATAGACAAAAGGAGATTAAGAATCACAAGTGTTGTGTAATCTCAAATTCCTTATGTAACAGATACACCTCATATAACTAGTAGAAAAAAACTTGAGATCGATGGATAATGATATCCTACAAACTCAAAAGTTTTGAATTGGGCATCTGATGATGAGCCAATAATCTATCTAGATGATGTTGAGGAACCAAATTTTGAGTTATGGCTTGAAGCCTAAGATCTAAAATGACTTCCATGTGAACCAAATAAGGTATGACCTTAATTGTGGCACTTATAGGGATAAAACCCATAAGTGCAATTGGGTCATAAGAGTTAAGACTGACATGGATGACATTTGAAGAGTTGATAGGTTGAGATAACTTCAAGTGAGTTCATGGTGTTGAACCTAATGATTTTATTTAACCAATTACAGTGGCTATAGGCCATAAAGGATCATGCTTGCTATTGGAACATAAAGACTATGAAATTTGGCATATGGATATTAAAACTTCATTCCTAGTAGAAATAACATGAGGTTGTCTACGTGACAAAACCAGAAGGGTTTTATAATTTCGTTAAAACAAATGCAGTCTATAAGTTACTATGATTACAAAGATTTAGTGGGAGCATATTCATATTCCACATGATGATGAGGAATAAATCGAAACTGGTGTGAAAATACCTACTTTAAGGGAATAAAGAAAAATGTCCTATGTGATAGGAATAGAGACCTATAGAGATAGTTCTCAAAAGTCTCTTGACCTGGTTAAGAGAGATCATACATTGGCAGTCTATGTTGAAGGGTTCAGTATGAAAAGTTTTAGTGGGAGAAAACTTGTTAATATTACGTGGAGTTAGTCTCTCAGATGCCTAGTGTCCCAAATTCTTATGAAGAGTAGGAACACATAGATAGATGCCTTATGCAATTGGATCTATCATGTATGTAATCATCGCATTATCTTGTATGTATCCGACATGACAAGAAAATATATATGCATTCATCATCTTGTATGTATTGGACATGACAATATGATATGCTCATTCAGTTATCTCGTATGTAATGGACATGACGAGTGAATGTCTATCTACTTCTAGTGAGAGTCACTGGAATACCATAAATAACTTATTTAAGTACTTTTGAAGCATTAAAGGATTCGTTCTATGGTAATAAAAGGAAGAGTTGAGTGTAAATGAGTTACACTGATGCAAACTTCCGAAATGACAAAAATTGATTGCAAAATACAAAATACAAAAGTGAATATGAGGAAATGTTCTGAGTAAAATTAAAAGGACATTCAATTCGAAAAGGAATATGGTGGATCCTTGTGTTATGAACACTAGAGGATACTATATGAATCTAGAAGTTCATACATATGAACTTATATTCCAACCATTGATGACAAAGTAGAAATACTAAGTCAAACTATGGAGCTAACTGTTAGGCAGGGAATATCAGATAGCATATTATGGAAACTCCATCTCATACGAAATGTCATACAATGAGGAGATGTGAAACATGCAATATATTGCTAAAGCAAAATGTTGCTAAATCACTAGATTAGCACTAGTGCAACATAAAGATGTAGGACATGTTTAAAAATCACTAAGAATATGATTCAAAGGTGATTATCTCTAGGTGCAAGGGGGGGTCTATTGGTATGTATGCCTCGAGAGCCAATCATATGATGATTGGATTGAAACATGTTCTAATTGATTTGAGAAATATCAAAGGCAAGCTTCCAATTTATTCTACCTCAATCAATTATGAGATATATGATGGAGTAGAATGAATGTCTATAGATTGAAAATACTCAATAATGTATATCTTCATGTTAAGGACCTAAACAATGAGATCATACAGATGCTAAGAGTATGTACATTCTTGTTATGTCCCCAGTCAGATGTCATTGTGGAAGACTGATAGGCAACAATGACACATCAAGACTAGAGTGTGTGTTGGTTGATGACAGTGTCTCCTTAGTCATGACATATGATATCATACTAAGCACACAGATACATGTTGGAGAATAGTGTATTGGATAGACCCACCATCAGAGTGACACATGCAACCATGACATGGTAGTCAGAATCATCTCTCACAGTGATGGTAGTAATTGTGATTTCACTTCACTCGTCAAATGTGATTGTATACACTTTGACATCATCAAACACAATCTTGAAACATGGGTTGTTATAAAGGTGATGATTGGGTGGATTTGACGCATTAGATAGACTGTGAGTGAAAGATATGGGATTTGTCCCTCCTAACAGAGTATGATGTCCAAGACACTTGATAAGCAAGTATAAGAAAGGCATGCGCATGCATATGTAAATCAATATATGATTGATGTCACACATACCTCAGATAGTCTAATCTAGTTCAAAAAACATGAATGAATGTTGAAAGGATGACAACTCCATGCCTTGAGTTCATTCAGGATATCAAAGACAATAGAATTATACATTCATTGGAACACCAATCACAGAGTGTAGGTTGAAAGTTGTTCTCCAACTTTTCCTTTCACCTGGGTAGCACTGACGTGCGACTAGGCACCTATCTTTGCTTGTGATGTCATAAGCTAGTTATGGACACTCACTACCAACATGAAATGGGACCTATAGAGTCACACACAAAGGATTAACCTGGAAGAGGAGTTTATCCATGAATGATGTTTGGATTGATTACTAAAGTGAATAGGTACTCAATCAAATATTCAATCAATCGACTTGACTCAAAATCATCAAGTTCAAGTGTTCAACCAACTGATTAGAGTGTCAAAAATATTGAGAATTGAATTGATTGAGTTATGCACAACTTGTACCACCAACCGATCGGTTCACTGGGTGAACCGATTGGCTCATGGTCAGTGAGACGACCGGTTCAACTGGACCAAATGAGAAGGGTTGGTTTGTCTCAGTTTGTGAGAAAATTTTTCATTTCACTTGTTCAATTCGATTGCGACAAGAATTAATCTTTATGTTAATTAGAAACGAATAAGGAAAGTCAATTGCAAGCAAGTCTGGGAAGTGAAATGACTGGTTCATTGGGTGAACTGACCAGTTTACACTCCCAAATGACTGGTTCACTAGTGAACCGATCAGATCACCTTGCCAAATGACCATTTCATTTATGAAATGACCGGTTCGCCTACTGTAGTGCAAATTGTTCATGGAATTTCCAGACCCTTCAACTCCCGCATAGACTGGGAACCCTAACCTGCCCTATACTTTAAATAGAGGGGTATAGGGGGCTTCTCTAGACACACAACTCAGAACATTAGTTTCTCTACAAAGTTTTTGTCCTCTCTGGTTTTGGTAACTGAGAGATCCCAAGCAAGTTCTACCTGACCAGGGAGGAACAACAAGGGAAAGACAATTGCAGAACAACAATTGGTTCTTGCATAGTGTGTCAGTGACTAGTACACTGACAGAATGGGACAAATCCTTCTTTTCATTCCTCAGGATGACTGGAGTTCTCGATAGTCTGTGTAGACTATCTATAGAGGTGGGAGACCTCTACCGCTCAGGAGGACGACATTCAACCGTAGTCTGGGTCTAGAACAGGAGTTGCACAGACATCATCAAAGACAGGTGGTTGAAGACCGCACTTGCTGTGAGGTATTGTCATTGAGCAAGTCTCTGGACCAGGTATATCTTGCTAAAACCACCCATCCCTTTACATAGATGTTGATGCGATATGCTTTTTATGGGTTTATGGTCAAGTAAAATTTCTTATTTATGTTTCCTACTTCAACCACGCAAAACCCAACACCTCCTGAGCGTTCGGCCTCTGCTAAGGGTGTGGGGGGGAATCTTTCTCTCTTAATCCCATACATTCATGCATACACACCTTTGGTGAGTAACTGAAAAGGGGTTGCTCAAGTGGTAAAGCACGATGTCTCCTAACTAAGAGACTCCGTCACTAGTACGAGAGAGGGGGAGAGAATGCCTATCTTAATCCCATACATAGATCTGGTAAGGCATAGTGTGGTTGTCAATTTAGATATTTCATAATGAAAGAACCCAGGTTCAAACCATCACACAACCATTTCTCAATTTAGTAATCCTTGGGCATCTAGCTTCCACAAAATATTATGGGAGAAGGGGAATAAATCTTTCTCTCATAATCCCATAGAGACATACACACATGCTTACTTACTCAGTGAGGGGTAGCCACAAAAAATTTAGGGATCCCCAATGAGGGGATCCAAGCTCAAACCACTAGATAGGAATATTTCAATTTCATACCCCTTTGAGTGTATGACATCCATTATATGTTGTGGGAGATGGGGGTGGAACATTTCTCCCTTAATCATGTACATAATACATACTTACACACACACGCACACATATATATGGCTATATATATAAACACATACACACACACGTATATATATATATATATATATATATATATATATTTATATATATATATATATATATATATATATACATATATATATATATACATATATATATATACATATATATATATTTATATATTTATATATATATACATATATATATATTTATATATATATATATATATTTATATATATATATATTTATATATATATTTATATATATATTTATATACATATATTTATATATATATATATAGGGCTCATCTTTAATACCCACGTGGGTAGCTTCACGCCCACCCTTCCAGTCACTTTTTTTCAAAAAAAAAATCGCAATTGTAGAGGAGCATTTTATCTAGCTCCCCAAAAAATTTCATCCAAAAATAATATCATTTTCCCCACCAAAATCAAAAAACATGTCCATATATTTACTGACTGTATATTTTCTGCGCAGTTACTTTTTTAGTCATATTGTTACTTTTTTATCAATATAGTTATTCTTTTAATCTTAGAGTTACTTTTGTGGCCAGAAGAGTTACTTTTTGGGATGTCGGGTAGCAAAACTCCAAGCTACCCGCGCAGGTATTAAAAAAATGGCCATATACATACATACATATATATATATATATATATATATGTATGTATATATATATATGTATGTATATATATATGTATATATATGAGTACAACTTTAATACACACATGAGTAACATGTAGTTTTCTACGAGTTTCATCCGTAAAGTACCTATTTGGTCAGAAAAGTAAGTTGATGGAAGAAAAAGTAACTATTCAGCTAAAAATGTAAAACCAGGCAGACTACATAGTAAAAATTTTGGAATAAATATGTAACTATATATTTGTAATTTGTTACAAATGTAACTGTTTATACATGAAAAGTAACTGGTAGTAAGGTAAAGCAACCATGTCATGTGTAAAGTAAGAAACTCTAAAAAAAGTAACCAGGTTTGGAGTGGGTAGCTACCTGCGTAGGTAATGAATGAATGCCCTGTATATATGTATATGGAGAAAACAAGAACCTCACCCCTAGGGTTCTCTGGTGATCAGAATCAGCGATGGCGACCCAAGAGTGTGATTCCCACATCGATGGCCAATCCAGATGGAGGTGTCCACCCATCACCCTCAACCGCATCCCTACACAACTCTAACTACATCGGTAAGTTGTGATATAGCGAAGGACAGTAGGCGATGGGAAAGAAAGCCACAGTGACTCTCGACAGATGCATAGAGGAGACACACAGAAGAGAAGAGGAGACGCACTAAGGGCCAACGCAGAAAATAATGGAGTCGATAGTGGAAAGGAAAGCATGGACACAAGTGTTGAAGTGGCCTCTAAGCAAGAAAGGGAAGGAGGTAGATATTCTAAAACCTAGGATTGCGGAAGGGGTAGTCCATGTTGATTTAGATGATTAGGAGTTTGATCATATGAGGAATGTATGGGAGTTTACAATTATGATCTACATCTTGGGTAAGAGGCCCTTCTACCCTGACTTGCACGCTTGGGTTTGACAAACATTGAGGTCGAAGGGAGCATTCAAATTATTTTCAAGCGACAATGGTGTTTTGTAGTTTAGCTCTCCAACGTTGATGACAAATTGGTTGTTCTTGAAATGGGACCAAGGTGGTTTTATGCAAAACATTAGTTTGATGCACAGTTGGTAGTCGCCAAGGATTTCTCCAAAGGTGATGAGCTCGAGAAGGATCTCTTTGAGACGATACCAACGTGGATTACTGTGAAATCATTCGGTAGAGCATGGACTAGAAGAGTAGTCAGAACTATCAATGTAGGTGTGGGTAAAGTATTGCACATAGATGACTAGTCATTGGAGGGAGACAAACCTAGAATCTTGGTGGAGCTGAAAGTGGAGATCAACACACTATCAACTATATGGATCAATGTGAGGGGAAGATATTCGATTTTGATCACTGCAATCTTTGACCATGTGTCGGTCAAATTTAGAAGATGCAGGGCTTTTGGGCATGTGAGCACTATTTTAATAATCCTAAACACAAGAACCAAAGTGGTGTTGCAGAGACTGAATATAAGAAAGTTTGGAAGAAGAAGGTTCCCTACAACAAGTAATACGGAAAACTAGGAAAACGGGCAGTGAAGAAGTGCCAATACCTGAGGTAGAGGGAAAGAAAGATGACACTAACGCCAGCCCAAGTCCAAGAGGAGAATTTATCTCCTCTTCCAAGAGGAAGATCTTAAATAAGAGTGGTATGTACAAGAGTCAGGGAGTGGGATCCATTCTGGATACTACCAATAACTTTGAAGCATTGAGTGAGTCTAAAAAAGAAGAACAGGAAGTAATAAAATAGAAGGAGTAGGAGAACCTAAACAAGACAAACAAGAAGGAGCCAACAAGGCAAACCAAGGACAACAAAACATGTTGATATGTCCATGCTCCTATGGAATATCAAGGGGGTGTGATAGGGACAACAAGAAGGAGATTCAGGAGTTGATTGTTAATAGTCGACATTCATTAGTTGTGTTGGTGAAAACCAAAGTAAGGGTAGAACATAAAAATATTATTAGATACTTATTTCTACAAGGATGGGGACATGTATCTAATTTGGAGTGCTTTGAGTTGACTAGAGTCTGTGTTGCATGGAAACTGAATTCTTGGTAGATGACAGTGATACACATGTCAGATCAGTATATTATGGTGGATTGTAGGAATGTTGGAGGACATCTAATGTGGGTTACTATTCTTTATGTTCATAATGATGCAAAGTGTAGATAGAGTTTATGGAAAGATTTGGTGGGACTTTTAAGGAAATCAACCCTTCGATGGTAGGTGATTGGAGTCTTTAATAATGTTCACATGCAAGTTGAAAAGATAAATGGAAGACAAGCAGTGAATGCAATAATAAATTTTTTTAATCGCATGATAGATTAGGTTTCATTGTTTTAATTACCCATGGTTGGTGGTGATATCATCACATGGAATAATGAGAGGAAACCCATAGACAGAATAGCAAGTAAACTTGACAGGGCTCTGGTGAATGATGAGTGGCTGGAATTTTTTCCTAGTGTGCAAGTAAAAGTAGGAGAATATGAATTGAGTGACCATGCTCCTATCTCAGTACATATCATAGAGAAGAAACCGAAGAGGAAACCTTTCAGATTCTTAAAGTTTTGGTGTTGATTGGAAATGCTTTAATGAAGTCATCAAGGAGAACTAGGATATATAGGTCACATGGAATCCAATGTACGTCTTTGTTAAAAAATTGGCGAACACAAAGATTACATTGAAAAGGTGGGACAAATCTGAAGTGAATATTATGAAGCTAATGGAAACAACCAAAAAGGAATGCAAGGAGGTTAGAGAAAATCTTCTACATGATCCAATCAACAAGGAACTAATAAAGAAAGATGGAGAGCTGAAGAGAACGGTAGAGAATCTAAAGAAGGTAGAGGAGAAATTTTTCTGGCAAAGGAGTAGGAAAAAGTGGATGGAGGATGGTGACAGGAATACCAAACTCTATCACACTATTGTTAAAAGAAGGGAGGCTAGAAACATTATTTCAGAGCTCATTGATGTAGAAGACAATATTGTAAATAAGAAGAGGATATGGAGGAGCAAGCCATTTAGTTATATTCTTCTCTTTAAAATAAAGAGTTTGTAGAAGAGATGGAGGAGAAGGAGATGGAATGAAAGTTCAAACTCACAAGTAACCACAACAACATTCTTATCATGGAGACAAATGAACAAGAAGTCTAACAAGCACTTTGGAGTATTGGCAACAACAAGTCCCTGATATTAGATGGCTTTAATGCTTATTTATATGAGAAGACATGGGAGATCATCAAGGAGAACCTGAATGCAAATGTGAGGTAGTTCTTGCAGGGGTAAAATATGGTTAGACAAGTTAATCGCTCCTTTTTGGTGCTCATTCCCAAGAACAAAGTGACAATTTCCCTTCCTGATTTTAAACTGATTTCTTGCTACTCTGTTCAATGTAAAATAATTCCAAAGATCTTGGCCGTTGGATTGAAGATAGTGCTTCCTTACCTTATTTATGAAAATCAAGGAGCATTTATTTTAGGGAAGAGTATTAGCAACTGTGCTTTAATGGTTGAAGAGCTCTTGCATGATTACAATGTTATGAGCGGAAGCAGGAAGGTGTTCTTCAAGGTATGTGTGTCTAAAGTTTATGATAGTTTCAAATTGGACAAACTGTGTTGGATCATGAACCAGATGGGGTTCAATGAATAGTGGCTTGGTTGGATGAAATATTATGTGGGAACTACAAGCTTCTCTATACTAGTAAATGGCACTTCTGTAGGTGTATTCAAAGGAGGAAATAGACTTCACCAAGGCAACCCTATTTCCCCTCTTCTCTTTGTGATTGTTATAGAGTACTTCACTCAGAAGATGTAAGATGCAGAAAGGAAGAAGGATATCAATCCTTATACAATGCATGGCACCAAAGTGATGACCCACATGATCTTTGCAGATGATGAGCTTGTCTTTGTTGAGGTTAAACAAAATACTTTGCGGAGTTTGAAGCTACTTCTTAGGGATTTTAGTAAGTAGACAAGGTTGTGTGCGAATGCAAACAAGACTCATCTCTTTTTGTCAAAAAATTTATCAGATGGAAGATACACTCAAGGAGGCAATGGGAGTGGATATGGGACTGTTCCCTACTAAATATTTGGGTTTCTCACTGGATGGAGGTAATCTACTTGTCAAAGACTTTGTTGGTTGCATGGACAGACTAGAGAAAATGATCAAAAGGTGGCCAACACAGAAAACATCCATGGCCGGGAGAGTTATGCTCTTGAAGTTTGTTGTAGAGGGGCTTTTCTAATGTTCTGGGTTCAACAAAGAAAGATTCTTAGTGTGGTCCTAGATAGAATGGAAATGAAGACAGGAAACATCCTTTGGGCAAGTGAGTATCATCCCATAAGGTACGCACGTCTTGCTCTTCCAAAGGATGAAGGTGGGATGGAATTGAAAGCACTAAGGGACATAGAAAACTGGGGAACAATGAGAATAATTATCATCTACCAAGAAGTAACCTCCATATGGGGGAATTAGATGAGAGAAAGATATATGAGAGGGTTGTACTTTATATAAAAGACAAGAGAATGATATCCACACACAATTAATGCCATGACAAAGATGTGACAGCAAGTCAGACACTTATTTGACCATTATGAAGTAGGGTTGTGAAGACTCAAAGACCAAAGACTAACCTTTGGGAAGTGATGAGATCTAGAGTTGGGAAAGACAGACACATGGAGCAAGTTTAGGCTGGAACACATGTACCAATATGGAGTATGTGTGTTTATAAAATTATACACAATGCACTACCTACTCTGAACAAAATACATAGATGGAATTATGAAGTTGCTTGTGTTTTCTTGCTATGTAAGGATGTGGATGAGTCCCATTCTCAGCTAGTAGGCTGCTACAATTTTACATAAGAGGTATGGAAGAATATATGTGAAGAATTTAGATTTTATCTATAGCTGAAAGAAGAACCAAGAAGAACACAGTCAAGTTGTGGGGGAAGTGACAAAAAGAGGATCTTGTTTGTTGCTCTATGCTACGATATTTGGGAGGAGAAGAATGCACGAAGATATAGAGGTACACCCACTAGTGCAACGAGTATTGTTATAAAAATTTATAAATGTGTTAAAAGAAAGTTTCATGTTAGTTAGAATAGTGAGTTGTTATGTTTCAGTTGTATGACATTTGGGCTACATGTATCTTTTGACCTCCTATATTTTTAGGAGGAAGTCGGAATATATATTTACCTTATTCTGATATTTATTTGTATGTGTGTGTTGGTATGTATCCATTTATGCTTTAGATAAGGGGACAAAATGCCTCTATTTATCCCATCATATACATATTTACTTATGTACGTGTGCAATTACAAACCTACATACATACATACATGCTGGTGTGAGATTGTACTGGTGGATATTTTAGGTCCTCCCCAGTGAAGAGGCCCAATTTTAAATCATCTAGACATACTCCCTCAATTTAAACTCTTAGGGAACCCGGTCCCCATTGTCAGTTGAGGGGTAGTGGAAGGAAAATGTCTCTATTATTAAACCATACATACATATGTACTAGCATTGAGCAAATACTAATGTTTTTTCATACCTGAACAAATAACCATTATCTTAGACCAAATACCATACATGGTATATGACCTATCCAAATGATGATATAAAACTTTCTAAGGAGGAATAATTATCATCTTATGCTCTAGAAATGTGTTAATATTCCAAAAGATGAATGAAGAGTACACCTACTATACAGGAAGATGGGGCACTTTTAACAAAATCATTGAGATACAAACTACTAGTATGGACTAGTGCACTAAATGATGAAGATTGTCCACATAGATTTTAATAATGCTAATATAAAGGTAGAATATTGTCACTTTATCAATGTGATATCGGGTGTGGGCATAAGTAAAATCACTTTTGTGATGAAATCATGATAGTGCTTTTGGAATGTATCAGTTTATAGGGAGTTGTTAGGGAAAGGGGCCCAAAAAGTGAAGCTTTTGAAAGCATAAATATAAATTGGTTATAAGTTCCATATATGATAAACATTAATCTCTAAAATGAAAAACATTTTATACACTAAAATGAAAAAAAAAGTAGATTTAGTCGATCACTAAATGATAACATAATATAAACTGGCATTGATACTAACACTAATTTCCAAAGTTTCCAGTCTATAAACATCCATTTTTATTCTATCATGAATTTTTAAACTTAGAAGAAAAAAAGGATGTGTCTCTTACCCATGTTAGATTTTGTTTATCAGTATATAGTTGAATCACTAGTTGTGAAATCATATTCACCACACTAAAAATGTGGTGTTACAAGATATCAAATAAAAGAGTTAGTTATAGCACAATAATAATATGTCAATGGTGAGTTCAACGTCTAATGAAAAGGACAAACACATGAAAGATAAAAAGCATGAGGTTTGTGGAAAAACAAGGTAGAGTACTTATTGAATCAACCAATAACATAACATTGATTATTCATCAATTATATTACAACTTCATATCATATGTAGAATGAGAACTTCAAAATATTTGCTAAATAATACTTATTGAATCAACCAATAACTATACCTTTATTGTAGTATACATTGCTTACTAGAGTAAAGAACATGCCATATACCTCAAAGCAAGACAAAATAGAATAATGGGCCATATCATCTTTCTAGTGTTTCTGGTTGAATGTTTCTAATTTCACTATTCTTGATTCTTGTGCTCGTTGTTATTATTTCATGTGATGGAACAAATAATTCTTCCCTCTGTAGCTGACTTCTCAAAATGTTTGTTTTATTTATTTTCCTTTTCCTTTTTCCAGTCATCAAGCATTCAAGAGTTTGTTCTACCTCCTTCATTGTAGGCTTATATTTTCCTCTCAATCTTAAGCTACTAATTGCTAATCTAGCAGTCATTTCAAGCTTTTCTTTGTTGGTTTCTTCTATAATGGACTCGTCAATGATATTGAGCAAGGTATTATCTTCCGTTGCCAATATAAATTGACTTACAAGATTTCTATCATCTTGATAGCTTCTAAATGTTGGTTTCATGCTTGTCATCAATTCTACAAGGATGACACCAAATCTATACACATCACTCTTTTTAGTTAATTGACCAGTATGCATGTACTCGGGGTCCATGTAACCAAATGTTCCTTGGACACAAGTACTAATATGGGTTTGTTCATTTGTAATTGTTCTCGAAGCTCCAAAATCTGAAATTTTATATGTTAGACTATCATCTAGTAATATATTTGATGACTTCACATCTCTATGGAAGACTAACACATTGGCTTCATAATGGATATATGAAAGTGCAGATGATATTTCTGCTACAATTCTAAGATGATCATCCCAGGAAAGTTTAACTTCATTAGATTGATTATGCAAATGATCAGATAATGTACCATTTGAAATGAACTCATATACTAATAAGGGTACTTCAGATTCAAAGCAGCAACCAAGAAATTTTACCACATTTCTATGATGTATATGAGATAACAGTATCACCTCATTAATGAATTCCTCTACTTCACCTTTTGTGTCTAACCTCATTCTTTTTATAGAAACCACTTGTAGATCTAGTAGTCCCTTGTATACAATTCCATGTCCACCAATACCAACAATTTTTGAATCATCAAACTTGTTTGTTTGTTTCTCTAAGTCCTTTAAAGTAAATAACTTGATTCTTTCATAAATGTTACCAATTTCATCACAAAACAATTGTCGTTGTGATAAAATGTCAAAATTTTCATCTAAGTGTTTCTATCTTTTTTGCTTTATTCTGCACTTTATCAGCAATTTATTGATGTATAAAAAGCTTAGTAAAATTAGTGCTACTCCAAACACACTAGAAACACCAATTGTTATGCCTACATTATAGAAGAAAAAATACTTTGTTAGCAAGGAATTGTAAAATAAACTCATCGACCCCATTTGGAAATTACTAGAGGCATTGATTAAATCCTCCACGCCTTATGAAACATGCTACACAGCTTTATGAGAAAAAATCATATATGTTGCATTGTAACTAATGCATTGTATAGATAACACGGTCATCCATTTTCTAGAGCACATTACATACCAATTTGAAAATGCTATAATAAAAAATTAAAGTGTTCCTTAGTTTTATGACTTGATTTGATTGAACTTCACAACAAAGGATATAGTACTTGATGAACAATACCCATATTCATTTTCTGAATAAGATCTTCGTCATCATGATTCTTGTCAGTATTTGACACTATAGCCTTTTTTCTATTGAGTCCAATGTCAACAAAAATAAAGAAGGGTGCGTTAAAATTAAGTGATCTCATGGTCATTTCTTTCATGTTTGTGGAGATTGATTTATAACTCCGTACATTGTGATTGTGTGGCTGTAGTGCTCAATCCTATTACAAGGAAAAATATTGTTGCTAAGAATTAAGTTTAGTCATTGCGTTTTGTAGAAATGATTCTTTATATAATATTAGTGTGTCATCGTATTAGATATTTTGCAACACTCATATCCTTTATTATTATTGGGTTAGAGGACAATATAAGTGAACAAACATAAACTCGTGACATCTCCCCTTCTTATATTCAAAACTGTATGTGTTATCATCTTAGGAATATTTAAAAGATAATTTCATTTCAATATTGGTAGATAACTACCATTTATAATGGGATACTAAAATAACCCATATACAAACTAATCTTGGTTGATCACCACTATCTATAATGGATTGCTAAAACAAGCCAACCACTAATAATCTTCTAAGACCATTTTTCTATAATTTTTATGTTTTATTTGAATTTTGTATTTATATAACAATGTATTATATATTCCATATCAACAAACTTTTGATAGATGGCACCCGTGTTGGACTCCAGGACAATTCTAAAGGCGAACCTGGTGGCGACGGCGGTAGAATCAGCTCGTTCTGACAACGAAATAGTGCATCAAGGAAATGTAGGGAAGGTAAAGGATCCTGGGAAGATAAGGGGGGTGCTTCTGGCTTGATCTGTGTTTCGACTGAAGCTACGTGGGAGCTT
The DNA here is from genome assembly GCA_963693085.1 of Alisma plantago-aquatica. Taxonomy (NCBI): domain Eukaryota; kingdom Viridiplantae; phylum Streptophyta; class Magnoliopsida; order Alismatales; family Alismataceae; genus Alisma; species Alisma plantago-aquatica. Next base: position 182,216,368 of record OY856415.1, read on the forward strand.
GAGGAAGAGATGAGGAGGAAGTATCCCTAGCTTTTCTCTTCGGATTTTGGGGATGAAATCCCTTTATAGGGGGTTAGCTTGTTAGGACCCTGACCTCCGTTTAGGGCTTATCCTGTTTGCTTTGTTTAGCCCTGTTGCTTTGTTGCTTGCTAATCACCTTTAGTGGTGATCAGGGTTTGTTGGTGCTTTGCTGAGAGCTGGAGGTGCTACTTGCAATATACCCAAGTCTAGGGTTTGTGGGCAAGTTTGCCATCTTGAGAGGTGTTCCTCCCTCTCCTTGCTTCCTCTAGTGTTGAGAGGAAGGTTTGGGCTCATTGCTTGAGTTCCTTTGGGCTTGGTTGAGCTTGTTGGGCTTTGTGGTGCCTTGCCTTTGTTTCTTTGGACCTTGTGTCGGGCAAGGGTGCCCTGTATCGACCTAGGTGTGTCAGCCTGTGCCTGTATTGGCCAGTGGTGTGTCGCCCAGGGTCTGTGTCGGCCATGGTGTGGGTGTGTCCGCCATGGTGTGGAGGTGTGTCGCCCATGGACCCCTTTTGACCCTCTTTGACCTCGTTTGTGTCACCACTAGAGGACACTTGGTGTTTGATGCTTGCATGTGGCAATGGCCTTGGACATGTGTTTAAGACATGCTAGAGTGGTGGCATTTCCCATGGACAAGTGTCCCTACGTGGGCGACACCTTGCTTTTCTCTACCTTGGTTTCTCCTCCATCCCCTTCTATATATGTGTTTCCTTTCCCTTGCTAAGGATCCCTTTAGTTCCTTAGTCTCCTTCTCCCTTGATGCACGACACCTTCTCTTCTTTTGCAAGCTTGGTGGTTGATCCTTCTTGGAGTCTCCTTCTTCCTCTAGTGGTGGCCGAACCCTAGAGTGCCTTGCTCTTCTTCCTTGGTGGTGCATGGAGATAGGAGCTTGGAGCTTGCTTAAGGTGGGTTACATAACTCATAACCCTAACTATACTACCTCTTATGTTTTCTTATATGTTGCTTATGATCATATCGGGTATGCATGTTGCTAGCTTAGTTTCTTGCTTAGTTATACCTTGTTGGCCGAACCTGTGTTCTAGGGTTTCTTGGTGAGAAACACCCCTTTCTCTCCTTGGTCTAGAGGAGTGAGTTTGAGTTCTAGTATCATGGGCAACACTCCTCTCTCGTTTAAGTTGAGAGGTGAGCTTGTGTTCTAGTTGCTTGAGCAACACCCTCCTCTCACCATGGACTTGAAAGGTGAGCTATGTGGTGGTTGTGGACCTTGGTTGTGGTTGTTCCTTGTGTTGCCCGATTGGTGTTAAGAAGCTTGGCAATACCCCTCTCTCTTGATAGTTGGGAGGTGAGTCATCTTCTTGACCAATTAGGGTTTTGGTGCCCTTGTGCTTGAGGTTGATGGCGATCTTGTGGAGTTGCATCTTGACCGTTATGATCTTGGGGGAGGTGTTGCCCGATATTCCTCTTGATCTTGAGCCTTGGATGACACATGTTGTGGCTGTGTCGGGTGTTGCACTTGGTCCCTTCCTTGTGTGTGTCGGGCATCACACCTTGATGAGTAACCTTCCCGATACACTTAGCATTGTGATGGTTTGATGTCGTTGTGCGTTGAGGTGTGGAGCTTGTTATCTAGTGGGTGGTGTTGTGTCAGGCATCAGGATCCTGGACGTTGACCTTTGTGTGTCGGGAGTCACACAACAGGTCCTTGTTGCCCGATATATCTGACCTATGGTGGTAGCCTAGTGGCCGTCAGACCTTAGACGTTATGGAGTTGTGGTTAGCTAGTGTCGGGCGCATGGCGTCGTGGTGATGCACGACAGAGCGTCACCTACTAGCCCCAAGTTGTTGCACCTGGTGAGAGACACGCCCATAGGCTCAGTTGCCTGATAGGATGCATGGCTGTTGTACCCTTGTTATCTAACACAGTGTTCCCTGTCTTAAGGTGCATGATATGCATGGCTGCACGACATGTTTGGTTCCCTGATGCATAACACGACGCGCACAACACAACGTTGCACGCTACACCCTAGATGCTAACCGTTATGCATTCTAGTGTTGGGCGATAGGGAAGAGTACCATGCCTGATACCCCCTTTGGTGAGGAAAGTGAACATTTCTAGTGAGGGTCTTGATCCTTCTGTAAAACATCTACGCTAGATCTTGTCTATGTAGTCAGTTTCGGGTTATATTGATCTATGATATGCTTGTTGATAACTATGTTGGTAGCTCACATCTATGTAATTTGACATGATGCTACATCTGCTGATGACCATCTTGAATCATTTGTATAATGTTGAGTAAATGATAAGCATGTAATATGCTTTGCTTAATGATGTGACCTATGCTTATGATCCCAAGTGGAGGCATGATTGATACAGCATTAATGTCACCCTATGTTGATAATATGATCTCTCTATTAGTCTATGATGATTGTGCATACTAACCATGCAGGTGATTCATAGCCAGGTAAAGGGATATGAGGTATATATGTTGGAGTAACACTGCTTTAAAAATTACTCTTGATGATGAGATATCATATATAATGTGATTGGTCTGAGGACTTGAGTTTGGAAAAAGTGCCTAAGTTGATGAGAATGCCTTGAGAGGTAGTGCCAATATGTGATAAGGGATTGAGATCCCATGGCAATGTGATGATCCTTGAGATGGATCTGGATGATTGGCAAGAGGCCAAGTGGTAACATGTAATGTTGGATCCTTGTGATGGATCAAGATGATGTTGATTACAATAAAAGCATAATGTTGAGTTTCATGTTGTTTATTTCTGTTATAGTTTGCATGTTATATAACTTGGTTGAATCTTGCAATCCACATAAAAGATACTAACTAATCACAGTGGAACATATCATGTAGTTTGCCCTGGCCATAGATTCATCATCGTCAGGAGCTGGTGATGGTGAAACGGGTTCTCCTGCGGGTTAACCCGGAGCGCATATTGTTGAATATGTGAGGTTTCTCCTAGCCTAAAATAGAGAGGGAATCGAGTGCAGCTGCAGTTGCAGACTCGGGATATGTATATGAGCATGCTGAACAGGCTCATGGCTCAGGATATGTGATATGGGAGTATGAATGCGTTCATGGCTCAGAGCACGGTGAATAGGCCCGTGGCTCAGATATACTAGCATCGAGACCTGTACCAAAGCAGGCTAGAGGAAGGGTAGCCTATGGAGCTGACCCTGTGGCTGAGACCACTTAAGCATGAGACTGTGGTCCTACTTTGGTTCTCGTGCACTGACCACGAGGTGGGAGGTCGTGGAGTCCGGCTCTTCCATTGACCTTGTATGGCACCGGCTCCGGGTTTCGCAACTGTCGGTTGGATCTGAGCGGTACGGCTCACTTCCTCAGGGCATAATAATATGTAATTCAGCCGAATAGTTCTTATTGCTTAAGACAAAACACGGAACATTGGTTGAGGCCTTGCTTGCGTAGTTAATCTTGTTATACATGTAGTTACTTATACATTCCAGGTATTACTTTGGTAAGATCTTATAATTCTTATCTTGTCAATCATATTCCATACAGAGGTAATTAGTGGTATGCCTTCCATACATCTGATAAGCCTGATGGTAAGGATAAGCTTTGCTATATAGACTGCTCTTGTTATACCTGATACCAGTTATCTACTGTTGTTGCTTTAATCTTCCTTTTGTTTCATAGTTTTGGCGGGGACTTATGTTTCTCGCTGGGACTGTGTGTCTCACCCCGCTGGTTTACACCCTTTTTAGGTGGTCGAGCTAGACGTGGTGGTGGTCGCGGAGTTGCGGTCGAGCAGCAAGACGAGTAGTAGAAGGCAAGCGATGGATATGTTGTTGTTTGGGTCATTTTGTAGTAGAGTCTTAGCGTCATCCCTGTACTCTCAGGTCCTTGGTAATGTTTTGACGTTGTTTCACGATGTATAGTTGTTGATGTTTTGTATATCCTGCTGTGGCCGGATGTGGGTCGTGATGTACACATAACAGGTGATGAACTCATGTGATAGCTTGACAGCTGTTCCTCTAAGTTGTGGACACGTATCAAGGCTTGTATATGTTTATATAACATGTTTTCTTGTAGGACGAGGACCGGAATGCAATAGTTTCTCAGTTTATCTGCTTTCTGCAATCGGTTTTAATTAACCCATATTTTTGGTAATATGTGGTTATGGTGATTTCCATGCGTTTTCGCATAACACCTCACTGTCTGTGTGATAGTGGGATGTGTTGCCACAAGTTTTGGTATTAGAGCTCTAGGTTCGCTGAGTCTACAGGGATTTAGGACTAGGTTGTGTTTGTTCTTGTGAGTCTTCTAGATTTTCTTACAATCATCTTCTACCATCAGCGGAAGAAAAGCCAAGATGTCTGGAAACCATGAAGAACACGCTACCGAGAATAGCGATGATGCATCAGTTGATGGAGCTATAGGGAAGGCACATGAAGATCGGGTGCCTGAGGTCTCCCAACCTGACCCAGCCATTATTGAACACCCTGCCTATCAACAACTTATGGGGCAGATAATGGCTACGATGAACCTCATGGTAGAAAGATTGTCAGTGCCTCCGCCAAGAGAACAGGCTCCCCATGGTGAAACATCGGGTATTGGGAAGACCTTTGAGCGGCTTCGCCGAGTTGGAGCTTCAAATTATGTTGGGACGGCTGATCCAGCGGATGTAGATCTGTGGCTGACAAGTCTTGAGAAGTCTTTCCGGATCCTCGACATCCCCGAAGAAGACAAAGTAAAGCACACTGTCTACCTTCTGAAGGGTAGTGCTGGCCACTGGTGGACCATTGAGGAGGAGAAGTGACCTGGTGAGGTGATCTGTTGGGAAGTTTTCCGACGTGAGTTCGTCAACAGATATTTTCCGAAGACGTATCTGGATGAGAAGATCAGTCAGTTTGAGCGCTTGCGCCAAGGAACGATGAATATCATCGAGTATGAAGCCAAGTTCATGGATCTGTTAAGGTTTTGTCCTCACATGGCGGCAACAGATGACGAACGGATCAGACCCTTTGAAAAAGGTCTGAGTGCTGAGCTGACAACACCTACTTCTGCGTTGGGGAATCGAGAGCGGTTTGCTACGTTTGTGGAATATGTCCGGAGGATCGAACGGTCAGTCAGGGAGAAAAGAGAATCCATGTGTAAGAAGAGGCATGCTCAGTTCCAGGGACAGAGGTTTGGTCGCTTCAAGAAGTCAAGGTTTTCAATGTCTTCTGTGATGAGAGGTTCCAGTGTACCGTCGCAATGGTCTCCGAGTAAGGGAAGAGGTTATGTTTCTTCACCGTCAAAGACACATAGTACAGCTTCAGTGGTAGTGACAGAGCCATCTAGGCCACGGTTTGAAGTTAAGATATGCTATATCTGTGGTCAGATAGGGCATTTCAAGTCAAATTGCCCGAATAGGGATGTTGAAGTGACACAACAGCCAAGGTAGAATCATCAAGGTTCAGATAGACAGTAGCCCAGTAGTAGCAGAGGGCGAGGACGTGGTCAAGCGTCGCAAGCAGGATCGTCTGCTCAAGGAAGAAGAGGACGTGGACAGCAAGCAACAACTCGATTCTATGCTATGAGTCAGCTGGAGGCGATAGTCAACCTGCGAGTGGTGACAAGTCAGATGGAGTTATTCCATTCTGATATGTCTTCATCTTACTTTATATCTGTCCTGGTTGACCCCGGTGCTATACACTCTTTTATCACCTATAGTATGCTTGAGAACTATCGTTTACCTGTTAGTTGTAACAAGGATAGCTTGTTGTTAGAAACCCCTCTTGATGGTTCCTCGATGCTTCAAGAAGAGTGTCCATCTTGTGTCTTATCCTTTTTGGGACACAGTATACAAGTGGATCTTATACCACTTGATATGCATGGTTTCGATGTTATCCTTGGGATGGATACCTTAGAAAAGTATAAGGTTGTTTTGGACTGTGGTTCCAAGAAAGCTGTGTTTGATGATGACGGTAGGAAGAGGATCTTCCAAGGAGATAGGAAGATTCTTCAGATGTGTCTGGTATCAGCTATGGTGCCAGAGAAGTTCCTACGACAAGGATGTGAGGCGTTCTTAGCTCACGTTGTGGATATCGTTGTGGATGCTAAGGCGAAAGGTCCTAGCCTGGAGGTAGTGTTGGTTGTCTGAGAGTTTGTGGATGTGTTTCCTGATGAGTTCCCTGGTGTTCCTCCACCCCAAGAGATTGATTTCGAGATCAATCTAGTTCCAGTAACGCAGCCAGTTGCACAAACACCGCATAGGATGGCTCTAGTAGAAATGGTAGAACTTAAGAAGTAGTTGCAAGAGCTTTTGGACAAAGGTTTCATCTAACCGAGTACGTCGCCTTGGGGTGCTCCAGTGTTATTTGTCAAGAAGAAGGACGGATCGATGCGGCTATGTATAGATTACCGACAGTTGAACAAGGTCACGATCAAGAACAAATATCTGTTACCGAGGATAGATGATCTGTTCGATCAGTTGCGTGGTGCTACAGTGTTTTCAAAGATCGATCTACGGTCTAGATATCATCAGTTGAGGATTAAAGCGGATGACATACCAAAGTTAGCTTTTAGGACGAGGTATGGTCACTTCGAGTTTGTGGTTATGTCGTTTGGGTTAACCAATGCACCAGCTGCTTTCATGGATTTGATGAACAAAGTGTTCTGTCCATTCCTAGATCAGTTTGTCATAGTCTTTATAGATGACATCTTGATCTACAGTCGGGACAGGGAAGAGCATGAGTGACATCTTCGTCTAGCGTTGACTCTTCTTCGCCAACATCAGTTGTATGCCAAGTTCAGTAAGTGTGAGTTTTGGTTGGAAGAAGTGACTTTCTTGGGTCACGTGATATCTGTAGAAGGAGTTAAAGTAGACCTGAAGAAGGTGGAATCCGTTGCAGAATGGGAACATCCAAAGACACCGACAGAAGTTCGTAGTTTCCTAGGTTTAGCAGGATACTACAGAAGGTTTATTAAGGACTTCAGTGTGATTGCATTACCGATGACAAAGTTGACTAGAAAGGATGTACCTTTTGTCTGGAATGACCGTTGTCAACAAGCTTTCCAAAGTTTGAAGGAAACACTGACCAGTGCTCCAGTGCTAGTGCTGCCAGAGCCTGGAAAGGGCTATGTTGTTTTCTGCGATGCTTCCAAGAAAGGTTTAGGTTGTGTGCTGATGCAGGAAGACCATGTGGTTTCTTTTACTTCGCGACAGCTTAAGAAATACGAGGAGAACTATCTGACTCATGATTTGGAGTTGGTAGCGGTGGTTCATGTGTTAAAGATTTGGAGACACTATCTCTATGGGGAAGTGTGTCAGATCTTCACAGATCATAAGAATCGGAAGTACAACTTCTCGCAGAATGAGTTAAACATACGACACGCCGATGGATGGAGATAATCAATGATTACGACTGCATCATCGAGTATCATCCTAGTAAGGCGAACGTGGTAGCTGATGCGCTTAGCCGAAAGTCTTCTTCTCTTTCTTCAAAGAAGGCACAGTTGAGTTCCCTGGTATGCCATAGGCGGGATATGCTTGTTTCCTTGCGGTAGATGAATGTGCAGATGGAAGTTCCCTTGTTAGCTAGACTTTTAGCACAAATGCAAGTCAAGCCTACAATGAGACAACAGATCAAATATGCACAACAAACAGATGATACAATACAGTTGATCATATCAGAGTTTGGTAGCGAAAAGAGTGATGGTTTCCATGAGTCCAAGGATGGACTAGTTTGCTATCGTGATAGGATGGTGGTCCCCGATGCTAAAGATCTGAGGAAGTTAGTGCTCGAGGAAGCACACACGTTGATGTATGCTATGCATCCAGGAGTCACCAAGATGTATCATAATCTGAAGGACTTGTATTGGTGGACCGGCTTGAAGAAAGATGCAGCCGAGTTTGTGGCTAGATGCGCGATATGTCAGCAAGTTAAGGCTGAACATCAGAAGCCAGCAGGTATGTTGCAACCCCTGCCGATATCACAGTGTAAATGGGATCATATAACCATGGATTTCATAGTTGGTCTGCCCAGGACAACTAGGAATCATGATTCCATTTGGGTAATACTGGACAGATTGACGAAGTCTTCCCATTTCATACCAGTAAAGACAACGTATACAGCGGAGAAGCTCGCTCGAGTATATGAGGACGAGATAGTACGGTTGCACGGGGTGCCAGTGACGATAGTTTCTGACAGAGGTCCTCAGTTCATGAGTCGTTTCTGGGAATAGTTGCACAAAGCGTTGGGAACGCAGTTGAGGTTCAGTACCGCCTTCCACCCACAGACAGATGGACATTCTGAGAGGACTATTCAGACTTTGGAGGATCTCCTTCGAGCTTGTATTTTGCAGTTCCTAGGCACTTGGGACATACATCTCAGTTTAATAGAGTTTGCTTACAACAATAGTTACCAGCGGAGCATTGGCATGGCTCCTTATGAGGCCTTATATGGTAGGAAGTGCAGATCTCTGTTGTGTTGGTATGAGTCTGGTGAATATTAGTTGTTGGGTCCTGAGTTAGTACAACAGACGATAGAAAAGATCAAGGTGATACAACAACAGTTGAAAGCGGCACAGGACAGGCAGAAGTCTTACACATACAATCGTCGACGACCTTTGGAGTTCCAGGTGGGAGACAAAGTGTATCTTAAAGTCTCGCCGTGGAAAGGTGTGTTGAGGTTTGGCCGGAAGGGTAAACTAGCACCCAGGTATATGGGGCCATACCCGGTCATAGCACGTATGGGCAAGGTAGCTTACGAGTTGGAGCTGCCACCAGAGTTGCACAGGCTACATCCAGTGTTCCATGTTAGTATGATGAAGAAAAGTCATCGAGATTTAGGAACAGTGATACAGCCGGTCAAGGTTGAGCTTGATGAAGATGTGACCTACGAGGAAGGTCATGTGGTGATCCTTGACAGGAGAGTTAAGAAGTTGAAGATGAAGGACCTGGTTCTTTTGAAGGTTCTTTGGCATCATCATGGCATTGAGGAAGCCACGTGGGAGCTTGAGGAAGAGATGAGGAGGAAGTATCCCTCGCTTTTCTCTTCAGATTTTGGGGACAAAATCCCTTTGTAGGGGGTTAGCTTGTAAGGACCCTGACCTCCGTTTAGGGCTTATTCTGTTTGCTTTGTTTAGCCGTGTTGCTTTGTTTAGCCGTGTTGCTTTGTTGCTTGCTGATCACCTTTAGTGGTGATTAGGGTTTGTTGGTGCTTTGTTGAGAGCTGGAGGTGCTACTTGCAATATACCCAAGTCTAGGGTTTGTGGGCAAGTTTTCCATCTTGAGAGGTGTTCCTCCCTCTCCTTGCTTCCTCTAGAGTTGAGAGGAAGGTTTGGGCTCATTGCTTGAGTTCCTTTGGGCTTGGTTGAGCTTGTTGGGCTTTGTGGTGCCTTGCCTTTGTTTCTTTGGACCTTATATTGGGCAAGGGTGCCCTGTGTCGACCTAGGTGTGTCGGCCTGTGCCTGTATTGGCCAGTGGTGTGTCGCCCAGGGTCTATGTCGGCCATGGTGTGGGTGTGTCGGCCATGGTGTGGAAGTGTGTCGCCCATGGACCTCTTTTGACCCTCTTTGACCTCGTTTGTGTCACCACTAGCGGACACTTGTGTTTGATGCTTGCATGTGGCAATGGCCTTGGACATGTGTTTAAGACATGCTATAGTGGTGGCATTGTCCATGGACAAATGTCCCTAGGTGGGCGACACCTTGCTTTGCTCTACCTTGGTTTCTCCTCCATCCCCTTCTAAATATGTGTTTCCTTTCCCTTGCTAAGGATCCCTTTAGTTCCTTAGTCACCTTCTCCCTTGATGCACGACACCCTCTCTTCTTTTGCAAGCTTGGTGGCCGATCCTTCTTGGAGTCTCCTTCTTCCTCTAGTGGTGGTCGAACCCTAGAGTGCCTTGCTCTTCTTCCTTGATGGTGCATGGAGCTAGGAGCTTGGAGCTTTCTTAAGGCAGGTTACATAACTCCTAACCCTAACTATACTACCTCTTATGTGTTCTTATATGTTTCTTATGATCATATCATCTATACATGTTGCTAGCTTAGTTTCTTACTTAGTTATACCTTGTTGGCCAAACCTGTGTTCTAGGGTTTCTTGGTGAGCAACACCCCTTTCTCTCCTTGGTCTAGAGGAGTGAGTTTGAGTTCTAGTATCATGGGCAACACTCCTCTCTCATTTAAGTTGAGAGGTGAGCTTGTGTTCTAGTTGCTTGAGCAACACCCTCCTCTTACCATGGACTTGAAAGGTGAGCTATGTGGTGGTTGTGGACCTTGGTTGTGGTTGTTCCTTGTGTTGCCCGATTGGTGTTAAGAAGCTTGGCAATACCCCTCTCTCTTGATAGTTGGGAGGTGAGTCATCTTCTTGACCCTTTAGGGTTTTGGTGCCCTTGTTCTTGAGGTTGATGGCGATCTCGTGGAGTTGCATATTGACCATTATGATCTTGGGGGAGGTGTTGCCCGATATTCCTCTTGATCTTGAGCCTTGGACGACACATGTTGTGGCTGTGTCGGGCGTTGCACTTGGTCCCTGCCTTGTGTGTGTCGGGCATCACACCTTGATGAGTAACCTGCCTGATACACTTAGCCTTGTGATGGTTTTATGTCGTTGTGCGTTGAGGTGTGGAGCTTGTTATCTAGTGGGTGGTGTTGTGTCGGGCGTCAGGCTCCTGGACGTTGACCATTGTGTGTCGGGCGTCACACAACAGGTCCTTGCTGCCCGAAATATCTGACCTATGGTGGTAGCCTAGTGGCCGTCATACCTTAGACGTTATGGAGTTGTGGTTAGCTAGTGTCGGGTGCATGGCGCTGTGGTGATGCACGACAGAGTGTCACCTAATAGCCCCAAGTTGTTGCACCTGGTGAGCGACACACGCATAGGCTCAGTTGCCTGATAGGCTTCATGGTCGTTGTACCCTTGTTATCTGACGCAGCGTTGCCCGTCTTAAGGTGCACGATATGCATGGCTGAACGACATGTTTGGTTCCATGATGCATAACGCGCCACACACAACACAGCGTTGCACACTACACCCTAGATGCTAATTGTTATGCGTTCTAGTGTTGGGTGATAGGGGAGAGTACCCTGTCCGATACCACCTTTGGTGAGGAAAGTGAACGTTTATAGTGAGGGTCTTAATCCTTCTATAAAACATCTACGCTAGATCTTGTCTATGTATTCAGGTTCGGGTTATATTGATCTACGATATGCTTGTTGATAACTAGGATGGTAGCTCACATCTATGTAATTTGACATGATGCTACATCTTCTTATGACCATCTTGAATCATTTGTATAATGTTGAGTAAATGATAAGCATGTAATATGCTTTGCTTAATGATGTGACCTATGCTTATGATCCCAAGAGGATGCATGATTGATAAAGCATAAATGTCACCCTTTGTTGATAATATGATCTCTCTGTTAGTCTATGATGATTGTGCATACTAACCATGCAGGTGATGCATAGCCAGGTAAAGGGATATGAGGTATATATGTTGGAGTAACATTGCTTTAAAAATTACTCTTGATGATGAGATATCATATATGATGTGATTGGTCTGAGGACCCGAGTTTGGATAAAGTGCCCAAGTTGATGAGAATGCCTTGAGAGGCAGTGACACTATGTGATAATGGATTGAGATCCCATGGCAATGTGATGATCCTTGAGATGGATCTGGATGATTGGCAAGAGGCCAAGTGGTAACATGTAATGTTGGATCCTTGTGATGGATTAGGATGACGTTGATTACAATTAAAGCATAACGTTGAGTTTCATGTTGTTTATTTCTGTTATAGTTTGCATGTTATATAACTTGGTTGAATCTTGCAATCCACATAAAAGATACTAACTAATCACAGTGGAACATATCATGTAGTTTGCCCTGGCCATAGATCCATCATCGTCAGGAGCTGGTGATGGTGAAACGGGTTCTCCTGCGGGTTAACTCGGATCACATATTGTTGAATATGTGAGGTTTCTCCTAGCCTAAAATAGAGAGGGAATCGAGTGCAGCTGCGGTTGCAGACTCGGGATATGCATATGAGCATGATGAACATGCCCATGGCTCAGGATATGTGATATGGGAGCATGAATGCGTTCATGGCTCAGAGCAAGGTGAACAGGCCTGTGGCTCAGATATACTAGCGTCGAGACCTGTACCAAGGCGGGCTAGAGGAAGGGTAGCCTATGGAGCTGACCCTATGGCTGAGACCACTTAAGCATGAGACTGCGGTCCTGCTTTGGTTCTCGTGCACTGACCACGAGGTGGGAGGTCGTGGAGTCCGGCTCTTCCATTGACCTTGTATGGCACCGGCTCCGGGTTTCACATCCGTCGGTTGGATCTGAGCGGTACGGCTCACTTCCTCAGGCCATAATAATACATAATCCAGCCGAATAGTACTTATTGCTTAAGACAAAACACGGAACATTGGTTGAGGCCTTGCTTGCGTAGTAAATCTTGTTATACATGTAGTTACTTATACGTTCCTGGTATTACTTTGGTAAGATCTTATAATTCTTATCTTGTCAATCATGTTCCATAAAGAGGTAATTGGTGGTATGCCTTCCGTACATCTGGTAATCCTGATGGTAAGGATAAGCTTTGCTATATAGACTGCTCTTGTTATACCTGATACCAGTTATCTGTTGCTATTGCTTTAATCTTCCTTTGGTTTCATAGTTTTGGCGGGGAGTTATATTTCTCACTAGGACTGTGTGTCTCACCCCGCTGGTTTACACCCTTTTTAGGTGGTCGAGCTAGACGTGGTGGTGGTCGCGGAGTTGCGGTCGAGCAGCAAGACGAGTAGTAGAAGGCAAGTGATGGATATGCTGCTGTTTGGGTTGTTTTGTAGTAGAGTCTTAGAGTCATCCCTATACTCTCAGGTCCTTAGTAATGTTTTGACGTTGTTTCAGAATGTATAGTTGTTGATGTTTTTTATATCCTGTTGTGGCCGGATGTGGGCCGTGATGTACATATAACAGGTGATGAACTCATGTGATAGCTTGACAGCTGTTCCTCTATGTTGTGGACACATATCAAGGCTTGTATATGTTTATATAACCTATTTTCTTGCAGGACGAGGACCGAAATGCAATAGTTTCTCAGTTTATCTACTTTCCGCAATCGGTTTTAATTAACCCATGTTTTTGGTAATCTGTGGTTATGGTGATTTCCGCACGTTTTCGCGTAACACCTCGTTGTCTGTGTGATAGTTGGATGTGTTGCCACAATTTCTAGATGCACTCTCTGCAAAAGGAATTTTGAAGACTTGGTTCATCTTTTCTTCCTATGTGAGTTTAGTTGTATCATACGGAATAGGTTTTCTAGGAGCTATGGTCCTTGTCCCAGATATGTGGATGATTTTTTGAAGATGAAAGGGGGGTCTAAAATAGCTGCTATTTTTGTGCTCTATTATATCTGGCTTGAAAGAAATTCTGGAACTTTTCATAACTTTGAGCAAGACTCTGTCCTCTTATGGCAGAAATGTCTTAGAGATACTATATGTGTGTACAGATAGCTTCTTTCCCTACCCCTTGTACATTTACTTTTTGTTTGTTTTCCCCTTTTTACTTTGGTCCAGTGATCTGCCTTAGATCACTCGAATGTATTTAAACTTTTGGTGGTTATGGAAGAGAAACATGCTAGGTTCATAAAAAAAACAATATATTCCACTACGAAATTGGTTAATTTTCTATAAACATGTCATTTACATGTATCATCCTCTATAGATTTCACATTAGATTCTCTATTAACAACTCAAGGATTTGATTGTCACGTGTGAACACAGAGTAGCCAACACCCCTACTAATTAAAGTCATGTGTCAAAATTATTTTATCTGAACCAGTGTTTTAACGGCACTAAAACATTTCAAAAGATAATTAAAAGTGAAGCACACTCCAAGGAGAACCATTTTCATTTAGTCCATGCATGAAGGCAAGAACTTCTTTCTTCTAGCTTCAACACGTCTTATTTGAAAATATCAACACAAAAGGTGACTAAGTGCTTTTTTCTAGATCATTAAACAAATATTTATTGAGCCACATTGCATAAGTTTATACCTTCATTTTCACCTAGTGCAACTTATTGTTGAGTAGTAAAATAACAATCAATAGATTATTCTTATAATAACAAGGAGGTCAACCCTCATACTAACAACAAAATTAACTCTTGAAATGTAGAATTCCATTTTATGACAACCATGCACTAAATTTCATAAATAAATGATGATTTTTATCGGTGAATGAAGAAACTTAATATAAGGTGATTCTATAAAATTCTGATTTGATGTATGGCGGACAAAAAAATTATTATAAGACTGGTTCTATAGTTTTTTCAAAGGACTACCAATCACATTGCAACATCTCTCCTAATAAGGATTGATAAACACATTCTTTACAATATAATGAATTTCTAGATCCTTCCATGTTATTATAGAACTGACACTATAATAAGTTTTAAGTTTTTCCGCAGACCGGTGGCTAAAGTGTTAAATATATACATATTTCGAGGTACAGACGACGACCTTAACCAGACCTCTGACAAAATATTTTCATCATAGCCGAATTGCCAAACGTCGTAGAGATGATGCAAGCACTTATAAATAAAGAGTAAAAAACAAGGTTCCACTCACCGCTTCTATAAATTTACAACTCCTATGTGAACAACGGAGTATGTTACACCTTTATTTATCTTCTGACACGTATACAACGCTGTTAAAGTTGGTAGTTCAGATTAAATCGGTATGACATGTTAGCTTAATCTGCTAGGAGTGTTGACCACTCCATGGGACAAGCAGATAGGCCATGATTAACGCTGGATAGGAAAAATAACACGTGTCGGTACTCCATGTTGGAACCCAATTTGTCTTTTTTTTTATGATCGAAATAACCTACATCAAGTGAAGCCGACATGGTAAACTCTCAAGACATGAGATGATGTGGTCCGATCACCCCCTCCTGTGCCTTGTTAGCACGGATTTCCATTCGCAAAGTGTCTTCAGTGAGATTTGAACATGGGTCCTTCACGGAGACTTATTGAGATTTTACCACCCGGACTACTATGACCGGACAAACCCAATTTGTCTTTTTTACTGGGAAATAAACTATTTTGACAAAATTCAAAATCACGAGTAAGTTTCATTTGGGACATCGACTTTATGTTTTGACCACGACATCAACTTTATACAGAGAACAATCGTGATTCTCAAAATCTAAGTCAGTCAGAGTCAGATTCACATGTTTGGCATTGACTTGACAATCCTATTGGTAACCAAAATCACTTAGCATGTTTTCTTTCTCATACCATTGATGATTGTGGTTTGGTGGACCT
Organism: Alisma plantago-aquatica; assembly: GCA_963693085.1. NCBI lineage: Eukaryota > Viridiplantae > Streptophyta > Magnoliopsida > Alismatales > Alismataceae > Alisma > Alisma plantago-aquatica. The sequence goes on from OY856415.1 coordinate 182,231,642, forward strand.
TGGCTTTGAAGGAAATATTTTTACATGGAAAAGGGGCTTATCTGAAAGGACTCTTGTTCAGGAACGGCTTGAAAGGTACCTAGGTGTGCCTAGGTGGAGAGAGATCATCAACCATTGCAGGATTATCCATCTGCCAATCTATGAGTCGGATCTTGCGCCCATCATCATGATAGCTGATAACAGAGACAACAAAGGAAGAAAGAGAAGAAGTCAGTTTGCTTTTGAACCCATGTGGGTTGGTAAGAAGGATTGCGTAGATACTATAAAGGAAGCATGGACATCCGCAACCAGTGGCAACTTAAGGGTAAAGCTGAATGCATGCAAAGACCACCTCAAAATGTGGATTACGACAAAGTTTGGGCATAGAAAAAAGAAGATTCAAGCACTCGAAGATGATCTCAAGAAAATCCAATCCTTCCCCCCTAAATAAGAGATGCTCCAAAAGGCTGAAGATATCTCAAAAGAACTGCAATACTGGCTCCTGAAGGATGAGGAGTATTGGGCAGCACGTGCATGAGTAAAAGAGTTAAAGGAGGGAGATCGTAACACAGCCTACTTCCCCCAAAAAGCTACTAACAGGAGGCGCAGGAACTGGATTGAGGGTCTGGAAGATGAGCAGGGTGTGTTTAGAAAAGATGAAGAGGATATTGCAGCTATTATTTCTAGATTTTTCTCCCAACTTTTCCATACCAGTAATCCTTCGGGGTTTGAACAAGCAACGGTGGGAATCAGGAGGTTGACAGATGAGACACAAAATGAAGATCTTGAAAGGGATATCACTGATGAAGAAATATGGGCAGCCCTTAAACAGATGCACCCGAACAAGGCTTCAGGACCAGACAGACTGAAGGCTATGTTCTACCAAAAATACTGGAACATTGTGGGTCAGGATGTGGCGAACTACATCAAGGGATGGTAGAAAGGTGAAAGAAGCATGGAGGACATAAATGACGCACTTGTGGTGATGATTCCAAAAATTGAAAAACCAAAAACATTAGGGGAATTCACACCCATCAGTCTTTGCAACGTGTTGTACAAGATCACTTCAAAGGTGATGATGAATAGATTGAAACCATTCATGGACAACATCATCTCGGAAAATCAGAGTGCCTTCATTCCGGGGAGACTGATTACGGATAATACTCTCATTGTGTATGAACTTTTCCATGCTATGAAAAGGGACAAAGGAAAAAAGAAAGGTAGCCTCGCTCTGAAATTGGACATGTCCAAAGCTTACGATCGAGTTGAATGGAGTTTTCTCAGCCATGTCATGGAGAGAATGGGTTTTGGGGTGAAATGAAGGGATAAAGTTCAGGACTGCATCACATCTGTCCAGCACATGTTTTCCATCAATGGAGACCAGACCAAGAGAACAAAACCATCACGAGGACTTCGCCAGGGTGACCCCCTCTCCCCTTATCTCTTTGTTTTATGTGCTGAAGCTTTTTCTACTATGTTAGGCATTGCGGCACGTGACAACCTCATACACGGCATCACGCCGTGTAGGGGGGTGCCACGTATATCTCACCTTTTCTTTGCATACGACAACATCCTTTTTGCTAGAGCAACCTCGTCAGAATGCTTGAAGATAGCTGAAATTAGCAGCCAGTACGAACAGGCATCCGAGCAACATATTAATTTATCCAAGACTGAGGTAGTTTTCAACAAATGGACGACTACCACAAAGAGGGAAGAGCTTGAGGGGCTGCTAAAAGTCAAGGAGGTTGACTGGCACGCAAAATATCTAGGCCTACCAACGACAATTGGGAGGTCAAAAAAATATATTTTTAGCTTCATAAAGGAGAATATATGGAAGAAACTGCAAGGATGGTCAGAGAAGTTGTTGTCTAAACCAGGGAGGGAGGTCCTTATAAAGGCAGTGGCACAAGCGATTCTGACTTACGTGATGAGCATCTTCTAGATTCCAGCTGGCACTCTAGATGAGATCCAAAGTATAATAGCAAGGTTTTGGTGGGGGGCGAAAGGGAACGAGAGGAATGTAGCATGGATGAGCTGGTCAAATATGTGCAAGCCAAAAAGAATGGGAGGACTTGGTTTTAGAAACTTTCACATCTTCAACCAAGCTCTTATAGCAAAACAACTATGGAGATTAGCTGTGAACCCGAACTCCCTAGTCAACAAAGTGTTGAAGGTGAGATACTTTCCCAGAACATCAATTTGGGAAGCAAGAAGAGGCTACAATCCCAGCTACACATGGAAAAGTCTATGGGGAGCGAAAGCACTACTCAAGGAAGGGATGGAATGAAGGATAGGCAACGGAAAAGACGTCAACATCTAGGAGGACACATGGCTGCCAAGAGAGGAAGATACCCTTACACGGTTCAAGAATGTGGAGGAAATACCCTACGACAAGGTGAACGACTTTATGAGCTCAGATGGGAAGCGATGGAACAAAGCAAGACTGGAGGAATGTTTCTCGAAAGCTTATGTGGAGAGGATAAGTGCTATCCCACTCAGAATACGACACCAGTGCGACACATGGTCTTGGTGGCCCGCCAAGAAAGGAGTGTTTACAGTCCGATCAGTGTATTGGCTTGGAATGCTAGGGAGGGAGGAAGATCGGTAACACACAACTCAACAACAAGAAGAATTGTGGCGCCACATTTGGAGAGTAGGTTGGGCACCCAAAGTTGCTCATTTTCTATGGAGAGTTTGTACCGGAGGACTAGCAACAAAGGGTAGGATGTTTGACAACCACTGCATGGAGGAGGGACTGTGCCAACTCTGCATGTCGGAGAAGGAGTCCATTCCTCATATGCTCTTCCGCTGCCCGAACGCGACAGAATGTTGGGAACAAATGGACCAAGGAATACAAAGATGGGTGGATGATTATAAGGATGAGGACATCAACGTTACCATGGGGACGACACTGGACAGAGAGGATAAAGACATGATTGTTGCAGCCATGTGGGCTGTCTGGAGGGGGCGCAATATGCGTGTGTTCCAAGACGGCGAGGTGCACAATGGTTTCCTTTTCCGAACAGTCGTAGCCATGATAAAGTAGGGGAGGGGAGAGCAAAAAAGTTTGCAACGCAGCAATGCCCAGCCAGGCAGCAACGTCAAGCCAAGATGGACCAGGCCAGCGCAAGGGAGATTAAAGCTCAATGTGGACGCATCATATGGGGATGATGGAACGACGGCGATAGGGATGGTGCTGAGAGATAGCGAAGGCAGACTGATAGGCGTTGCGGAAGAAAAGATTTGTAATGGCACATGGATAGCAACATCGGAAGCCATTGCCCTGAGGACACCACTACAATGGGCGAGCAGCCATGGCGCGGAACATATAGAGGTGGAGACAGACTCACTTGAGGTCATCCAGGCATGTGGAGAAACTACCAGAAGGAGAGACTGTTTGGGAATCCTTGTTGAGGATATAGCTACCTTACAACAACTTTTTTCTTTCTGTAGTATTTCTTTTATTAGTCGGGTATGTAACAAAGTTGCCCACGAAACTGCCACTATGGCGCGAAGAGGGAAAGTAGATAGTTTTGCTTTCATCCAGTTGTTTCCTTCATGTATTGAAAACCTTGCCATGCACGACGTGACTTAGTTAATAGATGACAGGGGATCCCAATCATAGGATCCTCCGTCCTTCCTAAAAAAAAAGTACAAAAACAAAAGATAATGTGGATGGTACATGTCCTAATTTAAACAAAATAAATGCATTAAAATTAATCCTCACGATTTCCAAGTATCAAGCTCTCTTATTTAACACACTTTTCTTGATATGTTATCATACGATTATCCAAATTCTACGATCAAAAGCAAATATATGTTAATGGTAACATTATCATTATATGTCACTCGAGTGGTTCAATTCTTCTTCTAGATTTACAAAAAGAATATCATTCTTTGCCTCAATTTTTCTTAATTTCATCTTAACAAACATCCAACAGGCGATCAAATTGAGTCCTAGCAACTGAAAGTACGTGATAAAAAGAAAATGAATGGTGTGATTGTAACATAACTGCTATCAATATGTTAGTGTTTTCATGTCATAATAATGTAGTTGATGCAGAGTTCATGTTTGTTTAATAATTTTATAGTTTTTCACTTAGCAACATTTATAATTTCATGGTCTTTGTAAAATTTATTGTTACAAAATCAACTATAATAGTTATTTTGATTTGGATCAATCTTAATCCAAAATTATGGACACGTACGTAATGTAACATACTTTAAGCCCACGGTTTGTTAGACATGAAGGGAATGTGATATCAATGTCAAACACAAATATGTATCAAAAGCCCTAAAAAAATAGTGCAAGTCCATTCAAGTTAGATTTATACTTACATTTATATTAAGTCAACCAATATTAATGTCAGGCATACTTCTCGCTTGATCACGGTCATGCGAGGAATTGTTCCATAAGGAAAATTTATAGGATCATTTACATAGTAAAATGGGAGATACATTTTCAAATTATGTTTTAGTTTCGTATTTACAACGAAAGCTCTAAGAAAATAATTGACATAGTAAATTGAAATGTTGTAAAACAATGGGACTTCATTTGAAATATGACCAACACTTGTAATTTATTATAAATTTCAGTTCTCTTTCTATCTTTTGAAGTTCAAGCCTTATACTTAATTTAAATCATGAAAGAGATAAAAAAAATAAATTTATAAAATTGATAATAACTTTAATAACCCTTTTAGTTTTTAAGCCCATTGGCATAAAGATTATTTATTTAAGATCAATTTATAGTTAAAATTCCCAATATTATTGTTGATAGCAACTAGTTTGGCTTTGGTTTCTTAAATTCAACTTTTTATGTAGAAGAAATTTCAAAATAATAGGTTGAGAAAACTAATCTAAAATTTTAATTCTCATAATTATTGCTTGGAGTAAAATGCATCACCCTAGTGAGAACTGCCTTCAATCTATCATCTACAACTATGTTTCTAGATTTTATTTACAAATTGTGGACTACACCATAAAAGTTATAAGATAAGAGGATGGTATCTCAAGAACAACGACAACCAGAATTCACTTCATGCAATTTATGAGGGACTACTTCCCACTCGTCCATACATGTAGCCAACCCATCATTCACAATGAAACATATTGAAGTAATGGTCAACAAGTCCAACATAGTTTGTGTTGGCATTTTGGGAACTAAACTGGCAAACCGCAATGCAACCATCCCTCTCATCTTATTGCATCTAATATTACAATTCCTACTCAAAAAATTTAGGCAAAATCTTTTTTTTAAATAACCATTCAATATATAAAACAAGTCTCTATGCAACCGCATAGTGGCGAAAAGTACATATAGCCTTCTATGATGATAGATGAGCACCATAGGTATCTATCAAGCATATATCATTAAGTGCTACATGAAAGTGATAGAGTTCTCATGAGAGGTACTCCTAAATTCCACAAAAAATATAATGTTGCAATATTATCCTAATTCTCGTTATCCTCTTCCAGGATCTGTTCCATGGTGGTGATTCGTTGTCCATACTGATATCTTCATTGAGAGGAGACTTAATTTGGAAATTTTCTTCCTAAAAAAACTAATTCAGAATACAAGTGGTTCAATTAAGTTAGATTTGAAATTCTAGAACAACTGGATTTTTTTAGTTAAATATGAAAATTATGTTAGTCTTGTGTGATGTACTGTACCACACTTTTATATTACTTAACAACTTTCCTAGTATAGGGATTAACTTTGATGGGGATGTATAGATTGTGCATACAATATGACATTGATTAATTTAGTTTATTTGATTATATCTTATTTGATATTCTTTGTAGTATTGCTTATTATTATTTCTAGAATGTCTAGTTGTTTGAATACCTAGTTTAACTTTTATTAAATAGTTATAGAGTCTACAGTGTCGAGTTAGGACCATCAGATATGGGTTATCATATCTAACGTGTCACATGAGTTCGATAGGTGAAGACAATATGAAATCTGATACATCATGTTCTACTGGGCCATGATTGGAAATCAAATATACAAATCCCAGTTATATCTAAATGAACTATCTATGTATGTAAGCTAGTCAAATACCTTTTTGATGTCTCCTACCAAATAACTTTGATTCTATGTTGTATCCCATGGGGAATGACCCTATCGTTTATGCTAATATATGTGTTACTTTATTTATGTTATGTTATTTTCCATTATATTTGGACCTTTCTATAATTGTTACTTTTCTATAAATAGAAGGGTGCACACATTGTGCAACCGTAAGCTCTCCAAATCTCATTGTCTTTCACATGGTATCAAAGCGGGACGATCCACCTTAAACCTAATCCCTCTCTCTCTCCACCAACCCTAGCCGCCGCCACACTCCGAAATCTCCTTTTTTCCGCCGCTATAGTATTGCTACAGTAGCATCACCGCTGCTACAGTAGCGCTGCCGCTACAGTAACGTCGTCCACCCCTCTGCAGCCCTCCATCCACCTCTAATCCCTTAATAACCTCCATCCTTGTGTCCTAATCCACTACAGGCCCCTCTGTCTAGCTTTGTTTCTCTTTCCGAAATCTCCGGACAGCCTCGGTAACTTTCCAGTTCTGGCACGTTGACGGCGTAACGGGCTTCATCATCTCTGTCTGCCTGCGCCTCATGGTGGAGTGACTGGTCCTCCATGTTGGCGTAGGTTTTTTCTCTTCTCTGTTGCCCCTACGTGGGTTTTTTTTACGATCCATGCGTGGATCTTCTACCTTCTACTACTAGTCCATGTGTTGGACTTCTGCCTCTGACTGCTGACTTCTACTGCCTGTGCCTAACTGTTGCTGCATGCTTGTAACTCTACGTCTACATCTGTTTCTTCCTGATGGCGTCTTCTCATGAAGATCTGTGACGTCAGGTGACAATTGTGAAGCTGGATGGGTGAAACTACCAGCAATGGGTGTGCTCTATGCAGATATATGTTAAATCACAAGGAAAAATGTCGCACCTGATGCGAGATCCACCACATGTGCCTCCTACAACAGCTGATTCGAAGGATTTGAAAGTCTATGATGATTGGGTGAAGGACAACTCCATATTTATGACATGGATTCTGAATAGTAGTGAGACCAAGATTAGTGTCACACTATTGTACCTGCAGACGGCAAAGCAAATGTGGGATCAACTTGCCAGCACATATTCACACAGTCAAAATCCAAAGAAGGTGTTTGATATCAACAAGTAACTCAGCCATCTGCATTTCTCTGGTTCTGATCTGACAGATTATTTCTCTGCTTTTAAGGGATTGTGGGGGGAGTTGGAAGCCTACCATCCCTTGTCTACTAATCTGGCTACTATGCAACGACAGCGACTGGAGTTACAAGTAGTCTAGTTCCTATGTGGCTTACATGATTCCTATGTCGGGGTGGTAGATCAGATTCTCACCAGTGATCTGCTGCCTACTCTTCAGACAGCCTTTCAAAGACTACAATGCTTGCCTGCATCATCATCTGAGACTCCTACTAATACTGGGGATTCAACTCTTTTTGTTGTGATGTCTGGTCGTGGTCATGGCTGTGGATGCGGTCGTTCATATGATTCTCGTCCTCCTCGTGGTACTAGCAGGGGGAGGAATTCTACGGGTCGTGGAGCATCCTCTAGATCTACTACTACTGATGCTCATCCTTATACTGGCCAATGCTTCTGAAACTTCTGTGGCCAGTCTAATCATGTTGATGACAAGTGCTGGGAAAAGTATGGTAAACTTGCATGGGCCAATGTGGCCAGTGACACTATTGCTACATCAGAGACACCTACCCAGCTTGTTCTGTCTGATGACTCGGGTACTGCCACTGCAGATTACATTCGTGTTGAGGTGGAGCACCTACTACGTGAGCGTACTTGCTCCTCTTCTACTACCACTACAAGTGGAGCCCATGATGCGACCTACTCGGGTTGTGATACTGCCTTCCTCAGTACTCCATCTTCTAGTATTGGTAATACAAAATGGGTTATAGATTTGGGCACATCATCTCACATTTCTGGAAATCGAAGTTTATGTAGAAATTTATCTAGACCAGCTACTACTTCTTCCGTCATGCTTGTTGATGGTTCTAAGTCAACAGTTTCTGGGGTTGGAGACATTGTATCTAAGTTTTTTCTAAAGTCGGCTTTATATGTGCCTCATTTTCTACTGAATTTATTATCTGTTAGCAAAATCTTACACAGCCTGCAATGTAGCCTGACCTTTATACCTGGTTCGTGTGTTTTTTAGGACCTTCGCATGAGGACGAAGATTGGTGGGGGGCATGAAGGATCTGATGGCCTCTTTTATCTTGATGATCTGCCAAGACTGGACAAGGTTGCATTGGCTTCTACTTTATCGACATTATCTGCATCAGTCTCTGCATTACAATGGCACTACCGTCTTGGACACCCTTCTTCTAAAAAACTAAGACATGGCATTTCTAGTGTTGGCACTCATAAGTTTCATTGTGAATCATGTCAATTAGGGAAACAAACTAGGGCTGTTTACCCTAAACGTCCTCAGAGTAGTAGCAAAAACTTTTTTGATCTTGTTCATGCTGATGTATTGGGTCCTTGTAATGTGCCTAATTTGTCTGGCTACAAATACTTTTGACTATTTATTGATGATTTCTCTCGGACCACTTGGTTGTTTCTGTTGAAAAGTAGGTTTGAAGTGTTGTCTACTATTAAATTCTTTTTTGCTGAGGTGAAAACACAATATTCTCTGCCTGTTAAAGTGTTTCGTACTGATAATGCACTTGAGTTTGTCCTAAAAGATGTTGCAATGTTTTGTCATTCTATTGGCACTTTAGATCAATCTTCTTGTGCATATACACTACAGCAAAATGGAGTAGCTGAGAGGAAAAATAGACATTTGTTAGAAGTTGCTAGAACTATTATGATGCACTATCATGTACCCAGATTGTTCTGGCCTGAAGAAATATTGACTGCATGTTTCTTAAGTAATTGAATGCCTTCCTCTGTGATTGGAAATAAAGTACCTGACCAAATTCTACAACATGATACACCCTTATTTACTATACCTCCTTGGATTTTTGGTTGTATGTGTTTTGTGAGATTGCTTGGTCCTACTCATAATAAATTATCTCCCCGTACTGAGAAATGTATTTTCTTAGGGTATTCTCGTACAAAAAAATGATATAGATGCTATAGTCCTACTGCAAAGAAATGGTTTATCAGCAGTGATGTTGTCTTCTTTAAGAATACCCCATACTACTCATCTAGCAGAGATAATCTAGAGCCTGATATTATTGCTTCCCCTCTGCCTATTACTACTGAATGTGTGTCTGAGAATTCTGATCAAATGCCACCTAAGAATACGACACCACCTTTTATTATTTATCAGCACAGGAATAGACCTCCACCTGAACAAGTACCCCCCACTCAACACCTGTTTTAACCTCAATTTTCCAAACTATGTAATGACTTTTGTAAATATCATTTAAGGATAAATGAATTTGCTTGATTGATGTGATGTGGTTTGGAATGAATTCCATGATTGATTGAAATGAATTTCATGGATGATTGGTTGCATGTTTCTTAATGGGCCTTGCTTTATTTGAAGCCCAAATTGAAATTAACAAAGAATACATAAAGAATCCCCTAAAATAAGGAAAAGGATATGGCATATTTCCCTAAAAATAAGAAATCGAGTTAATTGATACCTTGGAGATCAAGGAACTCAAAATCAGGGAATAATAATGAAAGAATTAATGAAAAGATGGAAAATGTGAGTAATATAATAATAACTTGAATTACAAGGAAAGGAATCGAATTAGTATCATTATGAAACCAAATTTGGAGGAGTGGAGGGTAATACAATATCCGAGTTTCCCTCAAAATTTGGGAAAGAAATGTCAATCCAATTGGGAGTTATTGAATTTCTAAGTTTCCCTTGGATAAAAGCTTTATTGGATAATTTAGGAAATATTTTCCTATTTTAGTTTGAACGCAGATAACCCGGATCGTTGGATCTGAATCCAACGATGAGCGATCATCATCCTGAGTCCCAGAGAGACTCGGACTGTAGCGCGACCTTAGGGGAATCTTCCCCGAGATTTCCTGTTCGATCCGATGCATGAGCATCCTTGGAAATTAAACCATCAAATCCGGAAGCAAGAGAGCTCGAGTTCCGACCCTGGTATGATAGGGTTTCATCGCAAATCTCAGAAACGCCCAATTGGGCTCGGACTGTGATCGTGGCTCGGTTTGGGAATCCCAGAGGGGACCTCTCATGGTCTATAAAAGGGGATGCTTCGATCCCTGGGAACCTCGCGAACTCGAACGACCTGTTCTTGCCCTCCCTTGCTCGCCCAGGCTCGCGATTTGGTTTTCTCCGGCGAGAGCACCGCCGCGGCTCCGCCGCGTTTAGAAAGGGCAGGGTCGAGGAGGACGAAACTCCGGGGCTGTTAGATCGGGATCTAACGGTCGGCCCGGGAGAGGACGCGACGTTGCCAAGCGACGTCAGTCGCGACCGTTCGATCGTGATCGAACGCTGGGGTCAAAGATAGGCGGAGACGGTTAGATCAGGGACCACCGTGCACCAGTGAAATCCAACGGCTCGAGTGTGAGGCGCGTAAGTGGAAAGGAGGCATGCGCAAGGATCGTCAGATCGAGGCGCGGACCATGGGACTATCAATCGAACGATCGACATTTTTCCGGTAATTCCATCTATGTGACAAATAATCGGAAAAATACCTTTTTCTTGCAAAATTCACAGTAATTGCTATGAACATCAGATGAGAAAACTTAATATATGAAAGTTGCATAGAAAAATTCAAGGAACACGATAAAAATATTTCTAGAACCTAATTCTGCCTGGTTTTACAAAAGTACTTTATTTGGCTAATAAAGTTTATTAAAATTGGATAAGAAACCCTAATTGGATGTTGAAAGGGTATTTTGGTAATCTAGCAAGTCAAATCGTTAAGATTGACCCTGATAATGTTAATGGAAGTTTATTTTGCTATTTAATTGCAAAAATGCTTAACTTGGAATTATTATGTTCAAAAGAAGGTTATTTTGTATGGAAACCCTAATTTGAGATAAAGAAAGATAAAAACCATGTTTCCATGAAATAAGGAAATCAATTGTCTAATAAAGGAAATTCAATGAGAAAGTAGGAGTTTCATGATGATTGATAAATTAAGAATGTTAATGATGAAAGAAGAAGAAAAACCCTAATTATGGAATGGGAATCCTAATTTGAATAATGGAAGTGGATAAATATTAATAAAAGGAAATGTCCTTTTATTTCAGGTTTTGCTTTTTGATTGGGTTTCTCTTTCTATCTTAAAAAGTGCAATTAAAAGGTATGTGGTTACGCTTATGAATAATCGCTTTAGTTTCCCAGCGATTTCCGAAGGATTTATCGGTTGCTTGAAATAACTGTTGAATGTCTATTTATTTTATGCAACTATAAAGTGACTATGATTATCACAAAATGTATATGCCTACATGCTCAGATCCTGGTTCCCTCTGTGTATGACCTAGTACATGGCTATCTAATGGGTAGGACCATCAGGTCTGAAGAGATCTAGTACATGGCTGCCTATTGGAGAGGTCATCAGGTCTGACCTAGTACATGGCTATCTAATGGGTAGGACCATCAGGTCATGAGAAGACCTAGTACATGGATGCCTATTGGAGAGGTCATCAGGTCTGTGTTTGACTTAGTACATGGCTACCCTTGTGGTAGGACCATCAGGTCACATTGAGTTAGATATTGGGCTACCTGGAGTAGTGCCATGCGACTCTACCTTTACAGAGGTATAATGAAAGTTCACTGCAGGAACTCACAGAGTTGGGAATATGTATGGATTGAGATGTATTGCTTAAAACATAATCTTGATTGTTAAAAAGATTAATTGCTTGATTACATTGTTAGCATAATTTCTTGATTATTGGATCCTCCACATACCGACTGACCGTTGTTTTGTTTGTCGGCGTTGTAGGTACATATTTCAAAGCACAAAACAGTAAAGTGACACATTGTGAATTCAAGAACTAAAGAACAAGGAGGAGTTAGTTAGAGTAGTTCTTTTGTGGTTAGAAGTCTAGTACTTCCAACTTTTCAAAGGTATGATAAAGAAAAATTTTATTACCTTTTTCAGTATAGTATGTTAGAATTTAATAATTGTTATTGGTTATATGTCGAACCTTTGATCTGGAATTTTATTGGTGCGGCTTCAACCTCTCGGTCTCCCTTAATTGGGGGTTATCGGAAGGTGGGGTCGTAACATTTGGTATTAGAGCCTGGGTTCCTCATGTAACCATTAATAATTATTAAATTTTACAAACTCCATAGAACCCAAGGGAGTTATTAGAGGAGTATCTGAAAGACGTAGGTGTCTAGAAAGGGATCACGACCGGGGGCTGGCAAGATTTTCCTCCGCACCGCTAGTCGGAATACGATGACTCCCAGACCCGTGTGACCTCCTGGCCAAAGTCTTAGGGTATGAATTGAAATAAGATACCTTTAGGACTTCTCATCTTATTCATCCCTTCTCATCACAAAAATTCTGTTAAGGACCCTAAGGATTAGGGTTTTGTCTCTTTTCCTCACCCTCTTGAGGTATGGGTAAGGTTAATAAGGTTTAAGGAATCCTCCATCAAATTAATGAAAAGTATGTAAATAAGATGTCATGGACATAAGCTTAATAGATTAAGCGCAACTAAATGATAGATACATGCTTAGGTCGTATGACATAGGTTATCGTGACCTCAGAAGAGACCTGAGTCTAGACCTTCTTGTCTAGAGGATAAGTTAGTTTTGGAGATAGAGATCTCCATGATAAGTAGAAACATGGCTACGAGGATGACGTTAACCCTAACCCTAAGTGAAGGATATATAGAGATATGGCATGATGAGTTAGACCAGGTGTTTGGATGGATGTGTCTGGGATGCCATATGAGCCATGAGAGGTTGGATGACCGAGTACCTTTGGCCACCCAAATCTTAGATAGAAGATGAGTCTGTTTATACCTTCGTATAGATGAGAAGAAGAGTCCCATAAACCCTAGAGAAGTATAGTAACAAGTTTTGAGGCCTTGTACCTTGTTGATGGTCCTTGAAGAGGACTCAACCTTAAAGGGTTGTTCAAGGGAAGGATGAGAGGAGTACATGTCATGCTTTTTGCAAGCTTGATGCATGGTTAAGAAATATGCAGTTGGTGAACCTAGGGTTCTTAGGCCTAAGAGGGAATGCGGTATACCTAATACTCATGATGAGGATTAAGTTGCTATAGTTTCGAGTATGGTGCTCCACATGCATAAAGGAAAGGGAAAACCCTTTTTAAGTTAAAGGTAGGTTTGGTGAACCCCTCACAGCTAGGTTGAGGATAAAGGAAGATACGATCTTGATCCAGCATTGAGGAAAGAGGACAAGTATAACCTAGCATGATTCAGTGGGTGATCTGCTTATACCTTAATAGCTTGCTAGGGTTAAGTAGGCTCATGTGGATGTAAACCCTAGACCTAGGAGCTTTTGTGACCTCGTGGTCAAGGGATAGTTTTCCTCCCATCCAGGGAGAGGGACCCCTTTGGTAGGGTGTATATCAGTTTTGTTAAGAGGTCTCATAGGATCTTGAGAAGTTAAGTGAAGAGTACATGGTATGAGAATGAACCTGTAGACCCATAGATATCCATCTCTAATTGCATATGAATGAGTTACCATGAAGGTAATCGGTATGGGGCTTAACCAAGGTAGACAGGTTGCCATGATTCCAATAAAAGGATGAAGGCCAGCCCATGAATACAGAAAGGGAGATGATGAAGACTTGGGTAAGGTTCTAAGTGAACATGTACTATGATGGAGAATCCTAAGTCTATCCTAAGGGTCAGGTAGGGATAAGACCGATGAAAGTAGGAGTTACCTAATTCCCCAGTTGCACATGACCATAGGGTCGAGAGGTAACAGCTATCATTGTCTGAGGGCCATGGGTTAGGAGATTGATCACCTTCATGAACCCATGGGACCCAAAGGCAGATGAGTAGGGCACTCTCTTCATGCATGAGGGAAGAGGGATGACCCCAAAAGAGTCGTTACCCTATGAACCCCGAGGAGTTGACTAAGGATATAAACCTCAGTGGGTTCAAGATTAATTGGTTATCATGATGTATGTGATATAGAGACACATGTGGCACATTTCAACTTAAATTTAAAAGGTGTATTGGCAAGGTGGGATGTACCATCTCTACTCTTGGAACAGGAAGAACTCTGTATTTGGACTGCAGCCAAATGCTTATTTCCTCTTGTTATGGGAGTGAGAGATAGTACATTACGTATGGCATACACTAAGGATAAGAGATGATGTAGATTGGAACGTTGCCACGAGAAATGGGGATAGAGAAGATAACCTAACCTGGTAAAAAGAATGATACATGGAAGATAGTCACCTTATGAGGATGTGTTTATCCTGAGCTAAGTGGAACTTACAAGTTATACCAGGTTGAGTTTAATCACCACGATGATGAAATCAGAGAGTGTTCTTAATGAAGATAGATAGTGAGTTTAAGGGGAGATAATAAGTGAAATACATGGAAGTATGTGTCTTCAACATTACCTAATAGCTAAGGATGTGAAGTGGTAATGGATGCGCTGGTTGAGATACATCTGACTTGTTTGGCTAACCCTATGTTCGAAAAGGAGTGGTGTTTAGATAACACTCAAATATAATAAGATACGGGTTGGTTGGTTAGCCAGTCTAGTCCTTGATGTAATGAAAGGATGGTGGTAGAACCTCAGATGCACTTCTTTGGAAAAGAAGGTGATGAAACCCTGACTAGAGTGGTTTAGGGTTTCAGAGGAATCGATCTTGAAGAATCATGACATACAGGAAATCATGATACACCATGGAAATGGAGATAGAACTTTGGATGCTTAAGATGAGGTTGCTTGTGGTTTATGGCCATGCAAGCCAGGAGGTAAAGGACGAACCCCAGTAACCCAGTGTATCGATATAGAGGACAAAAGAGTCCTTGAGAGGGAATGGGAGATCAATACTATGGATGTGGTGATGGGTCTCCCTTGGACCAAGGAAAGGTTGAAATGCAATATGGGTTATGGTAGGTCGCCTTACCTAGAGGACATGAGAAAGAAAGAGTTTTGTTGAACTACCCATGAGAGAGATGGTTCAACTACACCATGAAGTGAGTGCGAAGGTTCTTGAGTTTGACCTAAAGGTTCACTTCCATAAAGTGGAAGTAGGTACATTGAGAACTCTATGTAGTATAGTTTATCACCCCTAACCATGGTTAGTATGATCCAGACTAAGGGTCTGATGAGGGCATGTGTGCTCGTTCAGGGTGATATCTAAAGACAGTTCTTGTCCTATGAAAGATGTGACAATGACCACCATAGACAATATCGGGTTTTATATGAAGCTCTATATGGGAGACCGTGTCGGTCACCACTTCACTGGGATGATGTTGGTGAGAGGACCTTGTTGAGGTCAGATGAGCTCCAAGTGTATGCTGATAAAGTCGCTTTGATCAAGCAAAGGCTAAAGAGAGCCCAGGATCGACAAAAGTCGTATGCTGATGCAAAGAGGACTGATGTGCATTTCACTATGGGAGAACATGTTTTTCTGAAAATCCGACCATTCCGAGCTATAGCCAAGAATAGAGGAAAGCTGAGTCCCCGATATGTGGGTCCGTTTGAGGTGTTAGAACGGATTGGTGAGGTGGCTTATCGTTTGGCGTTACCCCCACAATATAGTATGATGCATGATGTTTTTCACGTGTCCAATCTGAAGCGATATGTGCAAGATCCAAGCCATGTGTTGAGCATTGAACCTATTGAGCTTCAAGGATAGCTATCTTATCCTGAGTTACCTATGCGTATTATAGATACTAAGGTAAAAGAGCTCAGAAATAAGAACATAGAGATGGTAAAGGTTCTTTGGAAACACCATGGAGAGGATGAGGCCACATGGGAGCTGAAGACGGACATGGAAAAAGCATATCATGACTTGTTTGTTTGATTGTGAATTTTGAGGACAAAATTCCTATAAGGAGGGGAGGATGTTATAACCTCAATTTTCCAAAATATGTAATGACTTTTGTAAATATCATTTAAGGATAAATGAATTTGCTTGATTGATGTGATGTGGTTTGGAATGGATTCCATGATTGATTGAAATGAATTTCATGGATGATTGGTTGCATGTTTCTTAATGGGCCTTGCTTTATTTGAAGCCCAAATTGAAATTAACAAAGAATACATAAAGAATCCCCTAAAATAAGGAAAAGGATATGGCATATTTCCCTAAAAATAAGAAATCGAGTTAATTGATACCTTGGAGATCAAGGAACTCAAAATCAAGGAATAATAATGAAAGAATTAATGAAAAGATGGAAAATGTGAGTAATATAATAATAACTTGCATTACAAGGAAAGGAATCGAATTAGTATCATTATGAAACCAAATTTGGAGGAGTGGAGGGTAATACAATATCCGAGTTTCCCTCAAAATTTGGGAAAGAAATGTCAATCCAATTGGGAGTTATTGAATTTCTAAGTTTCCCTTGGATAAAAGCTTTATTGGATAATTTAGGAAATATTTTCCTATTTTAGTTTGAACGCAGATAACCCGGATCGTTGGATCTGAATCCAACGATGAGCGATCATCGTCCTGAGTCCCAGAGAGACTCGGACTGTAGCGCGGCCTTAGGGGAATCTTCCCCGAGATTTCCTGTTCGATCCGATGCATGAGCATACTTGGAAATTAAACCATCAAATCCGGAAGCAAGAGAGCTCGAGTTCCGACCCTGGTATGATAGGGTTTCGTCGCGAATCTCAGAAACGCCCAATTGGGCTCGGACTGTGATGGTGGCTCGGTTTGGGAATCCCAGAGGGGACCTCTCATGGTCTATAAAAGGGGATGCTTCGATCCCTGGGAACCTCGCGAACTCGAACGACCTGTTCTTGCCCTCCCTTGCTCGCCCAGGCTCGCGATTTGGTTTTCTCTGGCGAGAGTGCCGCCGCGGCTCCGCCGCATTTAGAAAGGGCAAGGACGAGGAGGACGAAACTCCGGGGCTGTTAGATCGGGATCTAACGGTCGGCCCGGGAGAGGACGCGACGTTGCCAAGCGACGTCAGTCGCGACCGTTCGATCGTGATCGAACGCTGGGGTCAAAGATAGGCGGAGACGGTTAGATCAGGGACCACCGTGGACCAGCAAAATCCAACGGCTCGAGTGTGAGGTGCGTAAGTGGAAAGGAGGCACGCGCAAGGATCGTCAGATCGAGGCGCGGACCACGGGACTATCAATCGAACGATCGACATTTTTCCGGTAATTCCATCTCTATGACAAATAATCGGAAAAATACCTTTTTCTTGCAAAATTCACAGTAATTGCTATGAACATCAGATGAGAAAACTTAATATATGAAAGTTGCATAGAAAAATTCAAGAAACACGACAAAAATATTTCTAGAACCTAATTCCGCCTGGTTTTACAAAAGTACTTTATTTGGCTAATAAAGTTTATTAAAATTGGATAAGAAACCCTAATTGGATGTTGAAAGGGTATTTTGGTAATCTAGCAAGTCAAATCATTAAGATTGACCCTGATAATGTTAATGGCAGTTTATTTGGCTATTTAATTGCAAAAATGCTTAACTTGGAATTATTATGTTCAAAAGAAGGTTATTTTGTATGGAAACCCTAATTTGAGATAAAGAAAGATAAAAACCATGTTTCCATGAAATAAGGAAATCAATTGTCTAATAAAGGAAATTCAATGAGAAAGTAGGAGTTTCATGATGAATGATAAATTAAGAATGTTAATGATGAAAGAAGAAGAAAAATCCTAATTATGGAATTGGAATCCTAATTTGAATAATGGAAGTGGATAAATATTAATAAAAGGAAACTGTCCTTTTATTTCAGGTTTTGCTTGTTGATTGGGTTTCTCTTTCTATCTTAAAAAGTGCAATTAAAAGGTATGTGGTTACGCTTATGAATAATCACTTTAGTTTCCCGGCGATTTCCGAAGGATTTATCGGTTGCTTGAAATAACTGTTGAATGTCTATTTATTTCATGCAACTATAAAGTGACTATGATTATCACAAAATGTATATGCCTACATGCTCAGATCCTGGTTCCCTCTGTGTATGACCTAGTACATGGCTATCTAATGGGTAGGACCATCAGGTCTGAAGAGATCTAGTACAAGGCTGCCTATTGGAGAGGTCATCAGGTCTGACCTAGTACATGGCTATCTAATGGGTAGGACCATCAGGTCATGAGAAGACCTAGTACATGGCTGCCTATTGGAGAGGTCATCAGGTCTGTGCTTGACTTAGTACATGGCTACCCTTGTGGTAGGACCATCAGGTCACATTGAGTTAGATATTGGGCTACCTGGAGTAGTGCCATGCGACTCTACCGTTACAGAGGTATAATGAAAGTTCACTGTAGGAACTCACAGAGTTGGGAATATGTATGGATTGAGATGTATGGCTTAAAACATAATCTTGATTGTTAAAAAGATTAATTGCTTGATTACATTGTTAGCATAATTTCTTGATTATTGGATCCTCCACATACCGACTGACCGTTGTTTTGTTTGTTAGCATTTTAGGTACATATTTCAAAGCACAAAACAGTAAAGTGACACATTGTGAATTCAAGAACTAAAGAACAAGGAGGAGTTAGTTAGAGTAGTTCTTTTGTGGTTAGAAGTCTAGTACTTCCAACTTTTCAAAGGTATGATAAAGAAAAATTTTATTACCTTTTTCAGTATAGTATGTTAGAATTTAATAATTGTTATTGGTTATATGTCGAACCTTTGATCCGGAATTTTATTGGTGCGGCTTCAACCTCTCGGTCTCCCTTAATTGGGAGTTATCGGAAGGTGGGGTCGTAACAACACCAATCTCCTCCTCAAGAAGGTCCTGCCACACCTGAGGTAATTTCTGACCTGGATATACCTATTGCTCTTAGAAAGGGAACCCGTTCCTGCACTTCTCATAACATTGCTAACCATGTATCTACTGCACATCTGAGTATTCATGCTAGCAATTTTGTCTCTGCTTTATCTGATGTCATTATTCCAACAAATACTCATGATGCCTTCCAAAGTACAGCCTAGACTTCTGCTATGCAAGAAGAGATGTGTGCTCTTACTAACAGACAAACTTGGGAGTTGGTGGATCCACCTCCTCAATGTAAGCCTATAGGTTGCATATGGGTATATGTTGTTAAATATCAACCTGATGGTACTATAGAACGGATGAAGGCACACTTGGCTGCAAAAGGGTACACATAGACTTATGGTATTGATTACTTTGAAACTTTTTCTCCTGTTGCCCACCTTAATTCAGTCAGAATTCTTCTTTTTGTTGCAATTAATCTGGACTGGTCTCTACTGCAATTAGATGTTAAGAATACTTTCCTGTATGGTGATCTGCAAGAGGAAGTGTATATGGAGCAACCCCCTGGATTTGTTGCTCAGGGGAGTCACACAAAGTCTGCATGTTGAAGAAGTCTATTTATGGGCTCAAATAGAGCCCTCGTGTCTGGTTCGATAAATTAAGCAAAATTCTGATTTCTTTCGGTTTTTTGAGATCTCAAGTGAATCATTCTATTTTTGCTAAGAAGACCTCTATTGGAATTGTAATTCTTATTGTCTATGTGGATGATATTGTTCTTTCTAGAAGTGACTCTATTGCTATTTAGGATACTAAAGTCCATCTCTGCAAGCACTTTGCAACTAAAGACTTGGGTAAACTGCGGTATTTTCTAGGCATAGAGGTATCCAGAACCTCTAATGCACTAGTGTTGTCTCAGAGGAAATATATTCTAGATCTTTTATAGGAAACTGGTATGCTTGGAGCTAGACCTGCTGACACTCCTCTAGATACCAATGTCAATTGGGATGATGATTCGTCTCCATCTTTTGCTGATAATAAAAAGTACAGGATATTGATTGGTAAAATGATATACTTAATTGTGACTAGAGCTGACATATCTACTTCTATGGGACTTCTTAGCAGGTCCCTAGATAAACCCAGACAGTGCCACTGGGATGCACTATGTCATATTCTGTGATGTCTAAAAAGTCTCCTGGAAAGGGACTTCATTACAGGAAAAATTGGCACTGCTCTCTAGAAGGGTATTCTGATTATGATTATGTAGGGAGTCGGATTGACAAGAAATCCACTTATGGCTATTGTACCTATGTTGGAGGCAATCTAGTCACATGGAGATCCAAGAAACAAAATGTGGTTGTCAGATCTAGTGTTGAAGCTGAATATAGGGCTATGGCCCATACTTCTTGTGAGCTTCTTTGGGTACGCTCTCTTTGTAAAGACTTCGGTGTTGAGTCTTCTTCTTGTATACCCATGCACTGTGATAATAAAGTTGCTATCTTTATTACCAACAATCCTGTCTATCATGAGCACATCAAGCATATCAAGGTCGACTGTCATTTTATTCGGGAATCTATTCTTAATGGCAAGATCTACACACCTTTTACTCAATCTGAAGACCAGGTTTCTGATATCTTCACCAAACTGCTGCCTAAGAAGCATTTCAGCGCTTTGATGGACAAGTTGGGCATGATTGACATCTATGCTCCAACTTGAGGGGGAGTGTTAATATATGTGTTGCTTTATTTATGTTATGTTATTTTCCATTATATTCGGACCTTTCTGTAATTGTTACTTTTCTATAAATAGAAGGGTGCACACATTGTGCAACCCTAAGCTCTCCAAATCTCATTGTCTTTCACAGTTAATTTCATTATTTTTCTGAAAATAATGTATTTTTTGTCCGTTTCATTTTACTGCAAGCATTACTTGTTTATCACTTATGTATGTCAGTCTTTGTTGTTGGTGGCCTATGGATTTCCCACATTGGACATAAAACAAATATCTTACAACAACTCCCGAAATAGATTATATTATAGTTATGAACATGATAGACTAAACTGAAAAGTCAGAAGTCATGCGAAATAAGAATTACAATAATAAGTAGTCTTCTGTTTTTACAACATAATGACATGATGCATCGTACCGGATCACATAACTTATTCTAATAAAATTATGCTTTAATATTCAATATCAAGCATCATCCTTTGTTTAAAATTCATTTTTTTGTGTGTCTACTACTAAATATGTTTTGCAACATCTTGATTTCAAAAGACGTCACTGATAGTCTACACATAATTGAATGAAAGGTATTGTATTGTCTTAGCATGTGAAAAGATAGAACCAATTCAATACCGTTCACTTCGGTTTTTGGAGGACATCCTAAAATTATGAAATGGTAGATTCCTTTGTCCTATTCTTCATGAAGGATGGTTGAAAAGAATCAAAGAATCTTATAGTCTAGAAATTCATTGAAATAAATTAGGAACATAATCAGAATTGTGATTTACTTGATTAACTTTTTCATTGAACATCTAACGAATTAGAAACATATATACAAATAATGGTTTTTTTTGCATAACTTGTTACTCAACATATTGGTTATTGCACTTCAACTAACCAATGCAATATTAGCGTACAATTACATGCCTATATAATGTTTTATTATTTTCCATTGTGTAAAAAATATAGAATTATTATATAAAACTAAGTTTTAAGAAGGTTGCAAAGTCATAGATAAAAAATGCAAAAATCTAGATGGTGTTATGTATGTTTCTAATAGTATCAACTTTCAAATAAAAAAAAATTACCATTAGTGTTTTTTGTGATACAACCATAAGTTTTGGGGTCACCATGTCTTCCTTTAAGACAAGTGCATGAGTATCCTCCTTCGGTATTTCTACATATTCCTTTGCATGGATATTCTTTTGGATGTTTGCATTCATCTATATCTATATATTTTATTCAAAAATGATCAAAAAGTCAATAGTTAGAAAGATAAAAGATAGTTAGGTTAATGAGAAAAAGCTAAATGTGATGAGAAACATTTTTGGATTATAATATTCAAGTTCAAACAAACTATTAACAAGATAAGACAATAATACTATAGTCACAATGTATTTAAGTCTACTAGAATCTCCTCAATAAAACTCCAGAGAACTAATACTAGTGTTGTATTGTCATATAATGTATCCTAAATCTATGGTAATCACCCTTTATATCACTAGGTTGACTTGTATCCTAGATCCATAACACTATATTGTTATAGCTTGGAACCTTTCTTGTGGATTGATGACTAAAAGTAATTAGTTCTAGATGATTTGTAGTATTTTAAATATGTAATGAACATATTCAAATTGATTATTTTGTGGTCTTAGTCATATAACAAAAACCACTCCGTAGTATGGTGCACAAAATATCCATGAAGATATAAAAGAATAGTCATACCAAAATTATAAATAGGGGATCTAAATAATATTACATACTAGAGAATGATACGCCATAGGGGAAATATCATACATATGAATAAATCTTTATGTGTTTTGGAGGACCTAGAATGCTACCACTTTTATATGCAACTAAAAATGAATTGACATTTCTTTATTAAAGTAAATATATAATGCGTATGTTAATGATGATATACTTGATAAAAGATGATCATATTAATATATATGTATATATATATATATACATACATACATACATACATATACATATATATAAGATATATAAGAAGTTATAGTGGAAATATCTCATAAAATTAATTTGAATACGTTAAATTTTTAACTAATACATTTATAATACAAACAAGGGTATACTCAAAGCACAATAAGTATAGTAAATTTGTTTGACTAAAAAGTTAACCATGTTCAAAAATGACAAAAATGAAAATAAAATTATTCAAGATTATAGACTTGAGAAAATTTTACTATAAATGTAATGAATTCATTATTTTACCCTCAATGATTAGCATAACCCCATATGTTGAATTAATAAGCTAGTCAGAAATTTACTTACCCCACCTCATGCATCTGAATATATGATTTTATGGTGAATTATTTAGTCAAACATCATGAACTGTGTATTGGTAGATCTTCATCCAAGAAGTCTTCATATGAAAATATATGATTAATCCTTTAGTTATTCTTTTCATTATTATGTCTATTTTATATTATGTGAATATGCTCACTTTCTAAATAGGTTTTATCAAAGTAATTAATTATATATGTAACATCATTCCACATGTATTAATAAAATGTATGAATTCTATAGTAAAAGTGGATATATGTAATAAAGATCGTTTAATTCATGAATCCATTGTACTATCATTTGATTTGTTTGATTTATTCATATAAAAAGTTAAAGAGCATAAAATCTCATTCAATTTACTAATTTTCAAGTAATATAATCTACTTGAAATATATAAAAATAGATATGCCACTCAATGAAATTATAATTCCTTTTTTATAATGTCCAATTAATATATATAATATATTGAACTTTTTTTTAAAGTTATTTTTACAAAAATCGATTATGACATCAGTCTAAAATATTCTTTGCCAATCTTCAATCAGAATTGGGAATATAATTAAATATTATAGAATGTTAAAGAAATATCAAACTTATTTTATTGCACTTTAGGTTAAATAACATTCAATTTTATATTTGATGCTTCAATAATTATCTAGAGTCCATTGATGTAAAAAAAACTCATTTAGAAATTAGAAAATTATAACTTTAGGTTGTATACAAACATTTATTCTTGGTATGTTGTTTTTAAGGAACTTAATTGAATATATCTTTATCAATTAATTTAATTCATAATAAATATTTTATTTGAGACCCATTAGCCTCCCCTTCCACATCTCTCTTATGTGTATGGGCAAATATTATCAATTCCTATATTTTTATGTTATTATTGCTTACTTATTTTTAGGCAAGATATTATTCTCATGGCTAACTAGTCTCCTTATGCATTATGGTAGTTCCAATTTGGTATCATTTATACACTTCAATACAATTTTTAAGGACTAATGCTACTTAATATTGTGTTCTTGATCAACACCCATGCATTTTAGAAAACAAGACTTAGGTATGAAAGGTGACTTAGGGAAATTCTGAGGCAAAGGAAATGATTTTGGTAGTGTGTGATAAAGCACACCATTGTAAATCAAGAGACCTGGTGTGAAATCAAACTTTATTTTTTGAGATTAGTGAGTTTGGATTCCTTATCTCAAGAGAGGCCACATGACATTCCAAGCACAATATACTAAGACCCTTGAGAGATGTGTCATGTGATAACTTAGATAACCACATATAATCATGAGACTGAGGTAGGTGATGCCATCACACAACATTTAAATTGATATTTCTTTGCTCCTGGGTATGAGTTGTTTATATCACCAGTTGTAAGTACATAATCACTCAATATCAAAATACCACAATTTATACCTCCATATACTTGTCGAAGTATTATGTTCTGATTTGACCTTTATTTTGTTTTCTTGTTTAATTTAATGTTCATCTACCTTATTTTCACTTAACAATAATTAAGAAGAGGTTTTTATTTAACAACCATGTTCAATACACGAGCTTGAACCCATCTTGCAACTGACTCTGTACACAGGTGGATGTTGAAATGAATATTGCTTTTGTAAAAGCAAAATTTCAATAAATATTCTTTCTTATCCAGTGATTTCACTCTGTGATACTCAATTGTACTATATACCTAATTTATTTTATTTGGTTGATTGATAGAAACTTTAAGTAGAGGATAAAATATTTTATGCCCCTTATATTTTGCATACATTCATAATTATTTTTATCATACAACCTCTCTCTTTGTATATATATGCATATATATTATTATATTTAGACTTTTTGTGAGTGCTTTTATCCACACATTTCATATTTGTTTTTATATATGGATATAGGTTTGGATAGAATATTCCTAGTATCATGCAATTTTCAAAGATTCTTTGATTCCAAAGACATGTGGCATGAATTATATGATTTTTCATTTCATTGCTTAGTCAGTCACGAGAATATCAAGCATATATCAATAGAACTTTGCAGCCTGCTACTATTAGATTTAGTTCTTTGTGATTTGACTATTGATTTTACGGATGACTCGTGTTAACCAAGATGAAATTGATATTTTACTCAAATTGACTATCACAATACCATTTCGCAGCTAGATGATGAAGCATCATATGAAGAGAACCCATTTCCATTCAACTAGGTTGATGATCTGGATCTAGTTTCCATGCATAGAGTGACGAATATAATTAAGGAAGGATTTAAGACATGCTGAGAACATCCCATTTAGTGAATATGATGATCCTTAATTACATGCCAACAACTTAATCCCTACCCTTTATCCAAAGTGAGAGAAATATGAGTATATCACTACATATTCTCTAGTGTAAGTGTTTAATGTTTCGATCAGAATGATTTAACATAAATTACATTAGAGTGTTTGAAACAAGGAACTCATGAAAGAGTGTAGTAATAACACTTTTTCATATCTTCAAGTGTCACAAACAACTTCATGAGAATGTTATCATCATATCCATTAGAATCCCCATACTCTATTGCATATTAATTAGTTCAGGTGCTCATTTCAACATCATACATAGATTTCACACCATGTGCTCATATTTTTATAGTTTGCAAATTATATAAAAAATATCACTTCATTCTATTCCATAGACGATGTGATATGATAAGATAATTCACATCAAATATTCACAAACTGTTGCAGATATTGAACAGATCATGCAGAAATAAGTCTTTGTGACCTACAAATCAAATCCAATGTTTTCCTAGTTTCTCTACATCATTTTTTTACAATCTATAATATGCATTTTTATTACATGCAATCTCATAACATGTGCACTCCGGCATAAATATTAACATTGTGATCAAATTATGTCTTTGACGATGATTATCAACTATTGGAAAACACCATGATAGATAGTGGCTTCTACTTGAGCATATAAGCCATGTTTCTACCTCACCCTCTTCTAGGGTAATAAACATCAAACTACATGCATGCAACCAAGATTCATGCGGAGGAAATTGAATCCAACCCTTATTCGTCTCATTAATACACAATTGAAACCCTAAGTTAAGTGAATGAAGTCTAAATTGATAATTCGATAGTCTAAATATAAAGCAAAAATATTTGAATACAATAATTTTTGTTTTTTAAGATCCAAGGTAATCAAATGTTGATCTTGAAATACAATGCAAAGTGAGACATTCTTTGGCAAAATCAGATCCTATTGAATTCATCATTACTCGTGTCAACACCTTATAACCCAAAGGTTCAACCTAGCATCAAACTGAGAACCATGCAAGTTTTATTTGTAAAATATATTGAACTCTATTACATTTATGATGTTGATTCCAAAAAAGTTTAGATGTCAGTTTGTCCATTAACCAAATTGGAAATGTATGACTCTTGTTCACCGACATCTTCATCATGTAGACAAAGTAACCATGAACCATATGTGTTGATCGCAAAACATTTGCAATTATAAGATTTATAATTAGTATAAAATCACCTTCCACATATAACATACATTCTCTTTTGGTAGTTTCGTGATTATCATTTTTATATGATCAGTCGCAATGCATTTTTTATCTATATTTCTTCCCTCTTTAATATTTTTTCATGTTTATTGCCTATAAATATAACGTTCACTTCTTTTATTTCTTATTCTTTTTTGATATTGTAGGTTTTGGAATGATTTTAATAAAAGTTTCAACACCAATATATTGGTTTCATGTGGGTGGATAATACATAGCTGATTATCCCACCCACACTCACCATAGGGAAAATTCTTTAGGACCTTAATCTGTTGGAAGTGATGTTTCTATGATATTGTCATTCATGAACAACTTCCCCAAGTCAAGGGGATAACAGTTGCCATGCAGACAGGTGAACACTATTTTCTTATAAATTGATTAAATAGGAATATACCTGAAAAAAATACTCATTAAGTCCAAAAAATGTTAATAAAATGGTAGATCATCCAAGCTAATTTTTCATAAGTCATCCAACCAGCCAAGTTGGTACTTAAAACAACTAAACAAGTTGGATGACTTGTAAAAAGGTTAGTCTTCCTTTTTGGTTAATCTATTGATAGTTATCTTGACCAAGAAAATTATTGTAGTCAATAAAAACCTAAATAAGTCAGATCACTCATTTAGCTTGTGTATCGGGGATACAAATTTTCATGATACAATTATGAAATTCATAATGTCTGGTCACAAAACCTCTTGATCTTCAATGTTTCTTTCCCAACTCCATATACAAGTGGCATAACCAAATGTGAGTTTTCTTTAAATCCACCAACACCGAGACAACCTTGAAGGGGAACAACCAAAGACTCTTGATCCACTACATTAATTGTTGAGGAAAGGTGAACCCCACTACCAACTTCAATCTTCCATTAGCTTCTCCAAAAAAGCAACTCATTCTACAACAATGGGTTTTTGTTCTACAATTTCTATGCCAGACAATAATTGACTGAGTTACCTAAATTTCATCTAAAATTTTACCTTCTTATCTACCATTCTTCATCACTTTCTCCTTTCCCCACTAATAACCCCACCAACAAGAGTATTTCTATCCCAGATAGTCCTTCCCTTCACCTAACCACTAGCTACAATTTTACCACTCACAATCTCACCTCAACATAGGTCTATGAAACCTTAGGTGTGTTTTTCTTTTCCTATGATTCATGCCAAAGTTGATGCTCCTTTCCAGTTTTATCATCATCAAGCACATACACTACAAAAATAAATGTCGTTTAGAAAGTGATGTGGAGTTTTCCAATGTATAAGGGAGTGAAAATTCTTCTCTTGAGATGGACCTTATTAAGAGCATTCCCTCTTATCACTAATTGGAAGTTATATAACATTTTCCATCAAACCAACATTCCTCATATTCATATATTAGAGATAAATCAGAGGAGACTACTAAGGTTAAGGTAAGAAGTAGATATTTGTGAGGAATTTTTGGATCTCATGAACACCAATAACTTAACAAAATGCATATATTTGTCTCACACTTCCTTTCTTATTCATTTCCTTCTACAACTGGCATCAATTCCCTTCAACCTTGTCAGTTGACAATTTGCGCTTAATATAAACCTTGACCTCATATAGTTCATAATACATGCCAATGTACACATATTAACTTATATTGGATAATAATATGTGGATGTCAATAAATGTATTAAAACATTTCAAGTTTATTGAAATATCCCGATTGTATTTAGATTTATAATAATTCAATAATTCAATATTCTTAATGACTTTAGTTCCTATATTGATATAATATAAGTCAAACCTTATACCAATTTATTATTATAATAAATACATTTCCTATTCTATGAGAATAATTAAATTTCTTTTAATGTAGTTAACGCACTTAAATTTTGACAATAAATTTAGATTTAACATAAATTTATAAATATAACTATTTACTAGATTAATTACATCTAAAGTGATTTTTTCCCTTACCATATTCAATATCCTTATGAAACCCAAAATGCCATTTTACAATTTATTTATGTAGTCCTACCTCCAAATGACCTCTCTCTCAAATTCAATTTAATTTGGAGCTCGTTTATTTGATACAAATATAACACATTTATTCACATTAATTTCATTTGGTTTTCGCTCAATACCAAGTTCTATTTTGATTTCACTGCTTGTATGTTTCCATGTAACATGTCCACACCTTTTCTCTTTCATTCACTTTACACATCTTCTATGCCTCAATATTGGCAGCCACCACTAGAGCTGGCAAAAACTGACCGGACCTGAGAAACTCGACCTGTCCTATCCGCAACCCGACCTGATGAAATCTGAAAAAAATATAAACCTGAACTCAACCCGACCCGACCTGATATTTACCCGAAACTCAATATGACCCGGAATTGTCAGACTCAAACCTGACCCGACACCTGAATCGATGATATCACGTGACCGGAATCAACCTAAAAAATCACAACCAACTTGACCCGACTCGATATCAACCTGACCTGACATTGACCCGACCCGACGTCAACCATCTTAACACCAACACAACACAATGTCAACCCGATCCGACACCAACTTGACCCTATATCAACCCGACTTGATGTCAAACTGATCCTACACCGACCAACGCAATGTCAACCCGTCCCAAAATCAATCCAACAGAACACCGACCTCACCCAATGTCAACCTGACTGAGTACTAGCGAGTAGCAACTAGCGAGAAGTGGAGAAGTCAAGTTTTAGTTTTACAATAGATTTTTGTATGGCTTTATCAGTCTATAACGCACGCCGACTCTGCGTGTCCCTCCCCCTGGCCTCCAACGGCTGGGGTGGCTTTGTGTGAAGGCTGCGGCGGTCATCTGGAGTTAGGATCGAAATCAGTGGCATCTCTCCGGCGGTTCTAGGTTGGTTGGGTGATGATAGGCGCCGTGAGCGTGATCGGGTCTGGGTTGAGTCTCGGCGATCTTGACTTTGTCAACGCCTCCCCGTTCAAGTGTGATGGAGGGTGAGCGGACGACCTATCCCAGTCCCGCGTGCTTGCGTGCTGCCTCATCAAGCTGAGGATGGTAGGGGCATCTTACCCTTACCTCTCTAGCAATCCCTCATCCCTTCCCCGGGAAAACCTGGCTTGCTCAGGTTGATGACCTCCCACGTCTTCGTCTGGCTCCCACATCGGCGGTCACGGCGTGGCTGGATTCTTCGTTGGGTGATGTGATTCTCCATCACGGACCTGGATGGTGGTGTCGGACGGTGGTCCACGCCCTCCTGCTGTTGTCGTCCGCGTCGGGCGTGCTCAGGCTTGGCGGCTGGCGTGGCTGGTGGGTTCTGCTTCTCTGGGCGCTGCCTGCATCGGATCGTGCTGAGGCTTCTTCGGTAGAGCTTGGACTTCTCTGGAGCTTTCTTGGCGTTTGGCGGAATGCTTCTGTGAAGCGTTCTAGCATGCACATGGGCAGTCAGGTTTAAGGGGTGTAGTTCGGTTTCAAAACCTTCTCCTCCTTGGCCCTCTTCCACTGCTGTGATGGAAACACCTCTTCAGGTGTTTGTTGTTATGCCGCTGTGCCCCTGGTTCCTGGTTTTGAGTGGCAAGTGGTGTCGAGATATCTCCTTCTGTTGTCCGATGGCTGGGAGCTATTTCTGGGGTTTCCTTCCACTATCTTTGTGAGTGTGGATAATGCATGTGTGAAGGGAGTTCCTAGATTCTACTCTTGGTGATCGGTACAGTTGACTCAGATATCAAGCTCTCTTTTTGAGCTAACAGGTATACAGGTTGGGGCTACCAACGTTTAAGCTGAGGTAGCTGATGAAGTTAGATGGGACTTTGTCTCTAATCTCCATTAAAGGCTGAAGTACAGGCATTGTTTGATATTCTTCAGCCTATGATGATGAGTCTGCACTCTTTGTGGGTGGGTGTATTGTTAGTGGAGCTCCTCATCAGAGTAGGATTTAGATATATTTTCTTTTGCTTGTATGACGCTCTTGATGTTTGTTCTTTGGTTGGGTCCTCCTCTTTCTGTTGCGGTCTTCTGCGTAAGACCTTTAGTATCTTTTGTTGTTTTTTTGGTAATCCTCTCAGAGGGTTAGGGGGTGCGATTTCTTGTACCTAAAGTTTTGGTATATCACAATAGTAACAGGATTTTCGTTGACAAAAAAAAAATAGTTTGCTTGATAATTTGATTGTAAGGAATGGAAGGTGGAATATATGAGTTAATGGATAGTAAAACAAAAAAATAACAAGTAAAAAAATATTTTCTTTATGTTTTTAATTAATACAACATATTAGTCATTACTCATTATCACAACTCACAACATGACCTGAATGAGGTCCAACTCAAAACAACTTGATTATACAAATATATAACCCACGCAACCCCAACTTGATAAATACCCAATTCAAAATGACTAGATTCAAACTCGAGTTAGCCCCAGGAAATGGTGTAAATTGAAACGACCTGAAGTGATTTTACGTGAACCCAAACCAACCCAATAAATGAATCTGAACAAACTTGTACCAAAATTGACTCGATCTGGACAGGAGTTGACCCAAAAAAGCAAAATGAACCAAAAGGACCAAATGGATACTAACTCGACTCGACATGAAAGGATAAAATAACCTCAATTATCTACGACCCATAATGACTATGGCCAAACCTAAATTGACCCATT
Source organism: Alisma plantago-aquatica (assembly GCA_963693085.1). NCBI lineage: Eukaryota > Viridiplantae > Streptophyta > Magnoliopsida > Alismatales > Alismataceae > Alisma > Alisma plantago-aquatica. The sequence goes on from OY856415.1 coordinate 182,262,711, forward strand.
TGATTGCCAACTCTCTAACCTAAACAGACTGAGACCCAACCCAAAACAACTAGACCCGAACAAAAAAACAACCCAAGAAGACTCGATCTGATTGCTACCCAACCTGAAAATGACTCGACCCAAAACCAAAGTAGACCAAGGAAATAATTCAAATTGACCCGACCCGATTTTAAGACGACCCAAAATGATTTGACTTGAACCCGACCTGATAAAGTAACGTGAAAAAGTCTATACCTAAATTGACCTGACCTGAACTCGAGTTGACCCAAAATTACAAAATGACCCGAAGGGACCCAACCCGATACTAACCCGACCCAAACCTGCCCGACTCAAAAGAATAAAATAACTCGAATTAACTCTGACCCGTAATGACCCAACCTAAAATGACCTGACCCGAACCCAACCCGACCCGACCCGCCCGATTGCCAACTCTAGCCACCACCTATGGAATTTAATTAATGCCCAGACTCCTCCTCTTCTTTCTTTCCTCACCTCCACCCTATTATCCGTCTTCATTCTTACCCTAGTCATCACCCATATTTTTCTTGCTCTCACCTTATTCCCATCCATCTTATATAGAGATGAAACCTCTTGGTGTATTCCTCCATAACCTTGATGACAAATCCTACAAACAAAAATAAACCGTCTACATTACTTGGTATCATCATTCTTCAAAGGAGCCCCAAATCCATCATACAACACATGATGACTTCTGACCCTAAAAAATCTACTTCTTAACTAAAATTGACATGTATAAAGATATAACGATATTAAACCATTACTATGTTTACTTCAAATCATCCACCTACAAAACTTGTAACATACCACTCAAAAACTTTATGGGACACCACCTAAATAGAATATCTACATGTTAGAAACCCTACTCATTTTTCTCTAGACATTATCTTTGAATTCTTTCCTACCTTTATAGGATGTCTTATAGAAATGACTCCATGTTATTCTACATAATAATTGTGTAGGAATGTGATAATTGTTAATTCAGATTCATTGGAAATCTTAGTTACCATCGTTGTCAGGTTTGTCATACATATTGTTTTGTGGCAATTTTCTCACGTACAATAAACCAAAAATATCCATAAATTCCTCTCCTTGCATGTATTTAAACAAAGTAATTTCATAGTGGAAGGAAAACCCATATTCAAGCAATCAAATCACACTTTCATGCATGATTTTAGTGGTGTAGAAAGGCATGCAACATTTAGTTTATATATAAGTAACTTATATTTTCGAAATAGTAAGAGTTAGTTAATATCATGTAGTAGATAGTATATTACTTGCTAGAAAGATTATTTGTGATGTTAATATATACTTTGTGCCAATTATATTTATGAGTATCGTGTATATTCACACTAGCAATTAGCAATGTTTTGAAAAATTAGTTAATACTATTGAATATATCCTTAATGATATAATTATTTTAGTTACACAGTGAGAACGTATATGCATGTGCATTTGAAGAAACACAAAATGGACCTATAAAATATGTATTTATATAGGGCAGCGATCCAGTGAGAAACATATCTTGTGAGAGCATGAGAGGCATTTGAATAACTCTCTGTATAGGTCAATTTTTCATAATCCAACCGTATAGATTACAAGTATATATTAATATTTACCTTCCTACAAAATTTTATCACCATCCAATTTGTGGATCATTTACAACAACAAAATACTTTTTGACGCTCTATATTGAATTTCAGGCTAACCGTTGGATGTAAAAGTGTATATTGTACATATGGCCATGTAAATAATGTCTGATTGCAATGATTTTTTGTGAGAAGGTAACTGAAATGATGAATTTTCCATCTATACGGTTGGATTTTTAAAAATAGCTCCCAATTTGTAGTTATTTAAATGCCTCTCATGCTCTCACCGTAGGATGTTTCTCACTGGATCTCTACCCTATATATATATATATATATATATATATATATATGCATATGTGTCTATATATATATATATATATATATATATATATATATGCATATGTATATATATATATATCTGTGTGTGTGTGCGTGTGTGTGTATAAATATTTAGATACATACATACATATATATATGTATATTTGTTTGTATATATATATATATATATATATATATATATATATATATATATGGACGTTCATTCCTAGCCTACTGGGTAGCCAGGATTTGTACTATTCGTGCAACCTGAAAAGTAACTATATGGTCAGAAAACTAACTCTCTGGCCAAAAAGGTAACTATGTTGATAAAAAATTAACTATATGACCAAAAAAGTAAAATAGGGCAGAATACACAACAAATATGTATACGTAATTATATATTTACTATATTCGTTACAAATGTAATTGTTTTATGCATGAAAAGTAAAGTTTGCAAGGTAAAGTAGCACTCGACATGTGTAAAGTAAGAAATTCTTAAAAAAATAACCAAAAGAGGGGCTGGTAGCAACCCACATAGGTATTATATATATATATATATATATATATATATATATATATATATATATATATATATACATACATACATACATATATTTGTATATATATACACATATATGTATGTCTGTATATATATGTATGTATATATATACATACATACATACATATATTTGTATATATATACACATATATGTATGTGTGTATATATATGTATGTATATATACATATATCTATATATATACATATATATATACACACATATATATGTATATATACATATATTATATATATAGAGAGGTAGAGGGAGAGAGAGTCAGGCTAGTATACACTTGAGTGTATTCGGAGCAGAATACACTCAATTAGTTTTTCATGATGCAATATTTTTTTCTAAAATCTAATATGTTGATCTTCTTAAACATCTTGTGAATAGTTAATATATAAAATTTGAGCCCATTGGGACATTAATATCTCACGGTATAAAGGCCACAAAAATTATGCATTTCAAATTAGTTATGTCTGTTCATTTTGTTGCCCTCGGATGAGTGACTTATTCTCATCCTAATTGGCTCAAAATTTGTATGTAGCCTAATTATAGTATTACAATGGAGGCCATTGATTTTTATTTTTAAAAAAAATAGTCTTAATATTCAAACACCACTTGAGTGTAGTGTGTGATCTGTACACTTGAGTGTATTCTAGCTTGACTCAATATATATGTATACACACACACACAGATATATATATATATATATATATATATATATATATATATATATATATATATATATATATATATATATATAGAGAGAGAGAGAGAGAGAGAGAGTCAGGCTAGAATACACTCGAGTGTACGGATCGCACGAATACACTCAAGTGTGTTTGCATATCAAGACTATTTTTTGTAAAATTTAAACCATTGATCTTCACCGTCATACTATAACTAGTAACTAGGCTACATACAACACTCATCCAAGGGCAACAAAATCGACGCGCGAAACTAATTTGAAATGCATAATTTTTGCGGTCTTCATAACATGAGCTATACATATCCAAATGTGCTCAAATTTTGCATATGAGTTGTCACGAGATGTTTAAGAAGATCAACAGATTATATTTTCAAAAAAAATATTGCATCATGAAAAACTACTTGAGTGTATTCCGCTCCGGATACACTCGAGTGTATTCTAGCCTGACTCTATATATATATACATACATACATACATATATATGTGTTTGTGTGTGTGTGCAGTGGTGGAGCCATCTTTAGGCCCTATGAGGCCAATGCCTCACCTAATCTTAAGAAATGAAATTGTTGCATATGAAAGGGGCCAACCCTTTGAAATGGTGACAAAAAGAAATGAGATGCCAATAGGCAGTCATTAGATGTTGTAGTTCGTTAGACAAAAATATAAAAAAAAATGGTACTCTATAATGCCCTAGTCAAGTCACAACGTGCATGTGGTGGGAAAGGTGCCATATAGCACATGTAATATGTTGGAGAATTGTCCCTCCAATACATGCATGCATTGACTTGAAAATTCACAAGCATAGACCAAGAGTAGGTAAGGATCTAATATATTCATCTCAACAGGATATTTTTACTACAACTCATCCTTATTTCTATAATGTCTTTTTTATTTCTTTAGCAAACGTACCATCGATTTCTCAATCACATTCTTTTACAAACTATTCTTTTTCATTTAATGTCGTGGACGTTGAATGTATGTCATTATTGACTATGAAAGTTTAGTTGTTAGTGTAGATGACATTGTTACTTTGTTTTTTATTTTGTTAAACACATAATTGTTCCAAAAAATATTAATAAAATCCAACATCAATTCATTGATAAAGTTGATTAGTTGTTGCTAATATAAAGTATGTTTGCAATGGTTTGCATCTCATATGAATTTTGATGAGTTGAATAGGATGAGGGATGAATATATTAGTGGTTTTCTTGGAGGCTTACATTGTAAGAGGAGGAATCAGGGGTTCAAGAATCAGGTTTATGACTATTGGGGTTAGATAACCATCTAAACTGTTGCAAAATTGTATTATATGGTATTGATTTTGCCTTCAATTTTTGATTAATTATTCATTGCATAATCATACCAAATTAAATTATATCTAACTGAAAGTAAATCCACATTCTATAGAATATTCTATTTTGTCATGTATTATATCATATTAATTACACACTAATGCATACCTTTTTATATGCTTGGTGAAATAACATATTGTGATGGTTTTGATGTATCATATAACTTTATGTCTGTCGTAAATGATTAATATTGTGGTACTTGTAGTCTCATCATAACAATGATTGCCAAATATTTTAAGCATTGAACTAATCCAATTTTAGTTGAAACATCAATTTCCAAAGGCATGGATCCAAATAAGCAAGTTTGAAACTTAGATCCAATTTTCATGTACAGGATCAAGTCATGCTCATTGGTTTAGATGTATCTTTGACTTCTATAGAAATAAACACTCTTTGGAAATTTCTTCACATAGACTATTATATAAAAACCCCAGATTATATGATGACAATAAAGATCTATATGATGTGTTTTTTCATTTTTATCCATTGCATCTTTTTGTGAAATATTGCATTTGAAACCTTTTAGCATCATTTTTAGCATATAAAAAAAATTATAGTTAGAAAATATTTTCTTATGATTGTGCCTCACCAACTTTAAAATCTTGACTCTGCCACTGTATGTGTGTGTTCATGAGTGTCTGTGTATATACACATACACATACACATACATAAATACATGCATATAAATCTATTTATATATGTATATGTATATATGTATATATATATATATATATATATATATATATATATATACATGTATATGTATACATGTATATGTACTTATGCATCTATATGTATGTATGTATGTATATATGTATGTATATGTATATGGATACACACACACACACACACACACACATATATATATATATATATATATATATATATATATATATATATATATATATATATATATATATATATATATATATATATATATATATATATATATATATACACACACACACATACATACATACATAAATACATAGAGAAAGGTTATAAAGTATGTACCAACTGTTACATGTAAGTTATGTGTACTTGACATTAAAGTGATTTATTGAGAATCTATTAATTAAATCCAATCATATATATTGAATCACCATTATTCAGATTAGAAGTCTTCAAAAATTAAAAGCAAATCTCATTTCATATAGCAATTTATCGTCCAATGAATTTACAATTTTTGCAACTTGCTATTGGTTAGAATGTGTACGTCTTGTTTCAAAATGTGGAGATTTTTTATACACATTTTATCTAATGGTATATGTTGGATTGATTGTTCTATAGATTTGTACAATCATAATAAATGAAGGTGACTAGTACACATGTATACCACAAACACACACAAATACACACACACACACACACACACTCACACACACACACACACACAGACATATATATATATATATATATATATATATATATATATATATATATATATATATATATATATATATATGTTTGTATGTTATATGTATATATATGTATATGTGTATATAGGGTCAATATTCAATACCTGAGCGGGTAGCTACCTGCCCCCTCTTTTTTTTTGGAGTTTCTTACTTTTGACATGTAGAGGGTTACTTTAGCTTGCAAACTATTATTTTTCATACATAGATAGTTTCATTTACAACAGCTATAACAAATATATGACTATATATATATAATGTATTCTTCTAGGATTTATTTTTTGATTTGAATAGTTACTTTTTATCAATATAGTTTCTTTTTTTCCAACTAGTTACTTTTCTGACCATGTAATTACTTTTCAGCTGGAATGGGTAGCGAAAATCCACGCTACCCACCATGAAACGATGAACAACTATATATATATACATATATATATATATATATATATAGAGAGAGAGAGAGAGAGGTTAGGAAGTGTGTACTATCTGGGGTACATGCATGCCATGTGTACTAGCCATCATAATTGTTGGAAAAGGATTATTCTGGCCCATGTCCTAATTAGATTTGGGCTTGAATAGAAGTTGACTTGTGTTGACAGTCCTAGTAGGAGTTAAATCCAATAGGAGAGAAGATGGCTCTCTATTTGCAATATTAGAATTGGATTAGGAATTGGACTATGAATTGGAGTGAGATTCCTATTTGCTACGACATGTCAGGAAGTTCTATAATAAAGGCCCTGGGGGAGGCCATTGAGATCATCCCATCAGTTGTTTGTTTTTGTAGACTTTTGTGGTAGAAGAGCTAGAAAAAAAAGAATAACGGGTGGTGCTCTCTTATAAGAAGAGAGGGTCAGTGACTTTTCCTTGAAGCGAAGTAGTGACTGACAGTCAGCAACACATTGGTGGTGCATTAACAATAGTGGCATATCTAATCAACGGAAAACACATCAGTTGGTGTTGCGGCAGCGACTACGAAAGTAGTCCATCTGTTCATTGGAAGATGTGTATCTACTATCTCAGGAGGAGAGAGCATATGGTTGGTGACCTCATCAGGAGAAAAGGCAACCTGGTCAGCGGTCGCAATGGCAACAGGAAAGTGCACAACAATGTGTTTGATCCCCTACAATGACAGAGGTGTTGTGAGGAGAAAACGATAAGTGGGATATTTTGTACATATTGGGTGTAATTGTGTTCTTACTATATTTGTCCTTGTGTGGAGGGGAGTTATCTAGATTTAGGGGTAATAAAATCTGGATGGTGTGAGTTGTAATCTGATTACATAGTTCCTGTTGGCTGATATTGTCCCAAATTTTTTCTCTTCTCATTTTGGTGAGAGTTTATCTGTTAAATCTTGCACTTTCACTCTTTCAAAACGCGTCACTTTCCCACTACAATTCCTAACAAGTGGTACCAGAGCGAGGTTGGAAGGTTAAAATGGAAGTGACAATGACATTCGAAGATGGGAAAGTACACATTGACAAGTTTGATGGCAAAGATTTCAGCTTCTGGAAGATGCAGATTGAAGATTATTTGTACCAGAAGAAATTACATCAACCTCTGGCGGGGACTAAGCCTGAAAAAATGAAGTAGGAGGATGGGGATCTCCTTGATCATCATGTACTTGGGGTGGTCAAGTTGATAATGGCATCAAATGTCACATTCAACATTGGCAACGAAAAGATGACCGTGAGACTTATGAAGATGTTTCCAAATATGTACGAGAAGTCAACTGCTGCAAATAAGGTATATTTGATGAATCATTTGTACAACCTAAAGATGAGCAAAGGAGCCTCAGTAGCAGACAACATCGATGAGTTCAATGTCATAATTACTCAACTAAACTTAGAGGAGATAGTGTTTGATGATGAAGTCAAAGCCCTTATCTGACTTTCCTCTTTGCCCGAGAGTTAATTGCTATAGTAACAGTAGTCAGTAGTTCGTCAGGAAGCATGAAGTTGAAGGTTGATGATATTCGGGATTTGATTCTGAGTGAAGTCATCAACAAAAGCGAATGTAGAAAATTTGATTCTTCAGGTTTAGCTCTATACGTTGAAGGTAGAGGAAGAAGTTAGGGTTGCAATCACAGTTCTAATCATGGGAAGTCAAAGACAAAGAGTAAATAATGTTACTATTGTAGAAAAGTTGGACACTTCAAGAAAGATTGCAAGATCTGGAAGAAGGTGTCGCAAGAACTTGCCAAAGAACACTAGGTTGATGACCAGAACAATACAGTTGCCATTGCAGAAGATCTAATATTGACAGTCCAAGAGTAGGGATTGAACATAGAGGATGGTGTTGAGTGGGTTGTAGACACAAGAGTGATGTGTCATGCTGCAACTCACAGGAATTTCTTCACAAATATAGAAGAGGGAACATTGTCAATATGAGGATGGGAAATGCTAACTACTCAAATATCATCAGGATTAGTGATGTTTGTGTTAAAACATATGTTGGGTGTACTATCATGCTCAAGAATGTTCGTCATGTTTCAAACTTGAGGCTTAGTGTAATTTATGATTTCTTATTGGATAGGATCGGATATGATCTCGGGTTTGGTGGTGGCATGTGCAAGTTAACAAAAGGGTTTTTCGTGATAGATCGAGGCAGACTGTGTTACAATCTATATGAAACCACATTGAGTGTGCACAAAGAGAAGGTTCAGGAAGTCAAGAACCCAACACCAGTTTAAAGGAGACGAGGAGGACTTGGAAGTACTCCTACAGATAGCCGTAGGTATGAGCTGCGGGATTCTTTCAATGATGTCAGTAAAGGTAGAAAGGTAAGTTTCTACAAGCATCAGGATGGCTCTTAGTTAGAGAATGTCGCTCCAAAGACTTCTTCTAGACATTGTGCACATGAGGAAGAAGGACAATGCAATTGATATATAGTTGATGCATGCAAAATGGAGGATCATGCTCTTGATGTGGGGTTACATCGACAGGGGGAATGTCAAGGTCAGAAACATAATTTTCATCCAGGATGGCTTGGCAGACCGAACAAGGGGAGTAAAGAAAATTCCATGTGTGGGCATGGAGAGAGAAGCGACATTACTGGGATACTTCTTCTCAGATGCTTGGGAACAAAGTGAAGTGAGAGTGGTAATTCAAGAAAAGGGATGAAAGTGAGTGGATGTTGATATGCTTGAGGAGAATGACCATCTATTAGAATCCATCACAGGTGGTGATGGAATCGAGAAGTTATTTTGGATGATTGATGAAGATGTCTCCTTTATGGGACAGAGGGGGAGATTATTAGAAAAGGATTATTCTAGCCCATATCCTTATTGGATTTGGGCTTGAGTAGGAGTTGGCTTGTGTTGACAATCCTAGTAGGAATTAAATTCAATAGGAGGGAAGATGGCTCTGTATTTGAAACATTGGAATTAGATTAGGAATTGGACTATGAATTGGAGTGAAATTCCTATTTGCTATCACATGTCATGAAGGCCTAAATAGAGGCCCTGGGGGAGGCCATTGAGATCATCCCATAAGTTATTTGTTGTTGGTGCCTTTTGTGGCAGAAGAGCTAGAAAATAAGAACAATTGGTGGTGCTCTCTAGTGGTAAGAGAGGGTCATCGAGTTTACCTTGAAGCAAAGTAGCGGCTGATAGTCAACAACACATTGGTGGTGCATCGACAGTGGTGGCGTATTCGATTAGCGGAAGATGCACATCAGTTGGTGGCACTACGTTGGTGTTGCGGCAGTGACTATGACAGTAGTATGTCCGTTCAGCGGAAGACATGCATATACTCTCTCATGCGAGAGAGCTTCTAGTTGGTGGCGAGGTAGGCGACCTCATCCAGAGCAGAAGTAGCCCAGTCAGCGGTCCAAGCGACAACAAGAAAGGGTACAACCGTGTGTCTGTTCCCCTACAACGACAGATGTGTTGTGAGGAGAAAAAGATAAATGGGATATTTTGTACACGCTGGCTGTAATTCTCTTTCTTCCTATCTTTGTTCTCGTGTGCGTGGGGATCCATCCAGATTTAGGGGTAATTAAATCTAAATGGTGTGAGTTGTAATCTTGATTACATAGTGCTTGTTGGCCAGTATTTCCCTATAGTTTTTCTCTTCTCATTTTGGAGATAATTTTCCACGTTAAATCTTACACTTTCAGTCTTGCAGAACACGCCACTTTCCCACTATAATTCCTAACAAAAATAGCATATGTGGAATCATCAATTCAATCTAATAATATGGAATGAATCAACATTATTTAGGATAGATGTGTTTAAGAAATAACAACAATATCTCACATAAACAATGAGATACAATTATATATCATCTAATTTTTTTTGCAATTTCTGCAACCTGATGTTCATTAGAAGATATACATCTCCTTTCATTACATGATCTTGGAATGTCAAATTGAGATGCTTTTTGATACACATGTTATCGAAGTAGTATACATCACATCCATAAGTTTAGATTATTCAATATTAATCTACAATCATCATAAATGAAAGTAGGTAGTTATAAGATACATATACTCATGTACACAATTCTTTTAGCTATATATATATATATATTTGTGTGTATGGGTATCAGGATTAGGAAGTGTGTACTAGCTTGTACACGTAAGTTATGTGTACCAACCTGTGTAATGGGATATGTTGAATCTTTCTAAATAAATCTTACTATATGGATTGAATCAAGACTAGTTAGTCTAGGTACTTTTAAAAAATAACAAACATATATTGCATATGTCATGAGATATATATACACATATCTCTCTCTCTCTCTCTCTCACATAGATATATCTATACTACTATAAAAAGAGCAAGTTCACTCTCCTTGATTTTCTCTCTTTTCACAATTTTTCTCAACTTTTTTATCTATACTACTATAAAAAGAGCGAGTTCATGTTGCACTCTCTTTTTTTTTAAGTCAGAAGGCTCTTTTGTTCATCCTGC